>JABTTQ020001700.1:600000-1048863 GCA_016081115.2 Rehmannia glutinosa | reverse complement strand
TAATCTTTTCAAAGATTATTTCGCTTTCATGTTCGTATATTGACGACATTCTAATCGCATCAAAGAACATGAAGGAGCATCTCAAACATTTGGAAATATTTTCATATGTTTGTCACAAAGAAGATTAATACTTTCGGAAAAGAAGGCGTAATCGCAACAAGACAGATTGAATTCCTCGAATTGAAATCGATGAATCCGGAATTATTCTACGTAATCATATTGTGGAAAAGATATGAGATTTCCGGATACACTAAAAGACAAAGCGACTTTAGAGTTTTCTCGGAGTTGTTAATTTTGGCTTGAATGTTTATTAACAATCTAAAGCATACTACGAGAAGGTGTTTAGCCCATTACTTAAAAAAAGATGCATATTCAAATGAGAAGATGAACATCAAGAAGAATTAAGCAACTTAAAGAAGTTTGTAAAAACCTTCAAAAACTTGCGATTCCCCCAAGACGAGGATGAACTGGTTCTTTACACATATGCCAAAGTGATGATTGGTGGGCAAACAGTTCTTACTAAGATCACACCAAATGAAGAAGTGCCATGCAGATATTGCGGTTTATTCACACCCATGAAGCAAACATATGGCATATCAACGAAAGAATTCTTTTCAGCAATCGAAAGACTTTTAAAAATGGCCGTTATTTTTATGGCTAAAAAAGATTACTTTAAAAATTGATAATTCAAGTGTCAAGCTTTTAAAAAAATAAAATTGAATTAAAACCGAAAAGGCTCGATTATTAGATGGCAAACTGAATGTCAATATTATGATTATGATATTGTCATTATAAAATCTCATGAAAATATTCTTGCAGATTTCTTGACACGAGATGGAAGGACGCATTCTTTGACGGGTCCTTAAACGAGTAAGACATCTCAGGGAAAACCTGGAGAGTCTAGAACGAGATTTTGGGACGTTATGTCTCAATGCGTGTTTTTGCCGGACGACTTCAACAGTGACCAAAATCCGTTTCTAGTAAATACGAGCATGTCGGTTCGCTCAAGGACAATCGTTCTTAGCGGCTGCAAGGGCCTTTCTTCCAGCCGCATCTCTGCGGTGCAAAAAGGGACCGAGAGAGTACGGCTCTAACCCGAGGTTATGGATTCAAGTACCATAATCACAAGTGTTGCGGTGGTGATCCCCCCGGGGTGTACAAACTCCGTAACGAATGTTGAAGCTCCTGTCACAACCCGAGTCTTCAAGTCAACCCAACACACCTGGGGTAAAAAGAGGGAGAGTTGAATCTTAGGCCACGAGCCATGCAAATCTAAGTTCAAATCGACGAGATTAAGATTTCTCCTATGCGGTATATCGGCAATGGGAGAAACTAGTTACAAGACAAGGTATTAACCCGGAGAAAACAATGGTTGATATCTCGAGGCAAGTATCCCGAGTTTGGATGAAACCGGAAGTCATCCAAATGAAGTACGGAATGGTATACTTTTGGAGCTTTAGCTTCAATCTATACCGTGTCACCAGGATTCCCGTAAATTTCAAAATTACCGAAATAGATTGGGGAAGAAGAGTTTACGAGACCTGGGCCAATAATTCACACTTGGCCGATGAGATATTTGGAATTGTATTTTATCGCTGCGCCTCCTAAACTAGCGAAGAAAGGCTTTAATGAAGCTTTTCATTTCATCAAGCTAAGAAGACCTGATGAAAATGCTTTAAAATACATTAAAGGCGCAGCTTTCCACCGAAGAAGGACCGATATTAGTAGGAGCATTTTTCAAGACGGCTTCTACCGCATTTGCGAGCATGGGGTCTTTGGGTTTGTCTAATCGAAATGGACAAAGTCAAATATCCATTCAAGTTCTTCCCGTCGGCGAGTGGATCTTTCCTTTTGAATTCGGTGACCGGATCAACCACAGATTTGCGTAAGAACTCTTCGAGACCAAAAGAAGAATTTTCTCGAAAACAAGATTCCGCAAGCAAAAAACTTACCGGAAATTCTGCAGAATATGGCGCATGCGGGCTTTGATCGACCGATCCGCAAGCATGCCCATCTTTGACGAAGGAACCCGAGTTTGGGAAAGGTTTTCACCCAAACCCGACCGACAAGACTGGGCGGTGGAAAGGATAAGTGGTCCAGCTCACAAAATGCGTTTTCCTCGGGGACCACGCAAAACCAACTTTTTAGAAGATTCCTCGACAACTTTCACATGGGCCGAGTCACGCGGAAGAAAAAGAAAACCAAATGGCGAAGCGATAATGCGCAGATATGACATAAGCAAAGGACGTCGTAAGTATCAATAAGATTTGGAGTCCGTCTTTCAAGTCCTGGGACTTACATTTATAAAATGCGAGATTTGAAGGAAGGCGAGGACATCGAATATTTTCCTTAGTTTTCTTATAATAAAGTCGAGAGAAAAATTTGTAAAATTTTGAGTGCTTTAGTTTTAAGTTTTTATGTGTTTTCGAGTGCAAACCTCGGATATGAGAGGCTAAACCCATGGTATTCTCTTCCCAAAAAGGAGATTACTAATGTAATAAATATTTCTATAAGTTCTTAATAAAAAGAGGCTTTCACTTTCAATATGTGTTCATAATGTCTTATTAATTCATCCCTGTTTAAGAATTACTTATACGCCCGGAGTAGAAACGAACGGTTGTATCTTGAGCATTTACGAAGGAGTCGGATAACTTGCGATCATCTTCCCTAAGGGTGAGGTTGAACAATGAGGAGCTGTTTGTCAAACGATCCGGGGCGTAATTTTCCGATTGGTGGAGTTGCGAACCATTTAACCCTGTCTTTGTTTGGCCGAAGAAGGTATGAATTTTAAGGGATTTATTAATTTTACGGAGATGTTGGGCTGATATAGTCGTAATGGACTATGTTCATTTTCTATAGACTAATTTGTATACGAACTTATACTTGAAATGAGAATTTTGATTAATGTATGTCCTGTTGAGTTTATAAAAATGGAAACCCGACATGATCCATTTAAAACCTCTGAATAGAGACTAGATCTAAGTAGGTGTAACAATGCCACGAACAAAACAAGTGATAGAAAATAAGAATTCTCGTTTCTCGAAAAATCCGAAAACAAATTGATTATGGAGTAAAAGTTTCATGTTTAATGATTAATGCAATAAATTTATTATTATGTAGTAGATTGCCACAAAATAGAGTTTAAAGGGATAACTTGAACTATTGTTTTAAAAGGATAAAACCTAGGGGTAAAATTGTCCATATAGGGTAAAGTGTAACGATTTTCATAGTTCAGGGGGCAAAGTGTCACGAATTAAAGTTTGGAGGGTAAAGTGTAAAAATCAGTATAGTTCGGATGGGTAAGTGTATTTATCTCTTTTTTTAATTAGGTTGTTGTCCTATTTGCAGATGTGAAACAAGGGCTTGGGTGTTGCCGTGCTCTGTTAGTTAATTCGCGTATCATACCCGTATAGTATTCGTACGTATTGAAAAATACTTCCGTCTCCCGTAGAGATTCTGAAGCGGCATTAAATACTCCGTATTTTTCAAATAAAACGTTTAATACTCGTATTATTGTTATCCGTATAATACTTGGTGAATAAAACTTCATTTTAATATTTTTATAATATTTAAATAAATCAAAATATCATTAAAAAATTATTTATAAGTATAATTACAATATTAGAAAATAATAAATAGTAATATTAATAATAAATAAGTGTATTAATAATTTAAATATATTAATAAAGTATCTAAAATTAATTTAATATAATCTAAACATAAGTATGAATCACAATCTATGTAAATATATTGTTAAAATAAGTCGTATTATTACTCCCGAATAATTATTTTATATTCGTATTAAACCTCGTAAATCTATGGTTCTCGTATTTTAAATATTTCCGTATTTTTTGCCGATTTTTTCGCCGTAACTTTTAAAAAATATTCATAATATACTCGTACATACTAAATAACGAACTTTTCCCGTCCCGTATTTAACTAACAGAGTTGCCGTGTTCGGCCATTTTTATTTTTATTATTATTTGTCATATATATAAAGAAAAAAAAAAAAAAAGAAGAACATATTTGGGCCCCTAAACATGTTGGACCCTAAACAGTTGCATATAGTGCTTTGGGTCAAATCCGGGCCTGTATTTAAGTTATAACTCAACCCGAGCCTTTGAAGTGTGAGCCCAAAGCAAAAGTACCAAATTACAGAGTATCAGGAAAGTCACTATCAAATGGGCCGCAAGGTAATCTCGACAAAGGTCCATTAAGCGCCCAAGATATGATGGGCCTTCCGGTCTGGGCTTTTATAAAAACAACTTTACGGATCACCGACGCCAATCACTATATTCTCATCTAAAGATCTGACTTAGAGATGTTAAACGGGTTGGCGCAGCGCATATAAACTATAGGACTAGTCCTAGTGGATTTTAAATGGAATGTGTTAAATGGGTTAAGATATTCAGAACCTAACCTAACCCTAGCGAGCTTAAAACGGGCCACTAACGGGTCATAGGTCAAAAAATTAAAATTATATATTTAAATTTAAAATTTTAAACTCGAATATATATGACATTTAAGTTTAACATTTTAAATTAAACAATTCGTCATAAATAATATTCATGAAAAAATTCTAATTACATTGCGTTAACAAACTTATAAAATTAAATATTTTATGATCTAAATTTTGAAAATAAAATAATAATAACTAAAGCTTCCCAGAATTAACATTTTTTCTGTAATTACTCATATGGCTATAAGTTAAAATTTTCAAAATTAGATATTTAAATCTAAATTTTAAACTTGAGCATATATAACATTTAAGTTTAACATCTAAAGTTAATCTATTAATTATAAAAAAAGTTATACATAGTCTATAATTACATTGCATTAACAAAATTTATAAAATTAGATTTAGCACCATTTAGAAATATAACTTATATCCTAAATAATCTAATAAAACCATGTGACATTTTCTTATTCAGAATAAAATTGGAATACTAAATTAAATAATAAATAAAACAAATAAAAAAGAAATTTTTTTAAGAATTTATAGCATTTTAATAAAGTTAAACTTAAAGATGAGGGAGATGTGAATTTGAAAAATAAATCTACTAATAATATGTAATAAAAGTAGATAAAAAAATATTAGAATTATATTTTTTTATTAAAAAATAAAAATAGCGGGCTAGCCCAGTTAACATTAAGCTAGCCCTAACGGGCTTCGGTTTAAATGGTCCGGGCCAAAATAATTCGGCCCTAACCCTCTTTTTTCAAGGCCAACGGGCCGTGGCCCTTTTAAGTTTTAACATCTCTACCTAGAAGATTAAATAGTGAAGTTTTGGGCACCAGGTGGCTTAGTCCACCTGACCACTATAAGAGATGTGTGGGATGGAAGTCAGAAGTTCAAATTCCTACTCCATCAAAATGTTCTCCATCGCATATGCGAGCTGATGAAGGAAGCTGAGTTAAAAAAAAAAAAGGTAGTGAAATTTTGGGTAAGGAGTATTTTATTGGGTGTTTCTTCCCTTGCAAGACCGCCTTGTACAGTAGTTGGTTAGGGACCAGTTGATGTCCTGTTCAATTGTGGTGGTGACCATCTAACCGCTCCTCCTTTATGGCTTTAATTGCAATCTACGGTCCATGTACTACCCTCTGATCTTATCAAGACCCAGTGTTGACCCAAGTCAGCCAGTCAACTCTACCTCTTCTTCTAACCGGTAAAACACGACGCCGTGTCCACCCAAATTAACCCAAACATTTCTTTCAATCACGCGTCATTAATTTGCCACTTATATGCCAAAATCTGAATTTGACAATTTTTTTACTTAAAACGGAATTTCGCTTGTTTCTTCTATCAAAACGATTATTTACTTAAACATAACTAAAAATGTTTAACGCGTATACAATTTACTTTGTTTTAGAGAAAATTGAGGGTTTAATTATGAAGCACTTATATGGGTATCAGACACCAATATGATACGACATTGCTACGAGAATACGTTATTTTTTGAAAATTTAAGAATACAAGCACGGTATATATAATTAAATATTTTATATTATTGAAAATATAGTACTAAGTACAATTAGACAAATCAATTTTCAAGCATAAAAAACTAAAATTTCATGTATACTCAAATCTGAAATGTATTAACTCACATAGACACAAATAAAACATGCTAAGAGTATCGCAACATAATAAATTATATCTTTTTTCATATGCGGATTTATCGGGAAATTCATGGACGTGGCTTTACTTCTTTCAAATTGGGTTGTCTCGGGTTGTTATTTTTTTCCAATTGGATACACGATAGATATATAATTATTGAGTATTAAAAGATCATATAAAGTTATATTCGATCTGAATCGTCATCCCCACAAAATTCTCCGTGTTTACTAGGGGTTTAATTACTTTGATTTTTCTTAGATATGTATTTGATTTTGTATTGCGCATATAATAAAAATATTACTTTCATGCAGTATCATATAAACTACACGTATATAATTAATTTTGAATTTATATATACAGAAAATATTTTATATATGCCACATGTTAAATTACAGATACTACAAAAAACATTCGAAAATACAGTGTGGATCATGCCCCCACTTATTTCCATTTTCCACAATCACTTGCTACATATTGACTAACACCAATTGCCAACCACTAAAAACACATGGAGTGACAAATTGGTTAGGCCGTAGCATCAAAATATTCCCTACATGAAATTGAATATAAACAAGTAATTGTCCCATGGACATAGTTCAATTGGTAAAAGATCCGAATAATGTGATGTCTGTTTGCTTAAGATCCATACTAGTGGTGGAATCCCCCAGAATAACATGGTGAAGGAGATTTCTTGTGTGGTGGCTCACAACTCGACCCTAACTTCGTTGAAGAATATCCTCGATTCGCTTCCCAAAGAACTCTAGGAGCAGGGCGATCGCAAGAGGCATCGGGGATGATGTTCATCTTTTTTTTTTTTTTTTTTTATAAACAAGTAACTACTTTTAACAATCTAATTTCATTAATTAATAGTACCTAGTAAAATACAAATCAGATACTTTATTATTGCAATTTGGTATTAAGTCTCTACTGCAATATTATTAAGTCATGATTGATATATAAAATAATATTATCATTATCAATGGCGTAGCAGGAAAAAAATTAGGGTGGCCGATATACGAAATCGGGAGTGAATGAGATAAAAACTAAAAGAAAAATCATATAAATATTAAACAAAAAACGTTCTTAAATAAAATATACATGGTAAAAAAATAAAGAGGAGCTCGGGCTCGGGTTAGGAGCTCCGTTAGTGATCATTATACATTTATATTTAGTTTATATATATTTTCCAATTACAGTGGGGAACAATGGAACACATACTCATATCTGAGCGAACTCATGTCAATCAATCTGACAATACAAGTTTCTACCACAAAAGATTTAGTTAATTCCAGATTTAGTTTATATTAATGATAATATAATATGAGGTACAAATTTAATATAATAGCACCAAATAATAAATATTTTTAAGTATTTTAGTGGTCCACTACCACTACCCACATAGTCAATCTTTTTATGAAGCAATAATATTAAAAGTTATTGGCCTTTATTAAGCCCTTTAACTAGTGGGCTTCAACAATTCCTCCTGTCACACAACCTCTGCTTTTTCTTCTCCTCCTTCCAAACCTTCATACATTATAAACTCTTCTTTATTTCTTTTCCCCCCAATTTTATCACCTAATTATTAACTAACCCAAGCCATGGCAAGGCCTTTGCTTGGTACCATCACTCTCCCCATACAAAAGCTTAATTTTTTACCAGCCCCAATTTCCTTCCTCATAGTTTTAACAGCGGTTTTCTCAGTATTCTCCGTGGTAACTTTTCTGTGCGGCTCTCATGGAGGGGTGGTGAAATCTCTGAGGGGCAAAGAGGGAAAGAAGACAGTGAGATTGGGAGGTGAAAAGAAGCCCGTGATTGAGAAAATGAAAAGCAGCTTGAGCAGTAAGGCGCTTTTGATGGCTAAGATGGTTTCTTGGAGGAAGGTGCAGGATGAGGGCGAAGCAGAGGATTTTGGCTATGGGGATGAAGAAGAAGATGAAAACGGTGTCGTTTGGAAGAAGACGATTATTAAAGGAGAAAAATGCCGACCTATTGATTTTTCGGGGAAGATTTTGTATGATTGTGATGGTAATCTTTTGCCGGATTAATTTCGGGATTTAGGCTAAGGGATAATTACAAAAACACCCTAGGTTCGGGATAATTGCAAAACCTAAAAGTTTTTGAAAATTGCAAAATAACCCTTGAGATTTGAAATGAAAACCCCGTAATATATATAGAAATATTGCAATTACCCCTTAAATTTAAAATATGATCAAATTTGATGGGGCTTTTTGTAATTTTGAAACGTCTTTTGTTTTTTTGTAATTAGCCCGAACCTCAGGGGTCTTTTGTAATTATCCCTTAGGATAATCCCGCGCTGGTTTGAATAAGATGAATAAAGGGATTAATTTTGTGTTGAAACTTGAATCCTTTGTTTGGTGTGCAGGGTTATTGCCCAATTGTATTTTATTTTCTTTTTTTTTTTTTTTTTCTTTTCTTTTTGTGTGTGTTAATGATAGTGGATGAGGGAAAACTGGAATTGTATGGAAAAATAAGAGAGATTGCCAGCAGAAATTTTATTGGCTTTATTATACATAAAGTCAATGGGGCATGGATTTTAATGTTACTTGGTACAAACAACACCAACTATAATACCAATAAGGAGGCGCTATTTGTAGGGGTGTCGATTTGGGTTGGGTCCGGGTTCGTGGGTCACGGGTTCATGAGTTCGCGTGTCGAGCGATCCGGACCGACCTTAATTATTCGTGTCGAGAATCTTGAACCCTAACCACCTCGCTTATTTCACAGTAACCCAGACCACCCACTTAACCCGTCTAATAAAATTATTTTAATATATATTTAATATTTTTAACTAAATAAATTTATTTTTTTCTAATCATACACTATTCGGTCAATAAAAATATTACAATTTACAACATACAAAAAGAAATGACATAATTGCATAAATAACATAACATACTAATTATATTTTGAGGACAATATTCAAAAAGATATGCATAATAATAACAAATACATAATTAATGAGGTTTTATCATTTGAGTTTTAAAGATATTTCTTGTTTGTTGTTTTTTCCTTACAATTAATTATTTACTTAATTTTTTTAAATTCACAAACGGGTTAGACGGGTTAAACGGGTCATAGTAGGTTGACCGGACCCGACTGTTTAATTGGCAGGTTAGTCGGTCCGACCCAATTTCGACCGGACCACGGGCCTAGACCCATACCCATTAATTTCGTGTTAGGTTCGTGTCGGATTTGCGTGTCGGGTCCTAAATTGACACCCCTAGCTATTTGCCCCCAAGATTTGACTAATACACCCAACTCCCAATATTTACAAAAATATCATAAGTTAAAAAGACTATGATATCCTTAATAAAATAAAACAATGTAAATACACCCTTTTAAACGCTGGAAACAACTTTTTTCCCCAAAAAACTATTTCTCTTTTGTTCCAAAAAATGTGATTTTTCCAGCTTTTGTTTTCGAGAAAAGCTGATTTTTTTTTCTCGAAAAAACTGTTTTTTCCAGCGTTTTTTGGGATTTCACTTTTTTGAGAAAAAAGTTGTTTTCACTTTTTTGGGAAAAAATCATTTTTTTTCCTAAAAAAAAACAGATTTTTTCCATCTTTTTTTTTTAGAAAAAAGCTATTTTCTTCCAAAAACGCTGAAACAAATTTTTTCCCAAGAAAAGTTGTTTTTTTTTTTCCAAAAATCCTGATTTTTTCCAAATTTTTTTCCCCAAAAAGATTATTTTTCCAAAAAAAACCTAAATTTTTTCCCCAAAAAAATGATTTTTTCCAGCTTTTTTCCAAAAAGCTGATTTTTTCCGAAAAAAAAGCTGATTTTTTCCATAAAACGATGGAAACAACTTTTTTCCTAAAAAACTATTTTTTCCAAAAACGTTGGTTTCTCTTTTCCCGAAAAAGGCTTATTTTTTAAGTTAGGTGTTTTTAGTTTGGAGGGTAAAATTGGAAATATAGGTGTGGTGTATTTAATAATTAGATGGGTTTATAAAATAGAGATGAGGTGTATATAGAAATGTGGTGTATTAATCAAATATTAGGGTGTAAATAGTGCCACCCAATTGTAGCTAATTTTCACACCAACCATCCTTTGGTGAGGTACAAATTTGCAAGAGATTTTTCGATTCACACCAATATAGAGGTACTAGGTATGAAGTAGTACAAACTATTACAATATTCGTGTCGTTTCTTGGTCTTAAGATAAGTTCAATTTACTTTTTACATTTCAAAACTCATAGGTCCATTCGGATGCGAGAAATTGGATTTGATGGGAAGATTTGAGAAATGATTCAAATAGAGCGTTGGGATTTTTGTCCTTGTCTATATATATATATTTTTTTTTAACCATGTTTTCCAAACAAAGATTTTTTACCATTTTGATTTCAGTTGTTCATTTTGCCCTTTTTTATTTCGGGATCGGTACATATCTCGGACCCATAAATGCACCTCGTCGATTTTGAAAAAATGGCCAAATACTTTAACAAAGAATACAAGAAGAATATATCTGTCATGTTTTAGTAATAGCTAGAAACATGTTAGTTTTCAATTTTAAAATATGTGAATGGCCAATTTGCCATATCTCCACTTTCAAGTATCTCAAATTCCATACATATAAGATGAGTTTGAAATACATTACTAGGGTGTAATTTGGGCGACGACACGATATCACAACACAAACACAACATGAAATTATCGGGTTTGGACTAGGTGTTATTGGTCCGACCCTGGTAAGAACGATAAGAAATCGTCCATATCGGAACCAGACATAAGCCCATTAAATTCGATAAGACCCGATAACAATAATCTATTTTTTTACACATTGTTTCTCATTCTAACTTCCTAAGGGGCTTTTGTATGTGATAAATATTTGATGAAATACTAAATTATTAAATGGTTTAACAAGCCAAATGCTCTAAATTGTTCAAATGAGCAACAAAAAAATTTATTAAATAAATATAAATAAATTTGTTTATCGGGCTTAATGGGCCGTGTCCGCTTATTGAGTTTTCATCATGTCGTGTTTGGGCTACCATTTACGATCCATTAAGATCTCGGACATGTTTGGATTAGTGTTTATTGGGTCGCGTGCTCTTATCGGACCGCCCGATAATAGCACGCCAAGACGACCCACACGCTTCCCACCCCCGTCCATCCGAGTAACTCCAAAAGTAGCTCAAAAATTTGTCTAAGAATTTTAAATTCATTGATCGAAACAGTCTTACTAGATTTGTTATTATATATTTAAAATTTGAGTGTATTTAAAATCATCAAAGCTATCATTGTACAGATATTAGACATACCTATTTTTGGGTTCATAAGTTTATTATGACGCATAAAGTCAATATTTCACAGCGAAAGAATAGCAAAAAGTGATAGTGTCATCCATTAGCTCCGACTCATTAATCATTACCTCATCATCTTTTTTTTTTTTTTTTTTTGATAACTCGCCTTCCAGCTTACGCCCGACTACGCCCGAGGACAACAAACGACTCGCTCCTCATTGCCGCGCCAAGGTAAACCGCGGGATGTGCACGACTGCCAAGGCCTGATCTCGACGGGTCTCACGACGTCACAACCAGATCCTCTCATGTAAAGAGAACAATTATGTTCGACCCCCAATCTACTAATAACGATCTCTCCCGAATCGAACCCACACGGATGCTATTCAAGATGAGTTCCCACCAAATCTTCACCAACTCGCATATGCCCCTGGAGCAATTTGATGGAGAAGGGATATGAACCCGACCTCCACCCCACAAACAATTTGATGGAGCGGATTTGAACCCCGACCTCCATCCCACAATTGCTTTGTGGTGGCCAGTGCTGCCCACCCTGTTAAAACTTTGGAGGGTAAACTTTTATACTACTAGCTGACCCCACCCAAGATCGGTCCCTACCACAAGAAACCCCAACTTCGGCCCGGCCCTACGGATTAGTATACACCGCTCGTCCTACGCGTATGGAGGATTTTTGAGAGGCATGGTTCTAGTAAATATCATTTGGAGAGATTCGAACCCAGGACCTAATGGTGCGCGGCAAGATCCTTTTCGACCACCGAAATGGCTCCCAATTGATATCATTACCTCATCATCGAAGCCACACTTTTTTGCTCAAATATACAATTAATTGATCATGGTTGATGACATGTTCAAATATACAATTAATTGATCATAGCACAATTTTCTTGATAAGTATTATGTTCTCTGCCAGGACCAACTACAACTCTAAGTATTTAGGCCGCGATTGGTTGTCAATGAGAATCCATTTTGTTCATCCGGATAATTTTTTTTTAACCAAACACGTCGATTGTTTATGAAAATTTTCGGAAAATATACTATTCTCTCACTTTCACTTTTTCTCATTTTTTCTCTTTTCAATCACATCTACACATTTTTTCACAAAAACTAATCATTAGTACACATTTCCCACAAATTTCACTATTCACATACTCACACATTTCTAACTACCAATCACATTCAATCATTATTTTACTATTTTTAAATCAAATCAACTCTCATCATTACCTTTTCATCTCATATCCAATCACACTCTCAAAATTCAACTTTTTTCCAAATTTTTTTCACTACTATTCTCCCACAAAAAATGAAAATTTTCAAAATGAAAGTATATTCAATCGCACCCTTAACTTTTCGATTCAATAGTGTTACATGAATTGTTCGATTCAATACGCGTTAAAGCATTACCTTGCAGTTAGAGAACTTTATATTTTTGTAACTTCTCCCGAAATTCTGCCATTTACGATGAAAATCATTACTAAATGAATCTCATTTTTTTAATGAATTGAAATGAGTGGAAGAGAAGTTAACTCCCGAAAAAGATCATTCTTTCTTTACCAATCTATTTTTCGCGGAACGAGCTAAATGCATGTTAGGGAATAAATATCAAAAAAGACTTAGGATTCGAGACGATGAACAATATTACTTGAACTATAAGGTTTATTAGTGTTTTTTTAAAATCTCAAATGAACTCCAATTAATTTGTCAAGCCTTTTTCTTTATACAATTTGAATTTGGCTAAATCGAGGTCTTTCTTTTAATTCAAAGAAAAAAAAGGGGTAAAATTGTAAAAGAGAGGAAAAGGCAAACAAGAGTTTTCTGGAGTTCGCGGGAGAATATGCTCTAAATTCAGTGGCAGACTGAAAGTGAATAGCCGAAAACCTAATAAGAAATCAAATCCGTAAAAACCATAGATACATTCACCATTGGGAGCTCAGAATCGTCATCAGTAATCCAGTAATGGACCCAGAGACGGCCTTGGAGTTTGTGAAGCACGGTGCCACTCTTCTTCTGCTTGATGTTCCTCAGTACACTCTCATCGGAATCGACACCCAGGTTTGTGTGTGAATATGTGTGAAAAGGGTATGCCGAAGTTTATTTTTGTGGATTGTATTTCAGTTCAGATGATGGCTGTGGACTTGGAATTTTTTTTTGCAGATGTATTCGTCGGGTCCTAATTTTAAGGGTATAAAGATGATTCCTCCTGGCATTCATTTTATTTACTACAGCTCGTCTAACAGGTTAGCTTCTTTTAATCATTGATTGATTCCTTGCTTTTCCGCTTTTTAGTTATTGTTTCTTTGTTTACCAGGAGTGATTTTTTTTTTTTTTTTATGTTTGTTATCATTTTGGTTGTCGAATTTTGAAGTTTGCCAAACAATCATTCCAAATTTCCATCGATAACGCCATAGCCTCTAATGGGTGAGTTGATTTGCGCTGTATTTGTGATTCTGCAGGGAAGGCAGTGAGTTTTCTCCGTTTGTTGGTTTTTTCATAGACGCGAAGGCTTCACAGGTTTTTAGCATTATAACATCTTTTCAGTTTTGGGCTCTTGATTCTTCCAATTACTACACTGCCATCATGTTTAGTACTTGTCTATATGTATTTAAATTTTCATTTTTCCATTAGTTGTCTTGTATGCAGACCACCAGATTGTTCCGTAATTTTCAGTCTGCTTGTTTTGATACATTCTATCACTGTATTATGGTGCTCTTGTGAACTTTAGGATGATACTAAAATTGAGTATCTATTGATGTCTTTTACACATCTCAGCTTATGAAAGGTGACTTTTGATTTAAACTATTCTGAATCTGGTGAGGTTTCGTAAGTCCAAGCGGCTACGATAATCTAGAGGGGGTGAATAGATTATCTCCATCTTTTCGATTTTGCCCTCTTTTTCAAACCGAATGCTCAAAGACAATAATAAAGGTGCGGAATGTAAACAACACACATCGATTTATAGAGGTTCAACCCACCTAGGGCCTAATCCTCTACCACCCCAGTATATCCGGGATGGATTTCAAAAAGAAAAAAAGATTTTATTAATTACCAAAATTAATACAACACCAACTTACAACAACACCTTGAAGAGCACCACACTCTTCTTCAACACCACCTTTGAGATTACCACAATCTCTCTTGAAGATTACCACAATCTCCAACGGCACCTTGTGAAGATTACCACAATCTTCAACCTGGAAGAATACCAAATTCTTCAACACCTCAACAAGAAGATTACCACAATCTTCTCACACCTAACACCTAGATCACCCAAGTATGTTCTTACCACAAGAACACTCACAAGGATATCTTGTGTTGAATGATAACCCAAAATTCAAGATTACAACTCGATGACGAATTATACAATTGAGTGCAAGTGTAATCAAGAATAGCTTAGACCTCAAGAATGTGAAAGTGATAAACTAGGCAAATTACAACAAGAATAATGACAATGTAAGACCAAGTATTTGCTTGAGTATATCCTGTTGTGTTGTGTTGTTCTATCTTGTAGTTGTGCTTCAAATCTTCCTCTATTTATAGGAGATGATCGATACTTGATAGGCTCCTCTTGGAATCGATATCTACAAAAAAATTGCAATTAAAATCAAGATTATAGCAAGTAGAAATCAATCCCACAATTTAGGAAAAGTCATCTCACACAACAACGGTTAGAATTTTGTCATTAAACATTAGGGCGACCGTCAAAGCACAAATAGACGTTTGAAAAACACATTGAAAAACAACACAGGGCGACCGGTCATAGGGTACTTGACCGGCCGACCTTAACTCCAACCGTCCCCTTAATGAGAAAACAAGAAGGTTTCGCTCGCTTTGATTAAAACGCGTTCGTGTCGGCGACAGGGTGCGACTTGCCGACACCCGGTCGACCGGCCGACCTGTCCATTTTCACTTCCGTCTCAATTTTTGTTCCAAAATTCATTTTCGTGTACGGGTTGCCCTACACGGCGACCGGTTGACCTTGAGACAAATGTTGTCCAATTTGTGTCGAAAATAAAGCTCAAGAAATACTCCGAAAATTTAGTAAAAACATTTTAAACCAATCGAGTATTTAGACAACATTTAGGAACCTTGTTTTGAAGTAAAAATTTATAAACATAAAATTATTAAAAGTGTTGTACCTGAAATAAAACTTGAAGAAATACTCCGGAAAATATTAAAACCATTTTAAATCATTTAGGAGTATTTGGACAACCTTTAAAAAACATTGTTTTGGTATAAAAACAAAATCATCAAAATCATGATAAAACCATTAATCAAACAGTTTCATTGTAATAAAAAAAGAAAGAAAGAAAGTATGCTGGCTATGGTGTAGGATGAATTGATAGAGATATCCTAGTGTTGGCTGAAGTCAATTATCATGTCTTAGTAAGCCGATTTTTTTTTCTTGCGATTACCGAGGTGGGCAAAATTGAAGCTATCATGTAGTGGAAATGATGCGTCGAGTAGCATTTTTTTCGATATATAATGGCTTATTACCAGAGCATGACAAATAAAAATGCCTGGACCAGATAAGACTTTGAATGAGCTTTTTTACCTTTTTAGCTCCTTCCCTCCTATCATTATTTCTTTTCATAGTATTAACTTATACATCAATCTTTTATTCTTTTACCTGTTGATTTTTGAAGTATAAACTAATTCCTATCTAATGAGAAAACATGCATGCGCCATACAGGACTAACCTTGTAGCCGGCATGGGTGTGACAGGTGATTGTTCGGAAATGGGATCAAAAGGAAGAGCGGTTTGTCAAATTGTCAGATGAGGAGGTGAGTTGTTTGGAAACATGATGCATATGCACATAAATAGCCAAATAGGTGATGAAATTGTCATGTCTAAGGAATCTATTATTGCTTGAAGCCTGAACCTTTTAGGTACTTCATGATGTTGATAAGGCTTTTACTGCAAAATTCTATTAGTGCCAATATTCACCTAGTAGCCTCATATTGAACATGTGACAGTCATGCATTTCCATTTTTTCGGTGATTTGAGATGGATGTTTCTGGTTTATTTATGATAGAAAGAAAACTGAATGTACTTAGTTACTTGGAATGCAACCAAATCATTCAATTTATTTTCCTTGGTTCGTTTACTTGAATTTTAATCTTTATTTAATGGGAGGATGCACATGTAATGCTTTTTTAGAAATGGTCGTGTTGTATTTGGGTGATTGTCGATTGCTTACATACTGACATTCTTTGCGACCATGACCCGGCACATGTTGGGTTAGACATATTAAACTACTCCTAAAGGATGCATATCTTGCATCATACTTCTGCTTTTATATAGACACGACTATTATAATCTATGAGTTCTATATGTCTGGTCCATTAATTCTCTTTCACATTTCAGTAATTTCAGAGTAATATAATATATGTTCCCATCATAAGATACTTAAAAAAAAAAAAAATGTTCCCATCATAAGATATGGTTGGAAAACCATGTTTATAATCAGCAAGTGTCCTTACGATGAGTTTGCCACCTCTTTTTTTTTTTTTTTTTTTTTTTTTTTTTCCCAATACAGGAAGAGAGATACTCTGATGCAGTTAAAAGGTTGGAATTTGATAATCAGCTTGGACCATACGCATTGAGTCAGTATGGGGATTGGAAACATTTGTCCAACTATATCACGAAGGATACAATTGATCATATTGGTAGGTAATTTCAATTTGTTCGAATTGGTATATTTGTTAATTCCGGTCCAAGTCCAGATCATATGATTCTGTTATCAGTTGATTCTTGCTTACCTTTTTTACCTTAAATTTCTTGTATTAATCGGTTGAAGAATTGAATACGATTAGAGGGATCAAATTCTAAACATGGGAGGATTAGTAAATGGTGTCAATGAGCTTGTGGATAATAGAACTACACATCAGCAAGAAATAAATTCCTTACAGATCAAAATCAGATGTTATGGTTACCAATTACTCTTACCTAGATGGATATTCCTATAGCTTTTGTCCTTGAACATGTTTATATCATTGAACTTGTAGCCATTTGACATTAAGATTCTTTTCATGTACCTGAGGTGGAGTGCTAAGGTGGATTAAGTCTCTCATATTTTAGTTCAACTTCTGCAGTAGTTACAACCTACTATGACATGAATAAATTGGTTTATATATGAACAATACATTGGTTTTATCAATAGAGGCATTATAGATTAAGCTTTGGTCATTTGGTAGAGCACAAGCTTTTCAGTCAGAGAGGGGGAGCTGAATATTGTTCTCCCAGGATAACCTCATGTTAATTTTTCATGGACAATTTGGCTTTTGATGTATCAATGCATGCCTTGCCTTTGGATTTGTGATTGTACCTTTGTGAGAGTACATCTATCCTTTTGTTTAGTGATTAATAATTAATGTACGATTCATAGAACCTATTGGAGGAGAAATCACAATTGCCTGTGAATCTGAAATGGTTGGAAAATTCTGTAACACGGCCATGGAGAAAACCTTAGCTGAGCAACTGAAGAATAGCAAGTTTTCAACACCTGGAAAGAAGTCCCAAAATAGAGGTTGTTATTACACTGCAATTCCTCGAGTTGTCAAGCACAAGGGCATGTGTAGCAAGGAGCTTACTGATTTGAATCTTGACAAGGTATTTGAAAGTTTTCATTCTCTCATTTGGAGATTTTGTATTCGGCTGATCTCGAAAAGTATTATACTATAATTTAGACGCAGCTGTTGGAAAGCATATTGATGAAAGAATACGGAGGTGATGAAGATGCACTTCTAGCAGAATTGCAGTTTGCATTCATAGCATTTCTGGTAATAAACTCTGCTACGTGTAAATATATCTATCTGAACAAAAAAGAAGCTTGGACATTTGTGTACCTTCAGAGGGCTACTGTACTTGGTAAATTCACCGATTAAACTATGCATAAATGTGCAGATGGGCCAATCCCTTGAAGCATTTCTGCAGTGGAAGCTTTTAGTGAGTCTCTTATTTGGCTGTACAGAAGCTGTAAGTGCGCAACTAATCGTTAAATTCTTCACCATATTTGCCAGAGAAACTATACTCTCCTTCCTGTAATAAGTAGTCGATAGATTAATTGGTTTCTATGCAAACAACAATGTGGAACCTTAATCCACCCGAGATGATCTTGAGTCTGCTGACAATGTGAAGATTGGTCCCAAAATAGATATTGGCTTGCAACCAGTATGGTTATGGAAAATTCTAGTTGAAATTGTTGAGGAGAAGCTCTAATCTTAGCAAAAGTCATATTACTTTGTATATAGTGTAATATTCATGTCCTTCTGTATGCTTGTACTTATGCAGTAAAATTGATGTATCTGTAGTCAAATTAATAGTTGGATATGAACTTGGATTCCAAGTCAATATGAATTCAGGGATAGTTGGTACTTATAGTATAGATATTTGAACTTAATTCACACCAAACAATTGGTCTTAGACTCTTAGAGCTATGTGAAGTGGAATATTATTATGTTGGGGACTGGAACTTTTGCTGGTATAGAGTTTGAGTTTGTTGAGCTTATGGGTCTTAGCTTGTGGGAAAGATATGTGATTGTTTTACACTTTTTGCTAGGTTTTCTCATTAAATTGTAATTTAATTTGTATATTCCTGTTTAAAGGTTTCTATGATTTGAAAAGACTCATCTGGAAAATGAATTTATTCAATTCGTACAATTAATTGTTTTCACTGTGTGAAAGTTTTAAATTTGTCATATGGTTGAGGTTGTCCTCGTTGATTAGTAAAACTAATGAGAACTTTGGTCCTATGCAATTCTAACCTCTGTTTCCTCTTCTTGTAGCCTCTTCACACGAGGAGTCGGCTATTTACCAAGGTATACTGAAACTCGTTTCTATGCTTGTGTTTTAGCCGTATTTTCGCATAGAAGCGTAGGTTTATAGCTATGGTGGTTTTTTAGTTCTGGTAAACTGACTTTTCATAGTTGTTAGATCTATAATTATGTGAAGATTGGTCAAATTTTTTTGCCTTCACAATTGACTAAAGACATTTGACTGGCTTTATTAGACGGGGGGCAAACTTGTTGATTACAGTTTTGGGGAGAAAGGAAAAATTGTAGTTACAATGCACTTTTCCACCAATAGGACCTGTTCAGTCTCTTATTTTCGAGAATCCCTACTCTATGCCCTAGTTCTAGGTTCCTAGTGAAGCGCTACGTATTCGCTGGTGACTACAGCATGTACTTTTAGGCAGTTGGTTTTTGCGCACCACATATATGGTGGTGCTTAGTGGTCTAGGTGGGCTGCTGAGTTATCTCATCACTTTATTCTATTTGTGTAAGGTTATATGAGAGTGTTTCAACAAAATGGTCATTTTAGCCTTTAGGGAATAGGATATCTTTTTGGACATCCAAAGTAAATTAATAAATAAATAGGTGCATTCAATTAGATAGATGAAACACTAATTTTGTAGTCCTAGTTTGTCGCATCTGCTTTTTTTCTCTTTTCAACTGGTTCCTATTCTATCATAATACTGTTATAGCTGTGCGATATATCTCATTTTCTCCTAATTGTTATCTTCCTACTGAGTTCTGAAATTGTTCTGTTCACAGTTTATTAAAGTCATGTATTATCAGTTGAAATGTGGATTTCTAAAGGACCAAAAGGATACTGGTGCTAAGCCTGAAGGAGTATCAGCATTGTTGGATGAGTCTTGGTTATCTTCTGATAGCTTTCTGCATCACATTTGCAAGGTAATGTCATGCAGGGTTTGTTTTTCCCAAGTTTCTTGATCATGGTGCTGTCTCCTATCTAGGTTCAATACAATTAGTTGTTTTCTGTTGAGTTATAATTAACATGAAGTTCACCACTAAATTCATTTGTCATTTTTCTGAATTTTGTGAAGTATGAGGGCCCACTGACTCAACCAAATGACATATAGTGTCAACCAACTTTTATATTTGTGTGTTACTGAATAAATTGGAACCTTAAGGTTGCTTCTCAATAGTGAGTAGTGGCTCATCAGATATACATTTGACTTACAGGTTTATACCTTTTCTATTGCAGGATTTCTTTTCATTGGTTCTGGAAGCTCCTGTGGTTGATGGGGACCTTCTCTCTTGGGTGTGTATTCTTGAATAACTTAGTTTAGTTATCACATTTTACAGGATGAATATTTAACCATCATCTTGCTACTTGAAATGGTATTTTGTTTCTTGTTGACGAACAATTAGTATCAAAAGCCCATTATCATCTTTATTATTATTATATTTTGATTTATCAAGTATACTAATAAGGAAAAGAAAGGGGGATTGAGGGTGGAAAGGTCGGCTATACACCCATATTGCCCTAATTAAACACCTCTAATGCCCTAATGTCTCCCAAGCAGTTTGTCTGTCCTATATACTGTTATTATTATTATTATTATTATTATTATTATTATTATTATTATTATTATTATTATTATTATTATTATTATTAAGAAATGAATCTGTAAGGAAAATTTACTATAAATTTAATTTTCTATGTTTTGTCAACCTTACGAATTTACCATTATGAGATGTACTGAAGTTTATAAAATTGAACTCTTTGAGCAAAATGCTTTTATTTCGTATTCCAATTTGTTTCTCCCATTTTCAGGTGTTTGGGATTTATTTATGTTTTTTGGTTATGTGAAAAATGTTAACCTGTTTTGGATTAGTGGGATTTATTAATTGACCTTATAAGGTGTAAAAAGTGAAAATGTAATTAATTGTATGTAATACAGGAACATATGGAGACGCATTTAGTTTTAATTTTTCCTAAAGAATAAAATAGATCTGATAAAAATTATGCGATCTTTCTTTTTCTTACATGGCCAGGTGAGGTTAGGATACAAGTTAATGTATAATTTGTTAGTGAATTATGGTTATTGTTGAATCAGCACATTATTAGATTAAATATTAATGGTTAGGTCCAACTGCGGCTCAAAAGGAGTAATAGCTCTGGAATTCTTGGAAATGGTCATTTTCAACTTCTAGCTTTACTTAGAAAACATAAAAAGAATAAGAATAAATAGTAGTACACCTTTTTTTTGGTTCACAACAAATTTGTTTCTGGGAGATCAAAGAGTAGAAATCTCTCAAATGCCTTGAAAAATGAAACCGAGCAACAGCTAAATTTATCTTTTACTTGTGGAAGACAAGAAGACTGAGAGTGCTGCTTGAGGAATCTTTAGGATGGCAATTTCAGCAGAACGGTGCAGCTGATGGAATTTACTTTGAGGAAAACGATGAGGTATGTAAGGTGCTGCGGTTTGTTTCATGTTAATCACTATTGATCCTGTTATGTTGATTAGTGTTTCAATTTCTGCAGTATGCTCCGGTGGTAGAGATTTTAGACGATGCAGACTGCAGTAATACATGAACTGAATGTGTAGCCTTGTTTTTGCGTTAGATGAGGAGCTGCCAGCATGATAGTTGTGTTCCAGTTTCAATTGATAAAGGCAAATGTGTATGTAGACGTAATGAGGTAAAAGCTAGGTTTCCAGTTGTTACTGGTACATGAGCTAGTTGACTAGATGACTTCTAGCAACTAGACATCCTTTTGTTTATAGATATTAAAGCATGTTTTTTGCTAATATATATTTATCATTTAAGGTTGAGTTTTGAAATCAATAATAGAGTTCTGTTTACCGACCAGTGAATTTCAACATATTCAAATACTCGTTATGTTCATTTATAGTTTTATTTGGTTTGTTAAAATATATAACTTGCACTAGCGATGGTTTTACTCTTAACCTATTATATTTGGTTGACATTGTCCTTTCCTGTGGAAATTGTTCTTTGCCAACAAAACTCTCCATTATACAATTTATGTTGCTAAGATTTCACGTTCTTTGGCGGACCAAACTTTCTAATCTGTATAACAGTCGATCTTTTATGCTTTGGACATTTCGCTAATTTGAGGATGGGGATTGTTTGTGTCAGTTTTCTGGGATACTGGGAGGTTGTCTGTTCACATTCAAGATGTGCATCTAGGTGGAACAAAACTTAAGTTTTCCTATGACTAAACAATCATCATTCGGCGCAAATGATGCTGGAATTCTGTATATTAACAAGTAAAAGAAACCCAAAAATTTTGCTGCTAAAACATTGGAGTTCCTGAACTATGATTCCTTTCTTGTACTTGGATATCATGTACTGATACTCAAGAAGATGTATAAGTTTTCAATTAACGATTAAGCACTTAGTACACGAAAAATGAAGAACGCAAGTGATACAAGTCTAGAAGAAGCCAGTTCTTCTCTTAGCATATAGGTGGTTGCTGTCATGAAGCAACCAAATCTCACCTAACATGTAGGATGTCCTGTAAATAATTAGAAGCGTAATTTTAGCTATTTGTTTATCCCTTGACTCTGTTATTTTAAGATATTGAGTGCCATCGAGGCTCTAAAATTGCAGGTTATGTGTTTCATACCATGAAGAGAAGAATGAGATTGGTCGGCATTTTCTGTCAGCAAAGTTAAATAGTAAATAACAAAACAATGTCTTCCTTAATTCGATTCAGAATTTAAAAGGTTCCATAAATAATGAAACAAGTGTAAAATCTAAAGTTGATCGTTGTCATGCATAACCGATGTAGCTACTAAGTGAAAGTCCTACTGAGTTGGTGTGCACAATGAGAAGTCACAACTTATAGTTCTGAATGTGTGGGTATTCCAATTCTGGTCAATTAAATGCATACATCTTGTCAATCATGTTGCCAACTGGATGCATATTCGCATGTTTGTGTACATCATCGAATACGGATAGTCGTACCATGGTCCTTGCATGTTATCCATCACTGCAGGTAACTGATATTGATATTCATAAGCTGGAAATCCTGTGTGGATACTTTTGAGCCTGTCAAATTGTCCAGGAGCATAGTAACGTGGAAGACTCGTACTGTACTTCATGCCACCCATATCATTGGTAAGATCTTGGTTCCAAGACGAAAAATCTTCATCCATCTGTGTGTCGTATCTGTTATTGTTGTTCAGATAACTCTCAAACTCCCATCTGGGATTGTTTTCGTCACAAGGATAAACTGGTGGAGGCTTGCGTTCAGAGGAATTGAGATCCTCCATCAAACTCTGCAGTTGGTTCAGGTACATCTCATCTTTGAGATAGTCATTTCGGTTGGTGCCCAAATCTCTGCATGTTTACCAGATTTTACCAGTTTCATGATCAATGTTGTGCAATCAATGTTTCCTGTTACTGTGACCTTGTGTTCTTCGGCTTCTATTTTCACTTCATAGACGCCTATATGATGCAAAAACACAAAATGTGATCTAACACTGCCATAATAAGTGAAAAATAGTCATGTAGATTTGAATAGTAGACCAAATATGGGACTTAAGTGGAAGTAGAAGCATTTTATATGCATTCTCCACTATGAGCATCCCTACATGTACATTTCCATTTCTCTGTGAAATTAGCTGATTGTCCTTTGCTTGAAGTTTTTTGAAATAAAGTTGAAGGTTATTTCTATGGAAACTATATCCAAGTCACTAATTAATGTCCAACTACTACTTCCTTAAGGTTGCATTTGGATGGAAGGAAAGGATTTGGAAGGAGGAATTTAAATGACTTCAAATAAGATGAACTTGAAATCCGACTCAAAAAATTGGTCAAAATTAGAGCCTAAAGATTTGAAATCCATTGTATCCAAACAAGTTCAGTGGATTTGTTATTATGGATTTAAAATTCTTAGTTTCAAATCCATCCCATCCAAATAAAGCCTAAAGAAAATGATGATCACCAAAGTCTTTTGTCAATATTATTGTCTTAACCAAAAGCTCAGGAAAAGAAGGAAAAGTTCTATGTTCATTTTCCATAAAGTTTTGATGGTTATGCGAACAGCGTGGTAGATTGATTCAATTCAAACCTAAATTGCCGGTTTGCATTTCGTTGGAAACATAAAGCCAAAAATTACCAAAGAGTAAAACCACTAGGAAGGTGAAGCCTTACATGAAGTGTTTGAAATTAATTTTCAGGAAAACTTTATGAAGTAGGTAAACCATAGATTAATATATGATGTAGAAGAGAGTCATTTTGGGAAAATCATACCTTCAATTTTCCGAAGGAGTTTCTTCACTTTGTGCATGCAGCCTTGACAATGAATGTGGACCTTCAGAACATGTGTCTGTGAAAGAATTATGCACTGTCATCATATTTGTGTTATGTACAGTAATTTAGAAACAAGAAGATAGCTGTTATTAAATGTAAAAATATGGACCTTTATCTTCACAAACTTGTAGTTTTTCTCCTCATCTTCAGCCATTTTCCACATTGGTGGTCTACTTCCTTTTCAGTCACTTTTGCTTGTTTGAAAAAATGGGTTATGATTTCAACAGATTTTCTTCCCTTTTCTAGCCTTCCTTTTTGCCTCAAAATGTGTTCAACTACTTTGTTCTGTACTAGCAGTAGAATATTTCTGACAACCAACATATCATGCAGTATAGGTTTCTCAAGTACAACCAGAATAGGCCTGCCAGTGTTTTTTCAAACAGGACAAAGGTGTGTTTGTTTTTTTCATTTGTTTTGTTCTTTTTTTGGGGTGGAGGACTTTGATTACTTGCAGTAACAAGCATTCATCATGTGCAACTATCTTTCAATGATGTGCCATTTTCTTCCTCTGTAACCATTTAGTCCTTCATGAAGGTTTGAGAAACAACTAAAATTATGTTGAGGAAAAATTTAAGTATGGTGGTAATTGGTGCAAGGGTACACTATCTATTGCCTCTTAGCAATTATTGGAAACTATATATAAAGGACAAAAATGCATGAGAAATGAATGCCTGATATATTCGCATGGACGTGATTGAACGAAACTTCAATCGCAACATGCATTAACACTCCTTGCTCATATTTTTCAGCATCCTCTTTTTATGATGTTGAATTGAAATTTTTGGTATGTCTTTATCCTCCTGCCATATTATGTCCCCGATGATTAAATACGTGACAAATTTTTTTCCCCTAGCTCAACTGTTTTTACCCTTAAAAAAAAATATATATATATATATAATGTTTTTCATTTTTTCCAGAAAAACGGGACAAAAATTTTTTGGGGTGCACGGGGGGGAGGCTCCCTTGTCTGCGCCAATGGCGGATCCAGGAATCAGTAGTAGGATGGATAAGAAATAAAAATTTAACTACAATATATATATATACATATATATATTACAAAGATTTTTTTAATATTCGATAAAGTTGTGTCCGACAAAACTTCAAAGCAAAAAATTCAGCAAAAATAGAATCTACATCCATATTGTTAACAAAATTTCGTTTAATGAAGAGCAAAATCATCCCCCATTTTATTATAAAGTGTCATCTTCACATGTTTCATTGTTGAAAATGCTCTTTGAATTCTAACTTTAAAGTTTAGGCGTTTAGCTAACAATGTTTTCTTTCTCTAGATAATTGCAATTTACCTCTTAAAAACACTTAATTATAATTTAAAAGGCAACAAGATATATAAAATGACAACAAAATTAATTAATACAAGGAAGAATTAAAAGAATTATTTTATTATTCTTTAATGTCTAAATAATTTATTTTGTATCTTCAATGGAGGAAAAAAATAATAATATAACTAGAGAAAAGAGATGCATATGTTATAATACCCAAGAAGTAGATAATGACAACATAATTAATTAATAAAAGAAAAAAATTGCAAGAATAAATAAAGTATGTGTAGAATACTGGAATGTACACTGGTCATACAAAAATTGAAAATTAAGAAGAAACTCCAAGCTTTAACTTTATTCTGCTGCCGTTAGATTTCTCCATTCATTTGAAATTTGGGAAAGTGAATTTGTCTAGATATTTTACTAATTTTGAAACCATTAAATTTAAAACATAATTGAACTTTTCTTTGGAACATGAGATAATTGGAGGGCACTTGGATTTGGTTTGATGGGCTGGGGCTAAATATAAAATAGCATATACATGTATATATGGGCCTTTTGGCAACTTGCCCAGTGCTAACTCCACTATCCTCTGCGCCCGTCTCACGCCCCTGGTAGTTACCGAATGATGAACTTAAGTCCATGACATGAGACCACTCAAAATATATCGTAAACATATTTGTAAGTAAAAGTTTTAAATTAAATGACTTGTTTTTCCAATCAATTAATGGTCTCAAGTCTCTCTCTCTCTCTCTCTCTCTCTCTCTCTCAAAAGAGTAGGCCTCAGAAGATTTGGCGCGGCGGCCACGACGGACAGATTTTTTAGTGTAAAAAGTGATACTTTGTCTAAATATACTTAATTTTAGTATATTCGCATAACGTAGATTTTTACACTAAAAGATATCCGTCGCACCGTGCCACCGACTTAGATAAGTTTTGCCATCTTAAAACTTCTTCAAAAGCCAATAGTTTTAATTATTTCCATTATAGTTTCTCTAATACTTTGAAATTAAATTATTCAGTTTCGTTTGACTTAGATTAAAAATTTCTCCAACAGTAGGCATAACCCAATTTTCCAACCCTGTTGTCCATCGGTCAATCAAGCTTTCTATTCTATCATTTCTTTCACATGTAAATAATTGGGGTCTACATGTACACATCTCATCCTAAATTATTAGGGAGACAATATGGCGGGTCAAACCAGGAGCCTGTTGGTTTGGGACGAGTTTTTACAATTATGAATGGGCCTCTAAAGAGAGGTTCTTGGTCTTTTATTTTAGAACTTGTCCTATTTGATTTTTTTTAATTATTTTTTTATTTTAGAATATGTATATTTAGAGCTTCTCCAACAGAGAAGTAAACTCTAGCGTCCAAGCGCTATTAGGTCCTCTCCAGTACTGCGCCAATTTAGGGCGTCTCCAATCGGACGCTAAATCAAGCACCAAATGCTATTTTGGTGCAAAATGGCAGTTCCAACCAAGCGCTAAATTGACGCTAAAATGGTGCGAGTGAACAGTGTTGTTGTGCCGAATTGGCGCAGCAGACTCGTAGCTACCGCTATCCTTTTTTTATTTTTTATTTAGTTTTGTGACATTTAAATATGTTATAATATGATTTCTATTATTCTAAGTGCATAATTAGTTTTAATAAATAATTTTTATTTAAAATTTAATAATTTGTATTTATAACTTTATTATTAATATTACTAAAAAAATAAATTTTAACAGTAAATTAAAAAATTATTTAAAAAATAATTAAGTCATACAAACAAGAGCTACATTACATTAACATAATAAAATATATTCTTTAATTTACTAAACATGAATTTACAATACTTTGTTAATAAATAATTGGTTTTAATTAAATAATTTTTGTATTGAAATAATAAAGAATATTCAAGAAATATTCCTTTTAGTGATAAATTTAAAGTAGAAGGGTTGGAGATGGATTTTAAGTTTGGTGCAGAATTGCACTAATTTAGTGCAAAAGCTGCACTAAAATAAAATTCTGGGTTGGAGATGGCCTTAGGGCGCTATTTTACATTTTCTACAGTGTTGCGCATTTCTGGTGCAACACTTTTCACACGATATTCCTCTTTTTTTTTTTAGTTTCTGTAATTTTTTTTAAATATGTTTCTTTTATTAAGTTTGAAGACTGATATTAATTTTGTATTTTAAGTTGTTCTGATAGAAATAATATCAAAAA
The DNA here is from genome assembly GCA_016081115.2 of Rehmannia glutinosa. Lineage (NCBI taxonomy): Eukaryota > Viridiplantae > Streptophyta > Magnoliopsida > Lamiales > Orobanchaceae > Rehmannia > Rehmannia glutinosa. Next base: position 1,020,894 of record JABTTQ020001700.1, on the reverse strand, counting down.
TAATTTTATTATATATGATAATTTTTTAAATACTATTATGGGTGATTAGAATAATAATATGTAAATTTAAAATACTACACAAAATTATAAGTTTACATAAAATTACATTATAAAATAATGAATTTTAAATATAACAATGATACAAACTACATAAAATTGCTAAAATAGATAAAATTACATAAAACAACTAAATAAAAAATTTATAAAGATTATATTTACACGTAATAAAAATCAATATTAAATGAAAAAAAAAGAATCTTATGGAATATTCATTATTAGTGCAAAAAAGCGGTGCAAACTATTGAAGGTAGAGTGTAGATTCTGCACCAAATTAGTGCAAATTCTGCGCTAAATTGGTACAAACTATTGGAAATGGTCTTACGTACTATAATATTTTTTTTTTAAAAAAACTCATACTATAATATTTAAAGTATTTGTTTTGAAAATATTTTATGGGTGTTATTTTAAATTATAAAACTGTATAACCAAGATTTTGGCAGGTTTAGGTCGGGCGGTCGTTGATCTTCAAAAATCTTGGTGGGACAAGTCTCGGAAATTGACAAACTCACCCTAATCCGCTTATTGTCGCCAGTAAGTTCTTTTAAAATTACTATTTGATCACATATCTATGAGAGACTAAACGAAAAGTTAAAAAAACAAATAAATATATAAATATTATATTTAAAAAAGGACGTAAACTTTATTCCTTTTCATGAAAATCTTCTTATTGAAAACTACTTGTGTTTTTTTTTTTTGATAATAAAACTACTTGTGTTAAAGACACTCTTTTGGCACTAAAATACATATGGTGTAACACTAATCTTATGCCAAAGCAAAGTTCCACTTGTTTACCTCGATTATTCTTAACCATGTCATGCATGATAAGTGAGAACAAATCAAGTTATTTGTTTATCTATTTATTTTTATTTGAACATTCATTGACTATTATATAGCGACTCCTCATTGAATTAAACAATCATGATTCCTTTTTTATTTTCTTGAAGAGTGTTTAAATAATTTTGTTTCGTTGAAAATAACACCTTTCCATGCAATTAAAAAATACATTTTCAATACATACTTTGTCCTTTTCAACTCTTATCAACTTATATACATCAAAAAGTACTCTTTAGTCTAAGGGTGAATTTCTCTCAACTGCTGAGGGCGGGAAGTAGCACTGTTGTGCTCTTTTTCAAATTTTTTTGAATCTTCCATAGTAGTTCCTTGTTTTCTTCCTTTGTTCTCTGATTCCTCTTAGTCTTTAATGCTTTGTTTGTCAGTCTTTAATGCATTTACGTAGTACTAAGAGTATTAAGGTTGGGTATCTTTCATTTGTGATCACTGTTCTGTAGGTTCAAAGCTTTTTTTTTCTTTTGCTGGCTGTTCTCTGGTTTGTGGGGTCTGTTTTTTTTTCTTATTGCAAGTTTTTTGTTGTTTCTTCCTGTTCTTCATTTACAGGGTGGGAGATACTGATTCATTTCGGGGTGGTGTGGTGTGTGGGAGTGATGGATTCGGGAATAGCAGAAAGATTACAGAAGTTTGTTCTCTCCAAGGAGGAAGAAGGAGGCATTTCTTTGGAGGGGGAAGATATCCGGGGAAGTGTTGATGAATGCTCTAAAAGTCTGCTGGGAAAGGTTTTTGGGTCGAAAAGGGTTAGCTTTCCAGGTATTAAAATGACTATGGCAGCGGTTTGGAGAACTAAAGAGTCATTTTCAGTTCGAGAAATTGGGCCTAATGCTTTTCAGTTTGTGTTTGGATCTAAAGAGGATAGAGACAAAGTACTGAAAGGGAAGCCATGGTCCTATGATAATCAATATTTAATCCTCAAAGAATGGTGCGAAGAGGGTGGAGTGCAGCTGGAAAATTTTATTGCAATAGAGATGTGGGTTCAAGTGTGGAATTTACCCCTTCATTGGATATCGATGGAAACGGGATTAAAAATTGGAGGTATGTTTGAGAAGGTTTTGGATGTGCAAATCCCAGAATCAGGGAGTGTGTTTGGTCGATGCTTAAAGATACTGGTTGAGGTAAACCTTGAAAAACCTCTCCTCAGAGGTACTCAAATTAAACTCGGGAAATTCGGAGTGGGCGATTTTAAATATGAAAATCTCCTCAACTTCTGTTTTTATTGCGGGAGGGTTGGACATAACGACAGAATCTGTGAGGATAGGAAGGTGGATTTTCAGTCTAAAAATATTAAAGTTGGGCAATACGGGATTGGATCCGTGCAGCGGATTGGTGGAGTGGTAATAAATTTCGAAAAATCAGGGGACAAAAGGAAAACACAGTCGCCTGGTGGTGAAGGTGAAAAAGAAAAAAATAAGGATGAATCTGTTGGAAGAGAGAGTAACCTTGAAGGGAGAGATCATCACTATAAACCCATCTTTGAACAGGATCAAATGCATACGAGTAATTCTTTGCTTTTGATTAAGGATAAAGAACTGGTGGTGAATGCGAGCCAGAGTACAAATCAGGGGAATGATCAAATTCTGATTGAAGGCGAGTGCAGCGGGTGGAAAGATAGGTTGGGGAGAATGAACAACCTATGGCAATTGATTTTGAAGGTGGTGATAAAGAAAATAAATGGGGGTGATAATGAAGACATGTTTAATGTGCCAATTCTTGTTGGGAAAGGAGACCACCTCTTAAGGAAATTCAAGGAGAATTCTATGTGCTGTGATTCCAAACCTGGGAGGCCTTGGGAGAGGGCAGAATAAATTGAAGAGGGGTAGAGGAAAGGGTATTAGTAGTACAAGAGGTAAGCAGAGCCAGGATGGTCCTATGGTGGTTAGGAATAAAAAGAGAAAAATTAATCTATGCATTGAGGAAGGAAATTTAGAACCTGAGGGGTGTAAAAAATCTAGATTGAATGAGGATGGGGTAGAGGATCAGTGCGTTAACTCTGAGGTGGAGGAAGCCAGCCCTAATTGGCCCCAAAGTGATCAATGAAGGTATGGGTGTGGAATTGTCGAGGATTGGGAGGGCCCTCGACAATATCCCAGTTCAAGGAGGCTTTTAAGCACCACCTCCTGATATGTGTTTTTTATCAGAAACAAAAAGAAAAAAATGTTTTGTTGCAACTATGTGTAGGAAAATGAAACTTGAGGATAGGTGGATGTGTGTTGATCCGGTTGGGAAAAGTGGCGGGATCTTTTTGTGTTGGAGCCCGGATATCAGTATTTGGGATTGTGTGAGTTCTGAGTTTTGCTTCCAAGTTTGCTTCACTAGTAAAGGCAGCAGTGAAAAAATTGGGCTATCTTCGTTTATGCAAGTGTGATTAAAGAAATCAGGCAGCTTCAATGGAATTTCTTAAGGCAGGAAAGTGTTAAATGGGGGATTCTTGGTTCTTAGGAGGTGATTTTAATGATATTTTACATGGATATGAAAAGAATGGTGGGAAGAAGAGAACCGATACCAGTTGTAGGGAGTTTAAAACTTTTGCTGGAGCCTGAATTGTATTGAAATTCCATTCCAAGGGCACTCCTTTACTTGGGCTAACAATAGGGAGGGTGAGGGTTTTGTGGAGGAAAGATTGGATAGAATTTTGGCTTCTCCGGAGTGGATTTCAAAAATACAACAGCAATGGTAAAACATATCCCCATGCAATCCTCTGATCACCATGGATTATTGTTGCTTACTGATCATGGCCAAATTGTGAGAAAAAGAGGTTCTACTTTGATTCTAGATGGACTAAGGTTGATAAGACGAAAGTTGTGGTGGAAAATGCTTGGAAAATTCCTGTTTTTGGTACTCCCCTAAACCAGATTCAAGGACGGATTAAGAATTGCAGAATGGCTTTATTGGATTGGAATAAATCTAATAAATCCAATGCGAGTACCAATATAGCTGACTGCAAAGGGAAGATGGAGGATATGATGAAGCAAGGTGGTAATAGAGATTGGGTTAAGTGGAGAAATGAGAAAGATAAATTGAATAGGGCTTACCAAGAAGAAGAGATGTTTTGGAAGCAAAAATCTCGTACTCAATGGTTGAATGAAGGGGATCGAACACAAAATTTTTCCATGCGTGTACTCAACAAAGAAGAAGGCTTAACTGTATTGAGAGGTTAATCAAGCAGGATGGGAATCAGTGTGGGTCGACTGATGAGGTGATTAAAGAGGTTTCTGGGTTTTATGAGAATCTGTTCAAATCTGTGAATCCTCCGGCTGTGCATAACATCCTTCACGGCATCCCCACTTCAATCACACCCGAAATGAATGAGTGCCTCACCAAGCCTATTGATGAAAAGGAGATCAAAACAACCCTTTTTGATCTCAGTCCCTACAAAGCCCCGGTATGAATGGTATGTCTCCTCATTTCTTTCAATTCTACTAGCCTTTTATCAAGCATGAATTTGTTGGGGCTGTTAAATCTTTTTTCAATCATGCTAGAGTTCCTAAAGCCACTAATCATTCTTTGATAACCTTAATCCCTAAAATCAAAAATCCAACTACCATGAATCACTTCAGGCCTATTAGTCTTTGTAATGTGACCTATAAAGTCATATCAAAAATCATTGCAAATCGGTTGAAACCTACCCTGAATGTGTGTATTAGCAAAAATCAGTCTGCTTTCATCCCGGGAGGCAGATTATTGATAATGTTGTGATTGCTAATGAGTGTGTTCATTACCTTAATACTCTTAGGACTGGTAAAAATGCATTCTTAGCATTAAAGCTTGACATGGCTAAAGCATATGATAGAGTGGAGTGGGGTTTTCTAACTGCTATCCTTTTTAAAATGGGGTTCTCCCCAACTTTTGTTGCTTGGATTTATGCTTGTCTCCATTCTTCATGTTTTTCTTTCAATATTAATGGACAAGCTCTTGGTTTTGTTGTTCCTTCTAGGGTATTAGGCAAGGGGATCCTATCTCTCCCTATTTGTTCATTCTGTTATCTGAAGCTTTGTCTAATTTATTTCATCAAGCTAAAATCTGCTATGAGTTCAAGGGTATTAAAATTGGGAAATTCTCTCCCATGATTACTCATCTTTTTTTTTTGCGGATGACTCCATCATATTTTGTAAAGCTGATAATCTCCATGCCCAGATTGTGAATGATATTCTGAATAAATTCTGCTCAGCTTCTGGACAAATGGTTAATTTTGATAAATCTTCTGTGTTGTTCAGTAAAAATACTCCTGCAGGTTCAAGGGCCCAAATCTGCACTACATTGCAAGGAATCACTGAACATATCTCTTCTAAATATCTGGGGTTGCCTATGGGAATTGGGAGGTCTAAAGTGGACACTTTTAAATTTATTTCTTCAACTGTTCAAGCTAGATTAAGGAGTTGGAAGAATCAATTCCTGAGTCCTGCTGGTAAGGAAGTTTTGTTGAAATCTGTTATATGTGCCCTTCCCACGTATGTGATGTCTTGCTTTAGAATTCCGGTTTCTGTGTGTAAGGATATTTGCAGGTTTTCATCTAAATTTTGGTGGGGTAGTCAGATTGATGGACCTAATAAAATCCATTGGGCTAGTTGGGGCAAGATGGCAGTGGCTAAGGATAGAGGAGGTTTAGGATTTAAAGATATTCAGAAATTTAATGATGCCCTGCTTGCTAAGCAATTGTGGAGAATTCTTACACAACCTAATCTTCTGATGAGCCAAGTGATGAAAGGGAAGTATTTTCATAATAGGAAGTTGGTTGAAGTGGAAGGGAAGGGGACTGATTCTTGGCTTTGGAAGTGTTGGTTGCTTGCAAGAGATACTTTAGCTCTAGGTGTCAGATATCAGATTGGTGATGGTAAGTCAGTGAATATTTGGGAGTCTCCCTGGATTCCCAATAAACAGGGGTTTAAACTGCACAACTCACATGTGGAGGGTTCTAATGTGAGATGGGTTAGAGAGCTGATGTCAGTTGATGGAAAAGGTTGGAATTCTGAATTGGTTAGGAAGTTGTTTGGTGGGACTGATGCTGAGAGTATTCTGAAGATCCCAATTAGTCAAACCGGGAGGAAGGATAGGCTAGTGTGGCATTTGGAAGCAAAAGGACAATACTCGGTTAAGTCTGCCTATAATGCTGCTTTGAGCTGCTGCAAGAAGGAAGCTGAGGCTCCAGAATCTAGTGAGAACAGAAAGAAGTATGATATCATGTGGTCTAGAACCTGAAAATGCATGTGAAAGGAAAAATTAAACATTTTCTGTGGAGAAGCTGTCATCATCACCTGGCTACTAAGGACCAACTTAGGCTAAAAGGTATATCTTTGGATCCTATGTGCTGTTTCTGTGGTGAGGAAGAGGAGGATTTAGAGCATATTTTCTTTAACTGTGAAAGAGCCAAGATCATCTGGAAATTATCACCTGTGAACTGGGAAGGGCTGAGGGATTTTACTGACTCATTTCCTAAATGGTGGATGCAAGTTTGCCAGATTTCTAGGGGTGGCTGTGTGGTGGATAGAATACAATTAACTACGTATTTGCTCTGGTGGTTGTGGAAATCTCGGAATAGTTGGATGTTTGAAAAGAAGAAAATTTCTGAAAAGGAAATAGTTGAGTTGGCTTTTGAGGAATGGAAGGAATTTGACAGTGCAAAATTGATTCCAGCTGCTCAAGCAGGTTTGCTGAATCCTGTCATGCCTGAAACAGAGTCTAGATGGGTGAGTAAGGGGGCTGATTATTTTCATATTGCTGTTGGAGCAGTATTATCAAAGACTGGCAGAGTTGGGTTGGGTGGTCTGGTTTCTTGTGAGGATAAGGTGTTTCATTGTGCATGGAGTTCTTCTAGGGATTTGGCAACAAATCTAGTGGATGCAACTTTAATGGATGTTCGTGAAGCATTGATTAAGGCAGCTCAGAAAAATTGGCAGAAAGTGGTGGTGTGTGTGGATGACAAAAGCCTTGTTTGTGACTTGAGAAAGATGAATGCAGCAGATGTGAAATGTTCTATTATTGTTGAAGACATTTTTCATTTGGCAAATAGGCTGGAGTTTTGTTGTTTTGAAGCTATGGATTATTTGTGTAAGATGTCTTGTAATAGATTAGCTATTCATGCTATTGAGGTGAAGCATCACAGGAATGGCTTCACCCGATTCCCTCCTGGATCTCGTTGAATCTGGGGATGGAGTGATGTCAGTTGACATCGTTGTATTCTTGATCAATTGATATATATAATATTCTATCGTTTGAAAAAAAAAAAAACTCTTATCAACTTAAGGCAATTCAAATTCTGGCATTTCAATTCAATTAAAGGAGTAAACTTTATTCCACTTCATGAAATTCTTCTTCTTGAAAACTACTTGTGTTAAAGGTACTCGTTTGGCACTAAAGTACAAATGCTGCAACCAACATTTCGCTTATGTCAAAGAAAAGTTCCATTTTTTTCCTTATTATTCTTAACCATATCACAATAACCAATCGAGTCAATTATTTATTTATTTATATATTTATTGGTGTAAAAATTAAAAGTATAAAGGTATTAGCTAATAGAAATAGTCTATTATATATTAATTTAATATGGACTATATTAAAGTTAAATAATTAGCAACTAAATATAAAATATAATAGATTTAATATTAAATGTTAATTAATCAAGTTGTGAAAATTAATTTAGCAAATAAATACAAGTTGATTAATATTAAATACTTTTAAGGTAATTTTGTTGTTTTAATAAAACTAATAGGTAAGGATAAAATAGTCATTTTTTTGAGTATATGAGCATAAAATAATATTTTTAAAAGGATAAGGCGGTAAAATGATACTAATTAAGAGTGTAAGGGGGGTAAAGTGATACAACCGACAAGTAAGGGGATAAAGTGATAATCAAGTAGAGTATAAGGGGCCAAATTGAGATTTACCCTTAAAAAAGGGTAGAAATGACCATATTTCCTATTAATAGTTCATGCACTCCCAATTTTGCTCTTCTATCAGTCCATGCCTATTTAAGAGAACCCTTATTGTTAAACTAGGGAGAGCAAATTTGCAACAAAATTCAGCATGCACAGACTGAGTTAATGCCATCTATTTATTTCACTTAATCAATAAAACCCTGGGAAGAATACTGTGAACTTGTAAAGCTACAACTTCACACAATTTAAAAAAGAACAAAAAAAAGGTGCACATATCTTGGGTTGGCATCTTTCTCCATTTAGTTAAAAAAAATCTTGGCATCTTTCTTATAAGAAAATGGAGGCAGCCTATGTTCTCCGATTCTTGCATCAAAAAAGGAAAATCGTAATTGAGCTCCATTTCAATACTCACACCTTTCAACCTTAATAAGAGATGGGTGACAACATTTTTTCCTGCAAACCAACTCCAACGGATGGAATACGGCATCCAAGCAGAGTAAAAACATCACATTTGTGTCGGCAAGATAGTCACTGATCCTTCAAATCTCTGCTCGACTCGTCATCATTACTGCTGCAAGAAGTCGTATCATCTCTACACTATGGCAACATGTATCATTCTCATCAGCATCAGTTACAAATACCGAGTCTCAGAGACTCGGCAAACTAAAATTTACATATAACAACAATTTTTTTCCTTTTTTATCATCAAAAAACTCTAGTAAAAAAACACGTGCGTTGCAGTAAAAGTATAAGACCCTAAACCGGAGAAAAATAACGACGAAAAGATAAATGGATAAAAATCCAAGTCAGATAACTGATAAGACTTCACTTTGAGCTGATGCTTTTTTGACATGTGGTGATCCAAGAGTGGTCCTTTTGAGTTGAATGGTATATTGGATTACTTGTTGCTTACCTAGAGAAACTAGAATATACACCAGTTTTCTGCATAAAGATAGGTCTCTGCGTATTATATATTTTGTTACATTGTACTTGATAATTAGGTGATTAAGTGCTTGATTATTTGGCTGAAGAGCAAAATAACACTTTAGTTGCGATTGGATATGTTTTCGTTAGGGAAATATTTTTTTCCACTAGAGAATAGTGATGAAAATTTTTTTGAATGAAGAAAAATGAATTATGGGATTGTGATTGGAAATGATATGAAAATGTAATGATGAAAAGTTGATTTGATATAAAATAGAAAAATAATGATTGAATATGACTGGTAGTTGAAAATATGTGAGTGAATGGAAAAATGTGCAATAATTATTGGTGATTTGATGGTTTTATTTTAAAAAATTAACTAGACGTGATTGTTGGAAGAAAAAGTAAAAATGAGATAATAGTATTCTTTCCAAAATATTTCATTTCCATTCACATTTCTTAGTGCAAAAATCCTACTAGCAAAAAAATTCCTTAAATTTTTTATATCCAAACACAACCTTTTAGTACATGAATGGGGAAAAATATTTAGTTCTTTCAATGACATTTGACACTCTTTCCCAATAATTTCCTCAACTGGCAATTTTATCCCAGTACTAATAACAATTCTTCAAATTACTCAAGCCAACTGACTAGTAGATAATAAGAAAACAAACAATTGTTGACAAAGACTTTTTACAAAGAACAGAAAAAATACTGTTTTTACTCCTTATCTGAATCATTAAAAATATAATGGAAATAAGGTTTCAAGGACAGGAGATAATACGAAAAAAGAAAAAAAATGTAAAGCTCGTAGAATTGTTAAAAAGTGAATTTATATAACTTATGTTGGAAATCAATTATGTGGGGAGTTATTGAAAATTGAGCTAGGAATTGTTAAAGTAAATGTATATAATAAGTAGATATGAGTATTTTAGGGAACATGTTTGAATACTTTAGGGAGTACTTTAGAGAGTGGATTTGAGGATTTTAGGGTATGTGTCTTCAACCATAATTGTATAAATATGTAATCATCTAATGAAGAATTATCAAGTTCTCTCAAACCATTTTACATGGTATCAAAGCCCGGTTTCTGCAAAACAGAAATTTGGGACAGAAATTAGGGTTTGAGTATTCTTGCATTTAGGTTTGTGAGTACCCATTTTTTTGGATGCCGCCTAGCATAACCGCCACCACCTGCAGCTGTGCTTCCCACCGTTCGGTCGTTTCCCAGAGTTTTGTCGCTGTCGCAGGCACGCGCTGTTCACACGCGCTCCAACAGTCCCTGTTGAGGTCAAGTTACCTCATTTCTCTCTGTTTTGGGCTCTTATCCAGCTGGGTTTGTTGGGTTTTGTTTTAGAATTTGTTTTGTCTATTATTTCTTGCTAGTTGGCACACCTTAGTTCCACTTTCCGACATTTTACTCGCCGTTTCCCTGGTCTGTCCGGTTTGACCCTTGTCAATATTCATTTTTTTTTCCTGATTTAGTCAGACTTTGTGTTGGCTTTATTTTTGGATTAAAAATGTACACAAATGGAAATCAAATGAGAAACTTTCATCAAAATAATGGAACTCGGGGATCTTATCGGAGCAACATTGTCTTTTGATATTGTCATGAACCAGGACACTTTAAGAAGAATTGCTCAAAGTTACATCGAAAGAACCGGTTTAACCAATCAACACATCTTGCTTTTGCTAATGGGCTTCCTGAGTCTATTTCAAAGACTGCCAATGAATATGCTAAGTTCTTACAGTACCAAAAATCTCTAAAATATTCATCTATTCCCATCACCGCCATAAATGATTCAGGTAAAATACCAACATGCCTTGTTTCCTCATCTTCCAAATGGGTAATTAACTCTGTTGTAACAGATCACATAACATGTAATTGTGGCCTATTTACTTCCTTTAAATCTCATGCTTTAAATTCTTTAGTTACCTTGGCAGATGGATTCACATATCATGTTTCGGGATGTGGCACCATTATCCCAACACCATCGCTTCCTTTACAATCTGTCTTAAATCTACCCAACTTATCCTTTAATTTGATTTATGTTAGTAAACTTACCTGTTCCCTTAATTGTTGTTTCTCATTCTTTCTTTATTTTTGCTTGTTTCAGGATCTTGTGACGAAGAAGATTATTAGTAAAGACATACGAATCAGCCTCTACATCCTTGATACTCAAATTCCCAAGTCTATCGTGCATGTTCGAATTGTGACCCCTTTTGAAGCACATTGTAGGTTAGGTCATCCTTCATTACCCTTGTTGAAGAAAATTTGCCCACAATTCTCGAGTCTTTCGACATTAGATTGTGAGTCATGTCAGTTTGCTAAACACCATCGTTTGAGTTCTAGTCCTCGAGTCCAAAAACGAGCTACCACTCTATTTGCATTAGTCCATTATGATGTTTGGGGTCCTTGTCCTATAGTGTCTAAAATAGGGTTTAAATACTTCGTTACTTTCGTTGATGACTATTCTCGTATGACATGGTTATTTTTTATGAAAACTCATTTTGAATTGTTCAATCATTTCCTACATTTTGTGCTGAAATTAAAACTCAATTTAATGTCGGTGTCAAATTTTGAGAAGTGATAATCTTTAAGAATACTTATTTGATTCTTTTGAAAATTACATGGTCCACCATGGCATTATTCATCAAACTTCTTGTGTGGATACGCCATCTCAGAATAGTGTTGTTGAATGAAAAAATAGGCATCTCCTTGAGACCGCTAGAGCTTTATTATTTCAACTGAAGGTTCCTAAACATTTTTGGTATGATGCGGTCTCGACTGCCTGTTTTTTGATTAATCGAATGCCCTCTTCCGTTCTATATAGTGAAATTCATTTTCAAATCCCTTTTCCCATAAGGCCCTATTTCCTATCGAGCGAGACATTCGGGTGTACTTACTTTGTTCGAGATATTCGACCACAAGTTACAAAACTTGACCCAAAAATCTCTAAAGTGTGTTTTTCTTGGATATTCCCAGTCAAAAAGGTTATCGATATTCTTGTTCGATCTTAATAGGTATTTCGTGTAATGTGCAGCGTCACATTTCTAGATCAACACCCTTTACCTACTCTTCGATATTGTTCCTTCGAAACGGTGATGATATACTAATCTACACCTGTTATTACATCCCCTAGTTATGACCTTGCTCGGCTCACTAACTAAACCTCCATAACACAAGTTTATTGTAAGCCGCCAACCATCAAACATATCTCGCTCCCTCGCTCCTCTCGCTTCCGACTCCGTGTCCAGGGCGATTCTTGTCATCGATTTGAATCCAGTCGCATGATCTTCCTATTGCTCTTCGTAAAGGTAAACGGCAGTGTACTTATCCAAATGTCTTCATTTGTGTCATATAATCATTTATCACTATCCTCATCTTTTATTGCATCTCTTGACTACATCACTATACCAAAACTACTCATGAAGCTTTATCTCATTCGAGTTGGCGTAAAGGCTATGATTGAGGAGATGAATGCTTTAGGTAATAATGGTACTTGGGACTTAGTGAACTTACCCCCAGGATAAAAGGCTATTGGTTGTAATGGGTGTTCTTTGGTAAAACTAATCCGGATGGAACTATTGCTCGATTGAAAGCTCGACTTGTTGCTTTGGGGATAGCTCAAACATATGGAGTTGATTATTCGACACTTTTTCTCATGTTGCTAAGCTTACTTACATCAGGTTATTTTATTTAAACGGCGGCAACATTCATTGGCCTTTGCATCAATTAGATATTACCAATGTGTTTCTTCATGGTGATCTTAAGGAGGAAGTCTACTTGGAGCAGCCACCAGGTTTTATGGCTCAGGGGGAGTCTGGGAAAGTTTGCCACCTTCATAAATCTTTGTATGGCTTGAAACAAAGTCCTCGAGCATGCAAAAGCCAAGCAATTGAAAACTTTGGGATGAAGAAAAGTAAATCAGATCATTCAGTACTCTACAAACAGTCTACAACTGGAATCATCCTGTTAGTTGTTTTTGTTGATGATATTGTCATTACTAGGAGTGATAATGGTGATATCTCATCTCTCACGTTTTTCTTCATACTCAATTTCATACAAAAGATTTAGGGACACTAAAATATTTCTTAAGCGTCGAAGTGATGAGAAGTAAGAAAGGAATAGTTTTATCTCAAAGAAAATATGTGATTGACTTACTATCGGAAAGCAGCGAAAATCGGGGGCTAAACCATGTAGCACTCCAATGGTTCCTAAAGAACAACTTACAAAAAGATGGTGAATTACTTGCGGATCCCGAAAGATATAGGATATTGGTTGGGAAATTAAACTATCTCACCGTTACTCGTCCGGATATTGCATATTCGATTAGTGTCGAAGCTCAATATATGTCTTCCCAAGAATACACCACCGAAAGTCATTGAGCATATTTTGTGATATTTGAAAGGAGCACTGGGCAAGGAATTTTGTATAGCAATCATCGGCATACTAGGATTGAAGGTTTTTCCGATCACGATTGGCGGGATCGAGGAAGATCGAGATCTACTTCAAGCTATTGTGTATTTGTTGGAGGAAATTTGATTTCATGGAAAAAGCAAAATGTGGTCTCACGTTCGAGTGCGGGAATCAAAATATGAAAAGGCCAAACAAAGATGTGAAATATGTGGATAAATCAACTCTCATTGAAGTAGGATTTAAAGTTTTACGTACCCGGTAAGCTATGGTGTGACAACCAAGCTGCGCACTTCACATTGCGTCGAATCCATCTTTCATGATCGAACAAAGCATATTGAGATTGATTGTCACTTGATTCGTGAAAAGATTGGAAAAGCTTGATTTCTACAGGATACGTGAAAATTGGAGAACAATTGGGGATATCTTCACAAAAGCTCTTAATGGATTTCGGGTTGATTATCTTTGTAACAAGTTGGCGGGATCAATGTTTATGCTCCAACTTGAGGGGAGTGTTAAAGTAAATGTATATAATAAGTAGATATGAGTATTTTAGGGAACAAGTTTGAATACTTTAGGGAGTGGGTTTGAGGATTTTAGGGTATGTGTCTTCAACCATAATTGTATAAATATGTAATCATCTAATGAAGAATTATCAAGTTCTCTCAAACCATTTTACAGGAATGAAACATTCTTGGCCACACAGGGGCGCCGGAGAGCAGCAAACTGGGGTATGTGAAACTGGGGAAATTAGGGCTCAAAGTGGGACAGCAACTTAGGCAATAATTAGTTTGAGAAATTTTTCAAATCATTGTTGATAAACCGTAAAAATTTAGCAACTATGTAGTTAGAAAAAGGTAAAATGTGTAAGACCAAAATGCATATTGCCATCCTCTATTATGCCACACAACAGTTTTGGTATCACATGTTTGACAGATAAAGAACAATGATATATAAAAATATTTAGAATTAACAAATTTATTTTTAAAAATTCAAGGCACATACTCGTGGAAATTAAAACCTGAAGAGATTTGAGTACATATGATAGGAGAGATAGACGCACGAGGTAGGGTGGGGGAAGGGGGGTTATTATTACCTAGTTTTGCATCATCACGCACTTGAAAGCGATGACAACTTCTTTAGTTTTTGGCCTCTCAAACCATTCCAAAATGCAGCTGCATTTACAACTTTTTTACCTGGAAGCTGGAGCTCCAATACCTATAGTGATCAGATAAACGAACATCAAAAATGTTGTAGGATAACAAGTATATGATTTTTCATGATACGGAAGTACTTCCACTGAAGTGCCTGAAAATTTAGTCATAGCATACCGACTGTACATACTGTCTTCCTAGATAATCATAAAAGAAAGTCATGTCCTTTAGCATTTTTAAGACGGCACATTAACGTGAGTTTCATGTACAACCCTCCGTTCAAAGACAGTATTCGCTGCTTCAGGACATAATTTAGAGGGTTAATACAAAAATTATCACTAAGGTGTATCTAATTACCCAAAAAAAACATATATTTTTCTAAGTTACAATTAACCCCTTGAAGCATTACAAATTCCCCATTGTGGTGTTTTTTTTGTTTTATAAATACCTCCCTCAAAAGGTGCAATACGTAAAAATGGAAACAAATGTCAAGGGGATACTTGTAATTTTGAATGATAACCGGGTTGTTTTGTAATTAGACTAAACCTCAAGGACAAGTTTTGTAACCCTAATTTAAATGCAATCTTTTCACAGCATGAATTCCGCCACACCACACATACACAATGACTTTTTCTGGTTCCTATTTCTAATAAGATTGAGATGCACAGTTTTATTTCCTAAGCATATAAATAGTTCCAGTAGGCCAGAACGGACTAGTTCATTTGAAATATGAAGTTCACAAGCAGAATATTTGCTCGCCTGCCACCCAGTAGAGCATTGAACATCATTAAGAAAGCACCTACATCATGGAAACTAATAACTGCAGAAATAGAAGGTAGCAGGTAGTGTCTTCATATTTCCCAATATTTTAACATATTTTATCCTAAATCACAATCAAAATAAAAGCTCACCTCCAGTGCCGTACCCCCACCACATGAGAACACCAATGAGCCTTTTTCAAAGAACACATCATCCGTTTCGCCACTCTGGATTTCACTATTTCCGTAAACTCTTGTAGTGATGATTTTAAGTTCTACAATATTGTGCTGACCACTTTTTGGATCAATTACTGAAACTTTTGCTCTTGTTCCTGGCCAACCTGCAAATGCACGAACCTGAAAAGTCGCATGTAACGTACATATCTCATAATAAATTGAAGTTGAAGCCATACCTTGTTGTGAAGGACTATAGCTTTTTGATCGAAGGATAGCCATGATTCTTCTGGAGTTATCTGCATCAATAATGAATATCTAAAATCAGTAAAGCTTTTCTCAAAAACAAAAAAAAAAATCAGTAAAGCTCTTTTTGGTCATTCCTTGGCACCAAAACAAGTTTGAGTGTGCATGTTATTCTTGATGCTGAAGGAAAAACTAATTCAGCAAAGAAGCAACTTAAAGACTAAACATTCACAACATTTAATGACACTAGATCAATTTTAGAAGACAACAGTAACAGAAACACCAGATGTCCTGTAAGAGATACTACAGTGTTAGTGAGATGAAAATAGCTATTGGATGGGTCCCGTTTCCGTCAGTATCAAAAGCATCTAATCTTAGGTCAATATAATTTTACGCACAGGCCATACTAGATCCATTCATGACAGAATGACCCAAGCATGAAAACAATTTTTCGGCTCATGCAATAAAAAATCTGAACATGAAAAATGCCATCCCAATGGATAAAGATTTGCCAATTACACTGGTTTGTTCAAAAGCATTACATTTTCCATTTGTTACCCAAATGATATAAAACAATGTAAAATCATAAAAGCTAGTTTAAATTTTAAGAATATATGTTTGTTGTAAAATGTATAAACTTGAGCTGCTAGTGAAGAGCTCCCTTTATCCATGTCTAATTGACACATGGTTACAGCCACAATTATTGGTTTTGTTGAACATGCATCAAGACTCAAGTATGAAACTACGGATTAAGAAAGAAATGGTTGAGCAGCCACCAGATGAACTCTGTTAGGTTCATATGCAGCTTGGTCAAAGGACTTACGAGGTTAGTTTAGGAACATAGATCAAAATTATGCAAGCCTTTGTGAAGCAAGACTCCACTTCTGTCATTAAGTGTGAACAGAGGTTGAAACTTTCTTTCGTTTCTAGGCTGGACAGTATCAAAACATAAGTAGAGTGTATGGATCACCAACAATGTTGGAAGATGATTAGAAACTCATCTAATTTTCCATCACGATTTTGGACAAGGTAATTAGAATACAACCTTAGTCAATTAGCACAACTCTTCAAAATAGTTTCAAAGGTCATCCTGTTTGGAACAGAATAGGGTAAATCATGCAAGCCGTAAGTTCCTACGTGTAACATGATTAATAAATCACAAAGATCAGACATAGACCTAAGGTGATATTCATATCACACATTCTTCTCTGGTCAAGATAAAAATATTGCCTTACTTTTGGAGCCAATGTAGCTCTAGATTCGTCTTGTGGAAGCGCTTTAGATTTAGCAGAACCATCCAATATTGAGGGAAGCTCACGGATCAGAACTTTGGATCCTACATTCATTAACATCAGAAAATCCAGAAAACATTCAATTTCACCAAGCATCTTTACAGATTAAGTAGCAACGTCTTAGTTTGCTTGGAGGATTTATTAAAGAACTTGAAGGATTAGAATGAACAGAGAATAGACACGAGCGCATGATTATAATCATAAAACCATTAATTTTGCCCTAAAAACAGCAACATCCATCAGCTGATTGAAGATGGGCATACATATTTTCCAATGATTCAGTTCACAACTATAGAAAGTGGACCAAATATACATGTGACCTCACATATTTAAAAATCATCATGAAATTTTCTTACATGTGACCTCATTATTTAAGAAAACATGAAATCTGCATGTGTTCAGCATACCGTTGGATGATTATGAATAAATAACTTTTGCAATGAAAGACTAATAAAGGATCACATACAGAAAACCAGTTAGGAAATTTCCATGAACATATCATTGGATATAAGATTGGCCTCCTATAATTTTTATCTTGTCAAAGCTTACAGATAACCAGAAAGTAACTGAACCACACAAAGTAAAAGAAGACATGTCTATGACTTGAGTTGTAGGAAAGAGGAAAACTTACCTTGACCAAACAGCAACTCAAGTAACTCTGGTGCCTGCACAAAGACCACTGAAGCTTGGTCAGACAAAAAATACATCACGTTCTCCAGTATATTCCTTCTAATACATCACATATTCCAATACGTTCACTTTCCCCAAAGCATCCAAAAATATTCAAACTTTGTAAGTGGATTCTCACTCTATTATTCATGGTGAGGGTCCAGTACTTGGGGTAGTAGTAGAAATGAACCAAACCTACCTATGCTTACCAAATTGTGTTTCAAACTCTAGTGATCCCTATTGTTTCATTCTACCAATATTGCTCAGTGTTTCTTGCTTTCAGCTAACATAGCACTTAATACTTGTAGGTACCTTTATCTGATCATCAATTTCCACTTTTTCACAAGCAATAACAGGACCGGCATCCAGTTGGCGCACTGTATATGCTACTGAAACTCCTGTTTCTTTCACACCATCCTGTAGAAGAAGTTCATTTCTCACTCTGTTATTGAAAAGAAATAAATTGAGCAAGCAGATAAAGTAGAATATTAAGTTAAAGGAATGTGAACCTCCAGAGCTCTCTGAACAGGTGCTGCTCCACGATACAAAGGAAGCAAGCTGGGGTGTATGTTGACTGTCCCTACAAGATTGCACTTAAATCTGTGAGACAACTAGATGTTATCCTTTGAGCTAGAATGTAAACATCATGACTAGATAATTAATCTTTCATTCTATAGATAGTATGTGATGATTTTGAAAATATAGGACTAGAAACTGAGGATGGACTGATTCCAAAGTTAGATTCCGAGGTTTGGCTAGACAGAAAGAAATTGCAAAAAAGGGCCCTACGGTAGTTGTCACCAAGGATAGATTCTGATAGTTTGATTTTTAAGTTAGCACTTATTGTGAGTGTTATGGAAGATATTGAGACTAATATCATACTAAAAGTCGAGGGTTAATTTAAAGAAGAAGTTACACCTCTGCACCATATTCTAACAAGGAAAAGGACTCCTTGTGTCTTGGGTCCAAGTCCAATCTTAGTCGGCCAGGAGACCTTAGTCCTTTAGCCACCTTGATTTGGCTATCACTAACGTACATATGTCGTGTTTCAGGGATGCCAAAATTTACCCATTATCACTCGCCCCCCACTTCTTGGTTTTAAGTCTTAACATACCAATTGCAATTGAATAATGCGAAGGTCCACTAGCAATTAGACAATGAGAATGCTCGGAATAAATAGGCTAACTATTTGACTTCTTCCATTCTCTACCACCAATTTCACATAGTTCCACAGTTATGCATGCAACACAATTCAACAAAAGCTTTAGCTAGTTTCTCTAACTTATCAGCACATTATCCAAAGCATCCAATTCCTGTCACGCCCCAAACGCGACGCGACGACGATCAACCACTTAAACAGAAATAAACCCAACAGTCTAGAAAAATGATACAACAATCCCAAGTGAAACAGAGTCTAAAGCAGCGGAAAACTACAAGTACGATACGATTACAAATACATCCCAACAACATCCAAATAACTTACAGTCCAGAACTAGGAAATAAAATACACATCATATCACCACTTAAGTATCAAAGGGTCCTACGCCTTAAGTTCTGATCGAGAATGACAAAGAGAATAAAAAGAGTCCAACAAAGAAAATAAAAGAAAGAAGTCCAAAGAACATTGATAACAATAGAAAGTAAGTCCAAAAGGCGAGCACGGAATTCATCCATGGTAGGTTCAAATTTTCTTCAACAAAGTCCTCTTCTAAAGGTTAGAAAAAACGAGGAGGGGATGAGACAAAAAAATCTCGGTGGATGAGGTGATCGTGTGCAAGTGTGGCGATATATATAGTTAATGCGAGAAAATCGGTTGTATGAAAAACGCGTGAGATATGATGCATGATTTCACACACACGATCCACAAGCGTCGTAAAATATATTTAAGTAATATACTTATACAATTTTAAGAATATAGCTCGTGGTCACACAGTACTATGTGATTCAAGCAAGACAGAGGATTGCGTGCGGATTTGTAGCGCCAATCATATGCAATACAAGTAAGCGGTTGCGTTTGATTTGTAGCGCCAACCAAACGGGTCCGATTAATTCCCGAATCGTGTGGATCGGGCAAACGATTCTTTCGTTCTTTCCTTGTAACTCCCCGAGCAAGATAGTCCAAGACTGTCACCTTATCGCTCCATAGCAAAGACAAAATTCACAGTGGAGCTAGCAAGGCTCGGATTTATCATAATCATGATTATACCTCAAATCTACGACCCGCTTCCCTCGACAAACTCCGTCCCTCGGTTGCGGGATTAGGGCGATGGGGCCGAAGAGTGGAATAGCAATCCGAGTTGCCCTGTTCCCATCCCCGACGATCCATTCCGATCGGAGCTTGACACACCAAGTCGACTCGAGGCAGAAAAGTAAATACAAGTTCGTAAAGTCAACCAGCAAATGAGTATTATTGATTCAGTGAAACATTCATAAAAGTTTTGAAAATTTCGAGTGGCAATTATGGCGTTGGTGGAGTTATTTAGATGAAAATGATGATCGAGAGGACAAACAATCTTCGATATCTTGAAAGATTAGGTGGAACATAAGTCCCGTTATAGATTCAAATCACAAGACGAGGAAGTCGCCCATGATCGCGTGTTAATCTGGTCAAGATGATCCGATAAGTCGAGGGGTCTTAAGAAAATAAAATCTTTTAAAATAATTATTAAAATCGGATGGTCCAGCCGTTTCTTTAAAAGAAAAATAATTTGAGTTAGATCCTTGTTAAAAGAAAATTTACAATTAGCCCCGTTTTGTAAAAACCGATACATTTTTGGGGTTTAAAATTTAATAAATAAATGTCCCGACCTAGAAAAATTATAAAGTCGATTCCTAAATTCTCTAAATTGTTCGAGATTCATTTTTTAAAGTTTTGAGGTCGAGTTTTTGTAAAATTCTCACATTGGCCATCAGATAAAAAAGTTGAGTCCTCTGATTTCACTTCTGAGCTATTCCCATGTGTGCTTCCTTTATCCGTGACAAAGAACAAATAAAAGATCCAAGTAAGAAAGCACCAACGTGCATGGGTTCACATCACCAAATGACTTCTACAGCTCTCCTCGTTCGTTTTTTCTTTAAGAAATAATATCGCCTCAATTTCTACTTGCTTGAAATATTGCTTCTCCACTGTTATCTAGAGATAATGGCCTTGGCGCCTGGCACAGGCTCAAGCATGTCTCGTCTGAGTAATGAGTTAAAACTTTAGTCTAGAAGTAAAATATTCTTATCATTTGCCTTAACATTTGTAATCAAATTCGATATGTCTGAGGTGGAGCCTTGAGGGAGAATTATGAGTCAAGGTTTATCACAGTATGACATTTGTCTCATTGAGTGATAACTCACTGCGAGAAAGCTTGGACGGGCATTCATGTATTTCTTTATATGAATTACATAATACCACATATCAGGTCTACGGGCTTTACCAGAGTAGAAAGTGCGTAGAGCTGAGGTTGTTGATCCAAGAATGAAACTTCCGTACTTCTAGAGGCCAATTTGGAAGGCTTCAAGATGATGGTTCTATACATTGTGGTCACCACATTCCTAAGATTGAAGATGTAGTTTGAGTGTTTTGCCACTGTTGTGCCTTTGCTTGTATGAAGATGTACCCAAATGACAAACATTCAAACCACTTCTCCGCTCTTAGGAATATGGTGATTCCTTATGAATAATATTATCTGAGTGCACATCCAAGGTCTCACATGGTGAATTACACTCAAAGGAACTAATGTCATATTGTGACCACCCTCCACCATCCAAGAGAGGGATGACTCAAAATTTATAGTGCTAAACATTAGAGCTATGTGAGACAAAGCTTACTTCCAGAATAATGTTTTAATCGCTCCAAGCACATCTCACAAGTCCAAGGCCAGCAATAAATTGAATAGCCAAGGAACCAATCTAACATTCAGAAGACTTGCATGTAAATATATATCTAACATAATATCAACTAAACTTGAGGAATAGTAAGTACAGAAAAACGACATCACAATGCTTGACCCAAGGAACTCTTCTACTATATCTATCTGCACTTATTAAGTTGAATCAGTTTTCATATCCCACATTTTTCGTGATAACATAAATAGAAGATTACCAATAATGAATTTGAAAAACCTTGAGTAACTTACAGAAGTTTTAGACTAACCCATAGATGGAACCTTAAGGAATTTTGTTGGTAAAATATTCCCATACGCTGCAGTGATGCAAAGTTCAGGCTCCAGAGCTCTCAAGCTGGAAAGAAATGATTCCTGCAAGGTGGTGCCAGGAATACATGAATCTTTACACCAAAAGTGGTACAAGTATTAGAGGTTTTGAAATTTATTCAACTGCCAGAAGAATCAAAGATTTAGCATAACAAGTTTTTTGTGATAGACTAGAATAATGCAGTAAAAAAATGGTGAATAACCTCCAACGTTCTGGATGTACTCATTTGTTTCTAGGAAGATACTAGAGTACAAATACGAAAATATAAAAGTAAAGTAGTTCAATCCTTATTGTTTAATTCAATCTTATTGATGCATACTTATATCTGGGAATACTGAGTTACATCTTATGCTAGAAATATAAACATTCAAATTATTTGAGTATAAGAAATTCCTTAATTGGAAATAAAGTTTTACCTTCTAACTATAATTTTTCAAGACATGAAAAACCTCTAACAATTTCCATGTCACAATAAATGGCTTTCTAGAGTAACTGTATAGGACATAAAATCCAATATTTGCAGATGATAAGAGACAATCATGGCAATAGAGCATGGTAAAATGCATCAGAAGGAATCAAGGACACTATTACCTCACCAGCTTTGACTGGTGTGAAAATCAAATCAGATGAGAAGCCTTTGTTCAGTGCATGTTGTGCAACTGGAGAAGGCAACAACTTTCTACCCCTATCTCTTCCAGAAGGTGGTTGGGTTACAATTGCTGCAATCTGAACCATATAAAAAGGCAGTTAATGCGTCTATACCTCAACTCTCCATAATCTGGTAATTGACCAAAATAACAGTGTCCTTTAATCATACATACTCAAAGTTTGAAAGCTATCATGAATTAACAACCTATGGAAATATTTTTCGGTACCTAGGATATATTTGCACAAGTTAACAGATATGAGTATTTAATGGAATGAGAGAGGGCAGGAGTAAAAGTGAGTGACGTTGAGACAATTGAAGACAAGGTTAATCCAATTATTGGTTCCAATAGCTTGAAGTCCTCATATAGAATACAACTGTCTCAAAATGGCATCAACAATCCAAAAGTGAAAAGTTTATCGCGTCCCTGATTGCCGAATGGATTGAATCGAATATGCATCAAGTTTACAACATCTCATCATTCATATGCCATCTTGATGTTTACCGTATTTTAACTTTTAAGAATATCCCAAAAGCAATATGTTTTGAGGCTCCTTATGAAACTCAAACATTTGAACAATGGAAATGAAAAACCAGAAGAACCTTAGCCTTAGCGCTAATAATAGATATAAATATTAGAAAACCAATAAAACCGCTACAACAAATATTTTTAACCACTTCGTCAAAAATCGTGGACCTTCATATGGGAAAAGCTAATTCTTCTCGTAATTTCATCTACATACGAACTCCTACCACAAATGAAGTCTACCTGGTGTTGTTCACCGTCACCTAGCTCTTTCAAATAAATAAAAATTTGCGAAATTGAAGAATTTGGTACAAAAAACAAAAAAAAAATGTAAACAAGCTAAATCTAATCAATGGTGGTCAATTAAATACAGTATATAGCTTCAAGTACCTCAAATAAAGAATCTGGGGCAGATGAGGCGCTGAGAAGGGCATCAAGAACAGAAGCGGAAACCTGAGATAAAGTTCATTAGTAACTAATTAGTGGAAATGTACATTATATAGTGTATTGAGAAATTTCGACACACACACACACACACACACACAGAGAGAGAGAGAGAGAGAGAGAGAGAGAGAGAGAGGAGAGAGAGAGAGAGAGAGAGAGAGAGAGAGAGTCTCTGTGTGTGAAATTGTTGTACCTGAGGGGAACCCAAGAAAACGAGACGCTTCTTCTGTGTAGTGAGGGCGCGAAATGGAGCAGGAGCAATCGATGGTGATGATGGTGAAGAAGCGGCGGCGCTCAGGCAGCAGAATCGCCGGAGAATATGTGAAGACGATAACATCCCTCCAAGAATTCAAGAATGCAATAACATGTTTTTTGATAAGTTTTGAAGTTTCATATTTACATATTGCTACTGCCAAAATAATTGAGAAAAGAAAGGAAAATTCATTCTATTCATTTGCTATTTATGTACATTAAATCCATCTTTTAAATAAAAGAATATAGAAATAAAATTATTTTCTAAATATTGGTGTGCATGTTTAAGTTTTTGTATTTTGATTTTATGATATTTTTTGATGATTATGTTTATGTGTATTAGAATTTATTTTAAAAGTATTTTTTTAAATGCTGGAATATATGAGATCAACTTAGAGATATTAGTAACAAAATAACAAAAGGATTTGTTAAATTTTATAAGATAAGCCATTTTTGTAAGAAAAAGTGAGCTTTACAAAATTGGACTTTGATTGGTTTCCTTTTAATTTCTCTAAAAATAAAACCAAATATTTCAAAAACCCATTTTATCTTTCCCCAAAATATTTTAACAACATTCCAATACTCTTACTATTCAAATGGGTATGTTTAACTGTTAAATATAACTGAATTTTTATGTAATTAGAATATTAGATACAACTCTAGAGGGTAGTCTAATTTACTCTATTATAAATAGGGATAATTACAAAAAAGTACCCTTAAGGTTTGAAATAAATAAAAAAAAAAAACTCAACTAACTTTTAAATTACAAAAAATATCCCTGAGGTTTGATTCAACATTACAATTAAGGGATACACAGTAATATTTTTATTAATATGAGGGGGAATTTTGAAATTTTTTTGCTTATGAATGGGTTAAATGTTAGACAAATTTGTAATTAGGTCAAACCTCAAGGTACTTTTTTTAATTAACCCCTTTAAAATAAGCAATTTCCTCTACTCGGCATTCTATAAGCTATAGTTGCTGCATTGAATCAGCCTACATTCTTTATACCCAACTACATATACAACTCTGTTCCAAAAAAAAAAAAAAAAAAAAAACTACAGGTACAACAAACAACATAAATACATATTTCCCAATAGAAAACCACTAAATACACTTTGCAAGAATTTGAGAGCAAGACACAGAAAGAGAAACTGAAAGCACTATTTTAGATTCAATCAAAGTTCAATCAGCTCCTATATCAGTTGAGTTCCATATACACATCTCTAGATCTAGCTTACCGGTCGAATTTAGAAAACAATACGGAACCAGAAGAAAATCAACAGGAGGAGATCCTTCGATCCTACCCGGATAATTGTTCGTGTACGACTTCAGTCGGAGACAGCTATTTCCTCTTTCAGACACAATATCGTATAAATACTGTTCTTTTGACGAACTCGGGCTTATGCAAGTTATCATGACCGTATGGCCGATGCTCTCGGTCCCTTTACTGAGGAGAAAAAGAATACCGTCTTTCTCGGCTTGTAAAACAAGGCAAGCTTCATTCTTGTTTAGAGTAACGGGTAAAGGGCTGTTATACTGGAAACGTCGTCCTGAGTCCCAATGCTTACTGCTGAAATGCTCGGATAACTGTGTGGACGAGCCGATGAAATGGCACTTTCGGAGGGGGCATGCACAAGGTGAACAAAGGCAGACGTCTTCGTGCTCTTTTCGTTTTGTGTAATCGACAATTTCTGTACAGCCGTATTGGGCATTTCGGCAGGGTGCTCTTACTGGGTCGGAAATTTCAATATCCACACAGACCGTATCGCCCTCGTTGCCACTGATGGGCATGTTTTCCTGAAGAAACATAGCTATCAACTTTCATGATAATGTTATGATATATATATATATATATATATATATATATCCAGGGATAACTACAAAAGCTACCCCTAATGTTTTAACCTGATTATTTAAAAAAATTCTCGTTATCTTTTAAATTAATATAACCACTAGAAGTTTGTGCTTGTTTTACAAGTTTCCGATTTGTAAAATAGATACATACATCAACGGAGCACAATTTTGAAAGATAACTGGTTTTTTTGGTAATTAGAACAAACCCCAAGGGTAGTTTTGTGATTATCCATATATATATATATATCCATAATCAATAGAAAGTAAATGAGGCACACAATTTCTTCTGGGGACTCTCAATAAAATACAGTTCGTTTCATGATAACATGATATGGTCTCTTCTCTTTTCAGTGTAATTATACAGTTGAATTCTAATTATATGCCTTAAACATTTAGGGTATGTTTGTTTACTGGTAGACGGTGATTGTAGGGATGTTCATCGAATCGAATTTCAAATCCTTCAACTTCCTTGAAACGAATTAATGGATGGACATTTTAAAACCCCAATTCGAAATTCGATTAAATTCAAATCGAATTTAATTATGAATTTAATTGAATTGGATTTTTCGATTTCCGAATCGAATTCGAGTCAATCCAAAAATCTAATTGTATGGTTATGTTTCCATGAACCATTTCTAGTTTTTAGTGTTGGAAAATGAATTTGGAGAATTTATTGGTTTTCGTGTGAAAACTGCAATTATGTTTGGATGAGTGAATGAAAATAAGGTTTGGAAATGAGATTATATTTGGTTGAGTAGTTTTGAAGTAGTATTTTATGTATATAATAATTTGAAAAGTTGATAGTGGTTGAATATTAATTGAATATATAATATTATATTTGTAAGATTGTAGGCTATTGGGTCCCATTAGATATATATGATAATATTTTAAGTAGATAAAGTTGATAATGGAGGATCCCACTTATATATTTGGATAAAAAAAATGAGAATAGTGATTGATAAATGATGTAAGGTGGTGTATAGATTGAGAATTGAAATTATAGGTTTGAGATGATGTTTTATGTGAAAAATGGAAAATGAAAATGATGATTTCTATTGGAAATTTTATAAACAAACATGATTCCTTTCTATGAATAGTTGGAAATTGGAAATGAGGGCTTGGAAACATAAACAAACAAGGCTTAAATTTCCAAATTTGACGAGATTAAATTCAAATTCGAAAGACATTTTTTAGATCATAACCAATAAAATTCCAAACTCTTATCTTTCTTATTTTATATCACACATTATCTACTAACTTTTTTTTTGTTAAAGCTTAATTTAACTAAAGACCATATATAATATAGTTTATACGTTACAGAAGTTACTTTATATAAGCGTTTGATATTAGTGTTTTCATATACACATATATATATACATAGCGTTATAATATAATTGATTGTTTGAATATGATCTAAAGATGAATATATGTAGTATAGTGTATAAATGTGTATTGTATATTGTATAATATTAAGTTCCTTCCAAAAAAATTATTATCATTGTCAAATAAAAATTTAAAACAAAAAGAAAAAATGAACACCCGCAGGTGCTTGGGGAAGGGGAGTTTGATGTGATTGTATTGGGAAATGTGTGTATTAGATAGAAGAGAAAATGCATCAGGAAGGGTAACGTAATGTTTGGATGTTGTGGAAGGAAATTGGAAGGTTGGCTTATGAGGGAAGCCAACCAAACATACCCATACTCTTCCTGTGTCAGACAATTTATACATTATAAGTAAACCTTTACAAAATCTGAAAAACGAATAGGAATCATCAGTTACCTCTGCTGTAATCATGCCCCCATTAACTTGATCTTCCCCAGCCTGACATGTAAAAAATCCACATATCACCAATAGGCTTAAATTGGGAATGCTGTAATGGATGAAGTAAATGATGAATGGAACTTCAAAAGTTCATGATAATATCCAGCAGTCCAGGATCCAAGACAAACAAATTGTTATAATCAAGGCTAGTGCACTAATACGAATTGGAACAGAAAGTAGATACTTTCCCTCACTTAGAAAATGAAGACGAGAAAGAGAAAGATAGAAGTATGAGTAGATAAGATAAACTTGATAACTATCCACTCTCACCACAGTAAAATAATTGAGAAGTAGTTGGCATTTAGAGGATATCATTAGAAGTACAAGGTCAGCGAGGGATCAGGAGTATGATGTGAGCTATTAAAAGCTGGAGAATAAAGAGAGTAGAGTACCATATAGTCCAATGGGAAACATTTGCAAAGAGAAGAAAGCAAAAGCAAAATGTTTGGCGAGTTAAAAAAGGAGCCATATGATACAAGTAGTCATTTGGTCAGAGCAAGGCATTGTAGTAGCATTTCCAGTAAATGAACTATTATGAATTTACAAAACCACCATAAACATAATTACAACTCAAAAATTCCTTATGCCATTGACCATGTTCAAATCCTCGTGGCAAAAACTACGGTCATGGAGAATAATAGAATTAACATATACAAGTGAATGACATCAATAAACAGCAAGGCTGAAACCTGAACTTGGAAAAGAACAGACAACCCAAAAGAAAGTGGAAACTTGAAATCACAATTCTTATGGGACCAAGAGAGAGGTGATAGCACCAATAATATGATAATTGACTATCTTAAACAAGCACCCACTTCTAGGTACTTGTGCATAAACTGACACAAATAATTACTTGCTATTCCCCTTGCGATTAACTGATATTAGCTGTTATGGTTTTAGAGATCAAACATACAGCAATCATAAAACTAAACTTTTATGAAAGGAAACTAATAAATAACCACCGGAACAAATAATTTCAGAAGTGACAATCCATGATGAAAAAATCAATATCCATAGCTACCTGATACCCAACCTGCTCGAATAGAGGGTAATTCTCAACCTCTGGTGGCATTATTGCCGAATGAATGCTGTCTGTTTGGGTTCTATACCCCAGCATTCCTATGCCGAGCCCTCTTTCCTTGCAAACCACCTGCACAGAAACACTTGAACCTGATTATCCATCACTATGATAAGTGCATATAGTAGACATGCGTTATACCTCTCCACATCCATAACCTCCGAGCTCTCTCTCTTGCTTCTCCCTCTCACTAATTTCTTCCTCACCCCAAGAGGCTAGGCATGGGAAAATAGCAGGGGACAGTTCGGATGGTTCTCCAACAGCAACGCTTTCATAGTAAAAGAGCTGTGAACAAATAAAAAAGTTTAAATAAGCAAAATAAAGGTTGAAAAGAGAACCTGCATTAGGTCTCACCTGGAGAAACAAAAGACAACCACCAACTGCACGTTGCTTCCCTTGACGATAGCGGGCTACCTCTCGAACTAGCCGGTCAAGTAAAAATTTCCCCCAGTTATATTGGTGGACAACGTCCATGTTTGTCAAGAAATGGAGAAATGATGGACTAACATCCAGCCTTGCTGTGGGGCAGATAAGAGTGCCTAATACGTAAAGGAGAAAAGATCTTTTAAAATCCTCTCCAGCTTCTGGGACTGCCAACCTTTCCTCTAGGAGTCGGACAGAAATCCCACGATTTGTGGCATTGTACTTCTTGCGTAATTCAGCAATTAACTCATCAGGTCCAGAATTAACCACATCTTTCCCGCTAGATGCCAATCCCATCACCAGTTCAACATCCCGCGGGGTTAAAGGTATGCGCTCGCCACAAATCTCCAAGCTGCGCCGAACGGTATTAAACTTCTCCAATAACCAAAGACACAGACTGCGCCGCAAAGTTCGGCATCTGAGATTAAGGATACTACCAAACCCCATGCTCTTTACAGCAGCCTTTTGGTCGGGAGTGAGCCGTTGCAAGACATTTAATAATCGACCAGGGGAGCACCTAGTAACAAGTTTGGTCTGCACCATACAGGTATAAATTTAATTACGCATAAGAATCTACAAGTGCAAATTCTGGAAAACCATAACAAGAAAATACCTGTCTTCTTGGTTTTGGAATACGGGCAGGTGTAGTGCTCAAGTACTTATCCCATACTTCACGGGCACGATTAGTGTATTTTGCCTTCTCTTCTGGACTCATCAATTTCCAAGCATCTGAGGCAGCTTTTGTGGCCTGAGACAAAGATCCGTGATCATGATATTCTCAACAATTCTTCCTAAGCAAAAAATATTTATTATTCAGATAAGACAGAGATCCTACCGCTTTCAAGCCTGAGGATTCGGGATGGGAAGCAGTGTACTCCTTTATAAATTCACGACTAAAAACAATCCTCTGAATCATTAGTATGAATATATTCATGGAAAAATAATAGGAAAATATAAGTATGCATAAACTGCTACTTCAGGCTAAATGAATTGAATGGTACCTAAAATGCACCCAAGAGCATGCTGGACGAGATGTTCCATCTTGCTTTTTCTTCTTCTTTGTCCGACTACCTTCTGTCTCACTATGTTCTTGTTCATTTCTAATTACCATCATCATACTTACTCGGAAACTTAATTTAGAATAGCACCTTTGGCATCTTATAACCTACAATTGAAGAAGAAAAGATCAGAACTTACAGAACCATAACTATGACATTATTTTCAAACAAAACTAACAATAAAATAAGGGAGAAAATTTCATGTGATTCCAGAAGGTAATTTTAGGTTTCCTTCAAATGGACTGAAACCTGCTTCATGTTTTAACAAATTATGCAATAAGTGAATATGTTCAATTTTATAAGAGCATTGGGAAGTGTTCACAGTTACTGTAGTTGACAAATATTCTGGAATATTAGGTGCATGAAGCACAACTACTTGACTGTCATTCCAACATCTTTAGTTCCTCTTCAATCCTACCTCAGTTATCCAAGCTGTCCTTGAATCAGACAAGTGGAGAAGCCCAACACCAACTAACATAATAAACATTAATTCTCATAACTAGTACGTTTGTCATTCTCGAGCATCCTCTGATGCGACCGTCAACATTTTAACGAATGTTCCTCTAGCGGAACTCCAACCTGCTCTTTTCTTCGAAAAGGTTTGACAGCAAAGACTAATGCCAGCAGCCCATTACACTATAATAGCTTGTTTTTAAGCCAGACACTAACATCAAGTCCTCCAAAGATCATAAACATTTGATGTGGGTTTCAAATAATTATCATGAGATCTTAATTCAAATTACGTATCAATTTAAAAATCCTAGTTATAATTTACAAATTCAGTTCAATATCTTATCTTAAAGAGTACAACCAGCGGTGGCTAGGCGCAGGCAACGGCTTCTCGCCTTCTCAAGGACCATCACAAAGTCCCCTCGTCTAGCCCCGCCTTGTAGCTTTCGAGGCTAACACCGGACAGCGCCAAAAAGGCATGCATTTGTAAAGAAACCCTAATTGGGTTTTGGGGATGAAAGAATGAACACATACCGACGATCAAGCCCACATCGGAGATGGCGGCGCTTCCACCTGCTCCGTCGGCCCACGGCGCTTTGGCTTTCCTCTTTCCTTTTTTAATCTTCTTTTCCCCCTCTTCCTCTTCTCCCTCTTTTCTTTTCTTCTCTTCTATGTTCTCTTGTTCTCCATTGCCCCCATTTCCCTCTGTCCTTGTTAATTGTGATGGGCCAGGCCTATTTCTCAATAAAATGGGCCACTATTTTAGTTGTACCAGTACAACTAGAAACGAAATTGTGCCTCGTTCTTTCTTAATAGTAGTTATAAATTAATTTAATTAACTAGTTACTCTTCTTTCCTATTTTGCTCGAAATTTCCTTTCTTTTTCTCACACTCTGCCTTTCCCCTTTTTATAAATTTAAATTAAATAGAACTTTGTTAATCGAAAAAGGTATGTATACAAATAAAGGCCTTGTGTTGATGTATTTTCAAGTCCAATTTCCAATTTCTAAAGGCCCCTTCTCTTTAATATTCTCCTTTCTTCCCTCCCCTCACCTATCCTGGCCGCCTCCCCTCTCCCTCCCCTCCCCTCCCCTCCCCTCCCCTCCCTCTCCTCCTCCTCCTTCCCTTATCCCCTCCCCTCCCCAACCATGTTTCAATGGAGCCAATGAAGGTATATCCTCATTGCGTTATTCCGGTTTTTCCGATCGAATTTCTACAAAGAGGAGAGTTGGAGCCGGGTAAGATATTTGATTGAAGATTATTTTTTTTTTTTCGTTTTTTCTCGGTTTTAGTAAAAAAAAAAAAAATGTTTGGTTTTAGTTTCCTTTGGATATTTGTTTTTAGTAGTTTCTTGTTAAGATATATGTTTGGAATGTATGTTCAAATTTTGCCATGTTAGCGTTGTAAGTTTATTTGTTTTATTTCTAAAAAAAAAAAAAAAAGTATATTTCGAAAGTTATTGGTTTCGTGTGAAAAATAAAAAAAATTTTGGTTGGTTGTCTGTCCAATTCATAAGATATATGTTTGGAATGAAAATATGTCCAGTTATAGTTTTTAAAGTTATTTTTGACATAGATTTGAAAAAAAAATTATTTAGTTGTGTTTCCAAAAGATTATTTCAATTAGAAACTGAAAATTAGAAATGACTTATTTCCACCTAAAACTTCCCAAAACAAACCTAAACCCATTTTCCTAAACATTTAGTAAATGGAAAATAGCTTTTGCAAATACAACTATACTTGACCTAAGGTTTTCTAGGAAAACACTAATATATCTATGTTTTTCCAGAGTTTTTGTCAGAATGTATTTGTTTCTATTCTCAAAGCTATTTTTCGTGTCAAAATGAGCTATGTATATGATAAATTACAAGCTGCATGAGGAATAAAAGATAAATTGGTATGGAATCTCATTCAGTGTTTTGAACAAATAGTACATTATCAAATACAACACATCAAAATTGCTGGTGAGGATACAAAGAAACAGTATTTGGTTCCTATTTAGTATTTTCTTATCTTTCAAATAAACCCTTAACATACACCATGCCTTTTTCACTCAGCTGAAGCTCCTTTCTCATTTGCTCAACCTGTTGGTCATCACCTTGGACAACTATCTCCGATAGGGTTCCGTCCTCCGCCACCATCATTTTCACCTTAATCTGCTCCTTTCTCGACGCTTTCGTCCAATAATACACTCCTCTGTTTCATTTCAAATGTATGTATTAGTTTCCAGAATCGAACATTATAAAATTTGAGAGACAAAAACGAAATATATCATATTTATTCCACACTTACGCCAGGGGACTCAATACGGTTAGCCCGAACCAGTAGTTCCCGATATCTGGGAATGTTATTGTGAGAACAAGGGCTACACTTGCAAGACTTATACAGGTGCAGAAGGTAAGCAGTGCTGCTTGACCACGACTCGGGACCATCATCCCTTCAAATCTGAAAAGCCGAAATACAAATGTGTCTGTTTAGAACTTCAAATGGATATATCACCACACAGAACACAGATTGGTTGGTTAGTCATTTCGTCTGTCAGGAATTGGATGCCCGCTCCTTGGGTATGCAAAGGGCTCTTTTCATGCGTGTTGGTCTTCATGGTCTGTTGGTTTTTCTGTTTTCGTGGGGGAGATTGGCGCATCTACAAGTTGAGAGTGTGCTCGGGCAAGTGGGCTAAGCAGAACTACTATGTCTCCATAGATGTCACTTATATTAATTGCCACATTATTAAAAAGGGGATATTTTCAAATTTAGTACCTAAACTCTAGCTTGTTTTTAGTTCTGGTACCCCACTTTCAGGTCATATCAAATTTGGTACCCAATGTTTTACTTTTACTCACTTTCGCCACATTCCGTCAAACGTTCGTCAATTTTGGTTCTCCATAGTTCCATGCTAACGTAGAAAAGTGTTTAAGCCCTAAAAATTTTAAAATGAGACACAAAATTCTGATGAAGATTAGCTAAGACTTTGTTTTATGCACTTCATTGCTTGTAGTTCTGAATTCAATAACTTAATTTCATGCTTTTGTTCCATGGCAGCCAATTACAAATTTACAAATTCAACTTTTATTTCTTTTCCCAGCTTCGGTTGCAATAAGTTGCCCCTATCAGCCTACACAACCACATTACAAGCTTAAGAAAAGCATAGAAGTGGTATTTTCAGCTTACGTTATTGTCTCTCCTCTGTCCGACACTGCAAAATTATTGCGAGTGAAAAACGAAAGAATTTCTCCAGCCACCTGGTTAGGCGCCTTCTTCTCCTCCCCTTCTGCTATGAATGTCTTCTTCACTACCTGATCTAACACCAAAATTAAAAGGGATAATTACAAAAGACCCCCTGAGGTTTGTGCCAATTACAAAAAAAACCCAGAGGTCTTTCAAAATTACAAAAAGGCCCCTCAAGTTTTATTATGTCTTAAACTTAGGGGGAGTAATTATAATATTTCTAGAAATATTAGAGGGCTCTTTGAAATGTTTTTTTCTTATGAAGGGAGAAATGTAAGCGGAATCAAACCCCAAGGAGTTTTTTGCAATTTTCAAAAACCTCTGGGTTTTTTTGTAATTAACCCGAACCACAAGGTTTTTTTTGTAATTATCCCAAATTAAAATATGAATAAAAATTGAAGTTCATTCATGAAACAACACTAGATTTCTCCACCTATTTTGCCTAGGCAAGTTTTACCACCAAAACAAAAGGAAATAGACGTAAAAAGTACCTTAGATTTAACCGAACGCTTGATGAGGGACCAAAGACCAGGAACAGATATGATAAAGAGACCCAAAGAAGTGTAGTAACTCGCCACGGAGTAGCCAGCACTATCCGCCAGCAGAAACAGAGACTGTGGGTGGTGGTGCAGGTGCTCCACAACAGCTGAAGAAGTAGATAACAGGGAATCGTCTAAAGAGGAAGATAGTCGAACTACGAGGTTCCTCTGTCTTGCTGGCACTCGACCATGTCCAGGCCATGGTTGAATGTGGTGTGGGTCTTGCGTTGGAAACGTGCAACGATGAGAGATAGGAGAGATTAGTAGCTTCGTTGCCATTTTTCTGATGACTCGAAAAGTAAAAAAATAATCCAATCAGTTTGTTGACAAAACTCCATAAAAGAGGCCCTCAATTTTGTTTATGTCAGTTTATTCCATGAGCTTTATAAATCTGATCCTCCATATATACATA
Source organism: Rehmannia glutinosa (assembly GCA_016081115.2). Lineage (NCBI taxonomy): Eukaryota > Viridiplantae > Streptophyta > Magnoliopsida > Lamiales > Orobanchaceae > Rehmannia > Rehmannia glutinosa. The sequence goes on along the minus strand of JABTTQ020001700.1, from coordinate 986,546 downwards.
ATGTAAATCAAGGCACTTTCAGATTTCGGATTTAATTACAAAAAAAAAACTAGTTATCTTTCAAAATTACAAATACCACCAAATTCCACCTCGAGAAGGGCATTTGTTAGGTAAATACAGACCTCATGGGTAGTGATGACAATTTTGGCCCGACCAGGGCATTGTTCAGGACAAATACCATCCCTGATCTCTTGTTATCAAAGGGTAGGGATAGCTTACAAAATTGCAAACCCGCGCCTTGTTCAGGACAAACTTGAATTATCTACTGTCTGAACTAAGTCAAACTATGGCTAACTCACTTCAATATGATTCTGTGGCATTTCAACACCTTACTGTAAAGTATTATAAATTACCATCATTGTTCTAAAAATCTCCGTTTAGCCCTAATTAGTCTCCGCTTAGGCGCTGGCCCCCTTGTCTGCCATATTTTTCTTCTGATTAGGCCCCGCCTAGCTCCACCTACATCTGACGTTCTAGTAGCGCCTAGCGGTTTTTAGAAGACTGATTACAATGACAACTAATTTCAACCTCATCTCAAATGCCAACAACTGAAGAAAATCCACACCCACATAAAAAGATATAAGGAGAAACGTGCACCACTGACACTGAACACTGTGGATTTAAGAAAAACAAAAGAAAGAAACCAAAGGCAACAAATTAAGAGTACATTAAAATAAAAAACAAAAACAAATCGTAAAAAAACAATGATCACTTGGAATTGGGTTTTTCTTGAGGCATAGATAATTGAAATTCTATCTCCTCCATTTCACTTTTCCTTTTTCCAGAACATTCAATTAGACAATTGACGATGGTTTCAAATGAGATATTACATTTACACTCTTTGTTGAAAGTGAGCAAGAAAAAACGCAAGTGAGAGAACAGGAAAAAGTACCTGGGGCAACCAAAACCCACACGGCTCGGTTAAAGTTTATCGTCTTCTTTACTTGTTTTGGTCCTTTGCTTGAACGCGGGAAGAGAAGAGAAACAGAGAGAGCTTGTGTTGGGCGTTATCCGAGTTGGCTTCAAGCCCAGGCTAGCATCAAAGAGAGAGTAGAGGAAATATATGTATTTAATCGTTTTCAATTTTATCCAAATATATTAATAAATATATCACCAATGCCACACAAACTTTGTGGTACGGTTTGTCACACCGTCACAAAGCTTAATTAGACTCCGTTCAGTTCCACTGGAATCGGCAGCGTGGAGATTTAAATTCGCCTAATAATAAGTTGGAAGAGGACTTTTTGTGTGGCGATTTAGTCTAAAGCCTCTAGCAGATCCTGACTCGTTGATGCATATCATGCGATTCATCTCCTCAATAAAGCTCTAAGGAGGGCAGTAGAAGCCATCATAAATGGAGTTCGTCCCTTTAAGCTAGTTCTTTTTCTTTTCCCCAAGCGTTTTGACTATATTTATTCTAAGTTTCTTTCGATTTCTTATAAAATTAAACTTTATCTTAAAAAGGTATGTCAAGTACTTAACATAAAAAGAGATAATTACAAAAGACTTCTGAGATTTGGTTTAATTACGGAAAAATTAATATTTTAAAATTACAAAAAACCCCTTCAAATTAGATTTTCTCTTAAACTTAAGGAGATAGTTGTAATATTTTTGGAAATATCATAAGTTGTTCTGAAATATTTTATGCTTATGAATAGGAAAAATATAGGATGAATTAGACTTCAAGGGCTGTTTTCAAATTTTTAAAAACCTTAGGATTTTTTTGTAATGAGGTTCTTTTTTTGTAATTAGCCTGAATCTCAGGGGGTGTTTGTAATTATCCCTAAAAAATACATGAAAAAAATATTCACACCAGATCTAAGTTTGTAAACGAAAGAGATTCCGACAAACAGCTCGTGAACGAGGACGGTTAACGTTTGTTTATGTTCGTTTATTAAGTTGTTCGTTTATTTTGATATTTGTTTATTATCGATTTCTTAATTATTAAGTATATATTTAATTCTTAATATTCATTATTTATCATGAAATTAACCTTATTTTAGTTTAATATTACAATATTTTTACATTTACTATTATTGTAATATTCATTTATGTTGAGTTTTGAGTGTTCAGGAACAAATGTATTTTACCTTTTCATATAGTTGAACAAATGTATTTTATTTTTCATATAGTTGTTCATGACCAATTAGGGAGCATGTTCGTGAACATGTTCGATAATTAAATAAACGAACACGAACAACCATTTTAAAAATAAATGATAAACAAACAAACACGAACAACCTTCGTTCTTAGAGCTCGATTTGTTCACAACCCCAACCATATCCAACATGGGATATTGATTATTGCACAATGAGAAATATATCACGTTGCTAAAATTCGCTCAAGTGTTTCAATAAAATCATGGATCTTATGGGATCAATTTTGTGCTCCAGTGGTTGAGACGTGTGTTGTAAGGGTGAATGATCTGTGTTCGATCCTATACGAGTGTGTGTCCATTCCCCAAATCCCACATTGTACTCTAAAAAATTATGGATCTTATATTCATAACAAAAAAAAAAACATATAAGATACCAATATTGGCGATCAAGTATTTGATCAAAAAAAAATAAAATGGCGATCGAGTAATCTAAAAGGATAAACGTAGAAAACTTTGTAAGGGTCTTCTGTTTCTGGGTCTTGTACTTTATTAAGATGATTCAATTATTCAAACCTTAATGAACCCGAATTCTTGTAAGAATTAAGATTAACACTTCATTATTGAATCCTTGGAATTGATGGTCATCAGAAACATGTATTCGTCTGCTTTAATCTATTAGTTGGTTCTATGTGGTTTGTAGATTTGATAGAGGAAAAACACACACACACACACACAAATATATACTCATTATATGATTATTCATTATAAGAATCATTACAAAAGACCACCTAAAATTTGGGCTAGTTACAAAAAAAAACTCAGAAATATTTTAAAATTATTAAAAAAGAACCTCGGATTTGATTGCCTATTGAATTTAAGGAGGTAACTGTAATATTTTGATAAACATAAATGGAACTTTTGAAATGTATTTTGCATATGAAAGGGAAAAATATAAAATGAATCAAATCTAAAGGGTGTTATTGTAATTTCTGAAAATCTCTGTTTTTTTCGTAATTAGCCCGAACTTCAGGTGGTATTTTGTAATTATCCCCTTCATTATTTTCAAGCAGAGCAATCAAGCTTTAAAAACAATACTAAAAGACATCAATACACTAGCAGATATATGAAACAGCAGCATCAGAATTCTAAAAATATACTAGCAACACAAGGTACATTTCAAATTTAAGGCTTAATTTGGAGCAAACAACAAAAACTAAGCTAAAGCAACACCAGTTAAGACCAACCAAATATATAACTTGACATGTGTTTCATCCACCTACAACACAATTGTATGCAATAAGACAATAAAATTATGTAACCAGATTAAACAAAAGACAAATCTTGATAAGAATACATCTAACTACTTTGGAGTCTGAGGTAAATTCGAAACCCGGTCCCTCCATATGGTTATTTCCAACTTGAGCTGTCCACATGAGCTTATAAAATCATTAGGAACTAAAAGATATTTTTTCCCAGGAGGCTGCGCAATCCATCGTGGAGTAATCTCCGCTACAGTTTTCAGTTTAATGGAGCTCACACCGTCTGTCGCACTAACATCATACAAGAATTCTCTCTTTGATGAAGCCGATGCGATGCAAACAACGTTAACGAAACTACCAACAGGCTCAATCGAACGGTTAAGGATAAAAAGTGTGCTTTCGTCCTTTTCTTGAAGAAAAACATGCTTTTTATTATTGTCCAATGAAATTGAGAAGGCGTAAGTAAAATGGAATTTGTTGGAAGAATATGGATGTTTTGTGGCAAAGTGTGTGTACAAGGATTTAGGCATGCCAACATATGTGCAGTCGAGATGAGGGCATGAACAAGGTGCGTAATTGCATGCTTTCTCATGATTCAGTTTCCTACTGTAATTTAATGACTCCTTACACCCATGTTGCTTGTTCCGACAAGATATTCTGACGGATTCGAGAACCTTTTCAATGGCCCTGCAGCGGTTGTACCCGATTGGCATGCAACAACTTGCACATTTGTTCCTCATCTTGATTGAGCATGATGCGCATGCTATATGCCCATTCTCGCACTACATTAAATTTCAGAGAAACAAAATATGTTAAACATCAGTAATTCCATAGCGACTAGGCAATGCTAAATTAAGAATTACGATTGCCATATGAAACCAATAATTCAGGCTTTTGACAGGTATTGAGGTCCATAACTCATGCTAATGAAATATACCAGCTTCCTTCAGCAGTAGATTTCGTCAAATTTTATTTTCAAGAATTAAAACAAAAAGCTACTACCTTAATTTTTTTCTGAAATAGCAATGTTTTGATTTGAACTTCATATTCATGTATAGTTATTCAATTACAAAGTCTACGATAAGACGGGACGAATTAAACAGAAAATGTCCAAATCCGGAACTCAAGAAAAACGCGAGAAAATTGGGCACAAGATTCAATATTGCATTGTCATTTGACATGAGACATAATAATAATCAATAAATCATGATTTGTCATAATACATGACATTGTCATAGGAACTCAAACTGCAAATCTTGACATATTCACGGGATGATGAAATGTATCAAGACAACATATATTTTATTGATTATTATTATGTTGCATGTCATACTTATCCCTTTGAGGATCATTTTTTTTAAATCTCATGATAAACCCATATGATTACATATTAAATGGTTTGTACTCGCCAAACCGCTAGAAAGTGTGTCATATGCCCCTTGGCTCAGAAAAGAAACAGAATTAGAGGGTTTAAGTACTACCAAAAGTTAGAGCACCATGATGAGGGTGCCCATCTAATTGTGATGGGAAGATTGAGGTCTAAAGTCAAATATGATGGAGTCACAAACTATGTGGCCATGTTGAAATTGATAGAGACCATGCATATAGAGTGGCGCCCTCGCGCTAGAGACTTCTTCCATCAAGAGGTGACTTTCACATCCACTACAGACACCCCATCATCAGTTTCGCCGATTTTTCCTCCAAGTTGTATTGCACGTGGTTAGAAGAAAGAGCTAAGTCGGCTGAAGAAATGGAAGAAGAAGAAGACGACGATCTTGATGAGGGACAGTGGGATGAAAATTCAAGCAATGAGAAGTGATCGGACAATAGTAGTTAGGATTTCTTTATGGTATTTATGTTTCAACAGCAATTGATTTTCTGCATTTCAGTAAGGTGGGGTTCTTTGCTATTATTTACTTTAAATGCCTGGTATTTTTATTATATGCATGGACACGTTAAACATGACATGATAAGACACGATGATACTTAATTGTACAAACATGACAATACTTAATTGTACACCCTGTAGTTAGTTTCCGGGCTTGTTTCATCAAACCATAATATATCCCCATAAGTGTATATGCAATGATAATTGTACTTGTGTATTTCTTGTTAGAAAATTTGTCCCCACTAGGTTGATCTATACATTACTCACCATATCCTTTATATAGTTTTTCAGGTTGAAGAATTCGATGTGGCACGAGGCGGTGGATTGATCAAAAGTTCAAATTAATATTTATTAAGCAAGCATTTAGATTTTTTTTAAATTCCAATAGTGTCTTATTAGCTTGTTTGGGGTTTGGAGAATTTTATAAGAACTTTTTAAATGTAGCTGTTTTAGACATTGTTGTATGGGTTGTTTCCCTTAATGTTTATTAATTTCCATATTTGTCTTTTAGTTGAAAATTTATAGAGCTATTTTGCTCAGACATGTTAAATAGAAAATATGTAAAATAAATTATTTTCATGGTCAATTTTCATTTTTATGAAATTAGAGTGTCACATTCTTTATAAAATCAGGGTGTTACATTAACGACCCAAATTTTTATTCCACAATAAGAATTTTATTAATTTATTTTGTGGAATAATAATGGAGAATTATGAATTTATTAATTATTTACTAGATAATTAATTATTTAAATTACAAAGAATAGAAGGTTCATTTTAATTTGATTGAGAATTTAACTAATTTGGGTCTTATGATATATAAATATATAATTGAAACCTTTAATTAGTATAGAGTGATAAAAGCCAATGTGTAAGCTTTTTTTTGTAATTAATAGATTAATAAAATAAGTTCATGCACACAAAACCTAATTTAATTGAAAGTAGGTTAGAAAGAGAGAGAGAGAGAAAGAGAGAGAGAAGTAGAAGAAAGAAACGAGAAAAGAGAATAAATAAGGGCAATCCCACGAACTCACAACGCAAATCTTCTAGAAACTAGGTAAGTTGTTAAATCATATAAGAAAAAATCCGTTAGCTTTGTCCTAAGATGAATTTGATTAAGTTTTACCAACCGCGTTATACAAACTTATGTCTAAGTTTGCTTTGATATAGACCTTGAAAAGGTTTTACACTTTTAATACAATCTAAATTCAACATGCAAGCAACCTCTTTAGTTTTCATATAGAAATAGGATTGTTATTTGTTATTGTGTTTGAGTGCAAGGCTTGCTGTCTTTTTATACGTGATTGCAAGGATTGACATCTTTGTATTATGTCGATTTACGTGATAAATTGGGCTTGCCAACTTTCACCCAATTATATTTGATTGTGGGATGCTAATCAATAGAACTTTATTATGTTGATTAAGAGTTTGTTATTTTAGATGTCGATTCTTTTTCAACGCAAAAGAGCTTTCCCTCAAGTTTATTGGTTTTGGTATGATTGGGAATTGGTAATATATTCTGGTACATTTATGGAAAAAGAACCTATCACTAAAATAACTAACTCTCAACCAACATAACAAAATAACTAACCTTATCGATTGGCAACCCATAAACAAACAACCAAACATAATTGGACGGCAACACCAATTTATCAGACTAACATGTTGATCCACATAATAAAAGGCAGCGAGCCTTTCAATCAAACATAAAACAGCAACAAGCCTTACAATCAAACACAATAACCTATAATAATAACTTAACCCAAAGCTATATGAAAGCCGTGGAGAATACTTGTCTATTCAATTTGGATTGTAGAAAAACCCTTTCAAAGTCTATCAAATCAATCCTAGACATGAAGTTGTATCACAATGCTAGTAAAAACTTAATCAAAATCATCTTGCTAAGCTATGGGATTTTTCTTATAGGATTTAACAACTTATGTAGTTTTTAGAAGATTCGTATTGTGGAATTGCCTCTATTTCTTCTTCTTTTTCGCCTTCCTTTCTTCTCTATTTCTTTTCTTTCTTCTCTTTTCTGGCCGATTCTCTCCCCTATGTCTCTCGTGTCTTGTGTGTTCAATATGGATTATCTTACGTGTCTTATATTTGTATTTTAACATATTCACAATTAAATTAGGTTTCGGGTACATGAGCATATTTTAATAATCTATTAATTACAAAAGGCCTTTTTTACATGAGCTTTTAAAACTCTAAACTAACCAAATGTCAAATAATATATGATAAGACCAATTAAATAGATTCTTAGTTTAATTAAAATGAACCTTCTATTCTCCATAATTAGGATCGTTCTTGTGTTTGAAACATATAGCAATTAGCAATATGCTCAAGCTAATTAAGTCTATACAAGAGTAACTGTAGCAACACATTTTGCACTTTCAGCCTTGCCACCAGGCACCAACCAATGGAATAAATATTACCTATGACAAGCACAAGGACTAATACAATTCATATTTATGACTGACATTAGTGCCTCAAGGGAGAGGATGACTGCCAAGGTACCTTTCAAGAAGAGAGTCAAATTGATTGTTTGCGGAAAGTAATCAAAAGAGGGGAAATAATGCGTATAAGATAATCTTCTCTAAATAAGTGAACAGACAAACAAGATAATGATAGTGACTCAAACCAATGCTTGACACGAGTGGCGAGTCAAAGGGCAAGTACAGGTGGAAATGAGCAATACTCATAATTTTGTTTCATGTGTCACTCTAACATGAGGAAATCACTTACACCTTCAAGCCAATTGTATCAAGTATTAACTAGTAACCAACATTGCAAGTGCAGCAATCCAAAGGTTGAAATAACATTTACCAAGCTACAATACTGTGATAATCCATTTTTTAATTAATGATTTGATTAGAGGTTAGTATAGGGGTTATGTTAGGGGTTAGTTAGGGGTTTAGTTTAGAGGTTATTTTAGAGTATTTAGGGGTTAATATTAATTACTATAAATATGTATAACTTCATACTCAAATTTTACACCAAATTTCAAATAATTATAAGGTAATGATATTTTTTATACTTATTATTCAAGTTTCCTATGTAATATATATATATATAATTCCCAATTCACAAGTTTCTTTCCATGTTTTATTTTTACAAATTATTTTATTAATTAGTACAATTTATTAAAATCATAATAATTTTATTCAATGTAGGAAACGAAGGGGTCGAGGACTAGGACTTTTATTGTTCATTTTTCTACAGCGTATATCTGCGATTATTAAGGTAGGGATTTTTATAGTATTTGTCTTTATTTAATGTTCTATGATTATACTTCATTGATTACAATATATGTCAAGAGGAAATAAATTCATATAAGTTAGGGGCCATGATAAGGGTTCGAGATCAAACGTATCTTCGGGTTGAATCCGCAATGCTATATGCAGTAACTGGACAGTTAGAGAAAAAAGAGAAAATAAATTTATTGTTGTAAATGTGAATGCTTTTGATGTTATATTAAATATTGACACATATATCACTATTGAGCGAGATGAAGCTCACCCCTATTATTATCATGACTTTCAGGTTGAGGAATCCGGTTGAAGATATGATGTTGTGGATGGTGGAATAAACCATGCTATATTTATAGTTTAAATAATTATGAGTGGACAAATTTTGGATTTATGTCTTTAATTTTTCCAGTTTATTCTTGGAATAATTGTTGGACATTTAATTTGGAAGATGTATTATTATTATTATTATTATTATTATTATTATTATTATTATTATTATATTTGTTTTCCTTAAGAATAAAAAATTCTAAATCAACTTTTTGATAATTATTGGGAACGCTTTAATTTATAAATTTATGTTTTCTTAATAATATTTTTAGAGTACTTTAATTTCATAAAATTAAGTCGTTATAAGTGGTATCAGGTCTACGTTTCTATAGGCTTGTTAAAAAAATTGAAAATTCAAATGTGTAGTTTTTTTATGGAAAAAATTTACAAAAAGACACTTTGTATGAGATAAAACGGTATAATAACATCCACATCCGTCATATCTGCCATATTTGTCTCTCTCCTCAAGGTATGAGAATTATTATGCAAATTACTTATACAATTGTATCAGTATGCTCATTTATGTCATGATGTATTTTATTATGATTCTATGTTACTATATTCTGCGTTAGAAATATAATATCAGTTTATATGTCAGATGAATAGAAATCTTGTATTCCTTCAAAAAAAAGGGTACAAGAAGAGGAACTTGAGAAAGATTTGAAGATTTTAGAAAACTTAGTGTCATGTAAACTTTATGGATAGATTAATAGACCAATTATCATTGATAGAGATGAGTGAGACATATTGTCGATAGTTAGAGATGACTGGCTAATCGCCATTAGCTTTACGTTAGTTCTCTAATCATTATTGTTAGTTAACTTTTGGTTGTTGACTTTTATTTTTTTAAGCATGAACCCAGTTATTCGAGAATTATTATTAATAATAAGATTTTATTTTTCTTTAGGATTACACGTCTTGATTTGGATTATGACAAACATATGGCAGCTATTAAGTCGATAGATGCAAAACGATAATCTCTTGATTTTAGTTGTACAATGAATTTGATTAAGTTTTTACTAACCTATGATACAAAGTTTAAGTCTAGTTTTGTTTGATAGAGGCCTAAAGGACTTTACAACAATCCAAGTTAAACAGACAAGTGATATAATTAGCCTAGTATAGAATTTGTGGTAAGCTATTGCTAATGATTTTCATGTTTAATTACGAGGCTTGTCGCCTAAAGCTTATAACGATTTATGTGTTGGTGTAAATTAGATTGTTATTGTTGAGTTGGTTGATTACTGTGTTATAGGCTTATTCCCAAATAAAAGTGATAAAGTTTACCTAGTTATAGTTCACTTACACTACTGATTATAATGTTTATCTTGATTAATGTTGGGGTATATGGTTTACTCTATAAGGTTTGAGTTATTTACCCTTTTTCCTACGAGGTTTGAGATATTGAACACAAGATTTTACTCTATAATATTTGAGTAATTGAATGTAAGATTTTCCCTTAAAGGATTAGAGTTATTTGAATATAAGGTTATCCCGTGTATTTGAGTGCATGAATACAGGGTTTGAATATAAGTTTTCCCTAATTACGATTTGAGTATTTGTGCATATTGAAACATAAGGTTTGATTATTGTAGTTGTGAGTTGACAACTAATAAGGTTAGTTATTTGATGAAAAGTTCTCCTATTAAGGGTTAATATATTGAATACAGAAACAAATTTGGATTTGAGATGGATTTTCCCTAATAAGATCTAAACGTAGTATTTCTGTAAATTAAGTTTTGAGCATGTAAGGTTTCCTTATTTAAGAGTTTGGTTGTATTGGACATAAGATTTACCCTAACTACGATTTAAACTGAGAGACCAAGGGCGAGCGACTTATTTGCTCAAGGAGCAAGAGCAGTTGATAAGAGAGTTATTTTGGTGGCGAAGTATGAAAAGAGATATTGGAACTTTGTGGAAAAATATTTGACTTGTCAGCACAAATACAAAAGACCATCTAGTTTACTCAAACCACTTGATCCAGAATGAAAATGGGAGCACATAACTATGGATTATGTGGTAGGACTTCCACCATCAGTCAAGGGAAACAAGGTTGTTTAGGTTGTAGTAGATCGATTAACAAAGTCAGCACGTTTCTTACCTGTTAAGATGGCGTTTAGGATGGAGCGATATGCACAAATTTACATTGAGGAGATAGTGAGACTCCATGGAATTCCTGTGTCAATTGTTCCAGACAGAGATACGCGTTTTACTTCTAAATATTGGAAAAGTCTACAAAGTGCTTTGGGAACAAAACTTAGATTTAGTACGACTTATCAACACAAACAGATGGACAGTCTGAAAGGACTATACAAATATTGGAAGATATGTTGAGAGCATGTGTGCTCGACTTAGGACGTAATTGGGGAACATTATTACCCTTGGTAGAATTCGCTTATAACAACAATTATCAAGCGACTATTGGGATGGCTCCATACGAGGCGATGTATGGAAGTGTAGATCACCATTATACTAGAGTGAAGTTGGTGAAAGAAAAATTTTGGAGCCTTAATTAATTCGGCAAACTGTTGAAAAGATAGTTATGATACAAGATCAAATCAAAATGACACAAGATAGACAAAAGTCGTATGCTGATCCAGAAAACATATACAGTTTGATGAAGAAAAAGTGTTTCTGAAAGTAGCTCCTATCAACTGTGTTATTCGATTTAGCAAAAAAGGAAAGTTGAAACCGAGATATATCGGACCATTTGAAATCCTTACACGAGTTGGAGATTTAGCTTACTAACATTAACACCGAGTATCAAGCGTGCACAATGTTTTTCAAGTCTCTATGCTAAGAAAGTATGTTCATGATCCAAGTCACATCGTGAGTTATAAAGATCTAACAATCAACAATGACTTAACTTACAAGGAATCACCAGAAGGAACGCAAGATTCACCATTTGAGAAATAAAGATGTTGCTCTAATCAAAGTACAGTGGAGACGTCGTGGCAGAAATGAAGCCACTTGGGAGCGTGAAGATGAGATTCGTGTCAATTATCCAAAATTTTCAATTTCAGGTAACATAATGAATTTCGAGGACGAAATTATATTTAAGGAGAGTAGAATGTGATAATCCATTTTTTAATTAATGATTTGATTAGAAGTTAGTATAGGGGTTATGTTAGGGGTTAGTTAGGATTTAAATTAGGGGTTAGTTTAGAGTATTTATGGGTTAATAATAATTAATATAAATATGTATAACTTAATACTCAAATTTTACACCAAATTTCAAATAATTATAAGGTAATTATATTTTTTATACTTATTATTCAAGTTTCCAATGTAATATATATATATATATATATATAATTCCCAATTCACAAGTTTCTTTCCATATTTTGTTTTTACAAATTATTTCATTAATTAGTTCAATTTATTAAAATCATAATAATTTTATTTATGTAGAAAACGAAGCGGTCAAGGACTAGGACTTTTATTGTTCATTTTTCAACATCGGATATCTGCGATTATTAAGGTAGGGATTTTTATAGTATTTGTCTTTATTTAATGTTCCATGATTATACTTCATTGATTGCAATATATGTCGAGAGGAAAAAAATTCATATAAGCTAGGGGCCACGAAAAGGGTCCGAGATCAAACGTACCTTCGGGATGAAACCGCAATACTATATGCAGTAACTGGTCAGTTAGAGAAAAAATAGGAAATTAATGAATTTATTGTTGTAATTATGTGAATGCTTTTGATGTTATATTAAATATTGACAGACATATCACTACTGAGTGATCTCACCTTATTATTATCATGACTTTCAGGTTGAGGATTCCGACTGAAAATATGATGTTGTGGATGGTGGAATAAACCATGTTATATTTATATTTTAAATAATTATGAGCGGACTAAATTTTGGATTTATGTCTTTAATTGTTCTGGTTTATGCTTAGAATAATTGTTGGATATAATTTGGAAGATGTATTATTATTATTATTATTATTATTATATTTGTTTTCCTTGAGAATAAAAACTTCTAAATCAACTTTTTGATAATTACTGGAATTGCTTTAATTTATAAATTTATGTTTTCTTAATAATATTTTTAGAGTACTTTAATTTCATAAAATTAGGTCGTTATAAATACAAGGACACCATCACACAGACATGGAACACAATGAAGAAATTTTAGGGCACGACATAGCTCAACAACATTATTCATACATATATATATATATATACATCTATGTACAAAGCGTACATGATTAGTTCTCTGTAGATGATTCATGATTCAATTGATACAGTAGTACAATAATAAAGAAAAAGAATGCGTAGGTGATGGTATCAGGGCATATACTAATAAACCACGAGTTTGACTTTTCTTGAATAACTTTCACGAAGAGAGAAAGTGAATGGATATGGGAAATACTGATTTTAAGATAGTTTACATAATATCTTTAAAAAAAACAATAATAATTGAATCTCGTGGCAAGCTAATCAGCGTACTTGAATAAAATCTCTTTGAATCAACTATGGCCTTGCCGACGATCATGGTTTTGAAAAACTTAAAACGGGTATTGAGGCGTTTTTTCCCTATGAAGCGAGGCGTAAGCCTCGAGGTGGTTTCGAGGCGTAAGCCTAGAGGCGGTTTTGAGGCGTAAGCCTTGTCATGAAAGCTTACATTAAAATCCATAGATACCAAAACAATCTTAGAGTTCTTCCCGAAATACACAACATAAATAGACAAAATAGAAGTAAATATAGGTCCAATTACTTAAGAGGATTCTAATTTCTAAAGTTTTTCAAGTCATTCATTCACTACTGATGTTATCACTATCATTAGCATCATCATGGTCATCATGGTCATCATCATCAAGAAATCTGCATTTTGGATATCTTTTTCTCTAGAAGTGCTGAAAGTTGCATAAGAGAGTCTGTTTTTATTTTTCTTGCTTCTGCAGATGCAATGTTAGTATGTTACTGTGGAAAAGTCTTGTCTTTTGTTTTATGCTAGCACGGGCTTATGATTTCTTTGTCTGATTGTCTCACAACTTTTTAATAATATAAACCTAGATTTTAGAGTAAATAATCGGCCTTTTCTTATTTTATTGGCTTAGTGGGAATAAAAGTGGTTTTCTCAAATAACACAAAGCCCATACAATGGGCGTTCGTTTTTTTTAGGGCGCACGCCTCCCAAAATATAACAATTTAATACGCCTTGAATCCTTCAATATGCACCTCGAGGCGTGCGCCTCAAACGATTTTCAAAACCATGCCAACGATCACAATCTCCAGTCCCCAATCCCAATCCCAGACCGCCTTCCACGCTTTCCTCTCGAGTATCAATGTCACCACCCGCCAAGACCTCTCCAATGCCACCCTTGGTTAGAACTCCTGGACTAGCTTTTCCCACCCCAACTCCCTCTCTGACACTGTCTCCCGCCATAAGCAAAAATTGATCCTACTTCCGCATCAACTGCATATCCCTCCTCGCTCTCTCTCGCCCTGTCTCTCCTCTCTAACCCATTTTCTCTCCTTGCATTATTATCCCTCCTTGCTGCCTGGCTCTTTTTATGTGTTTCGTCCTTCGGATAGCAGGTTGTGGTGGGGGCGCACCTTTTTGGATCGCTAGATTTTGGGCATTCTAGTGGTGTACGATAGTTGTGGTGTTCTTAACCAACGTAGGATCACTACTCATATCCGCTTCTCTTTTGATGAAATATGTTAATTGTTAGTCGTCTCATATTGATTAATTAGAAAAATAGAGTACAACTTAGAAGTCTAGTGAACTACTTCTCCCATCATCAATTAGTTTTAGGATTAAACCTCACTTGGTGGTTAGCGTTCTCACTCTCGTATTGGATATGCTTCAAGTGTAGGCCATATCAAGTGTGGTTCAGTCTCCCCCCATTTGGTCGCAACTTCTTGTGTTGATGCCACGCGTATATAATTTGGATCTCATTAGATATGATCAGCTGTAAATGGGATTCAACACCAAAAGGCATGCGATTTTAGTTAGGTTTTCGAACTTAATTGAGGTTAGTTCGTCTGGACTGTTATATTTGTTCAGTCGACAGAAAATAAAGGAATTAATTGTGTTTTTAAAAAAAAAATCTGAACTGTCCAAAATATGAAAATAGAAGTTTCCATGTGTGAAATATGTCCGAAACATCTACAACCATGTCCATGGTTTTGAAAGTCATTCGAGGCGCACGCCTCGAGGCGTGCCTCGAATCGAGGCATATTGAAGAATTTGGGGCATATTAAATTGTTATATTTTGGGGAGGCGTGCGCCTCTGCTAAAAAAACTGAGCGCCCTACTGTTGAAAACCACTTTTATTCCCCACTAAGCCAATAAAATAAGAAAAGGCTGATTATTTACTCTAGAATCTAGGTTTATATTATTAAAAAGTTGTGAGACAATCAGACAAAGAAATCATAAGCCCGTGCTAGCATAAAACAAAAGACAAGACTTTTCCACAGTTACATACTAACATTACATCTGCAGAAGCAAGAAAAATAAAAACAGACTCTCTTCTGCAACTTTCAGCACTTCCAGTGAAGAAGATATTCTAGAAAGCAGACTTCTTGATGATGATGATGATGACGACGACAACCTAGATGTTGCTAATGATAGTGATAACAACAGAAGTGAATGAATGAGTTGAAAAACTTTAGAAATTAGAATCCTCTTAAGTAATTGGACCTATATTTACTTCTATTTTGTCTATTTATGTTGTGTATTTTGGGAAAAACTCTAAGATTATTTTGGTATCTATGGATTTTAAATTTGATCTTTCATGACGAGGCTTACGCCTCGAACCCGCCTCAAGGTTTACCCCCCGCTTCATAGGGAAAAAACGCCTCAGTTCCCGTTTACGTTTTTCAAAACCAAGATTTACGTTTTTCAAAACCATGACCATGTCTGACACTCTTAGAAATTTTCTCTCTCCATCTAATCTCTGACAAGCTAGGATTGCCATGCCTAACCATATTCATTTATCACATTGGTGGATGACAAGTTGCACTTGTTGTAGTAACCTAAATTTCACCAATGGTGTTTGTCATATTCGTTGACACTTGATGAAACTTGTTTGGTGATAATATAATGTGCCTCGAGAGGTAGGTATCAGGTGAAACATATTTAACTTATAAGAGAGTAACCATATCATCAAGATACCTACGCAGATCCTATATCAAATTAACAATCACAGATAAGCACACAGTGGCAACTACTCAGCCTTTTGTTTGAAAATTATCTCCAGAAAGAAATGACCTCTTCCTATAAGGCACTTATGCTTCTCCGTCTAATGAGAAATCAATATCATCCTTCCCAAAAGCTTTTCCAGTAATTAAATAACTTAGAGAACCATTATACATTATATTATCCTGTATCAATTATCTAGATGTTGTCTCACATCCAAAACTGTGCGCTCTAATTGTTTCACCTAGAAACAAAATTAATCACTTAGGATACCCGGTATACCTACCAAAACATGGTGAAAATCTAACAGTCACTCATAAGAAAGATATAATACATCAGCATCTTCCATTGAACTAAATCCAGCAAAGAGTCACGCATAAAGGAACATCAAAGTAAGCAAATAAAGTAAAAACTAAGGGACCTGATAAACGGGCGGGCTGAGAGGTTCAAGACAAATAGGGCAATCCAGCACATCCGGGTCCGTCAAGGTCACCGAAACGGCCGCCGGCGCCGGCGCATCCACACAGGGCTCCACCGACTCAGGACCCGTACCATTTCCATTAGGGGTCGAATTCACTCTTGCTTCAGTGGGTTGTACCTGCGGAAATTGCTGTTCGTTTTCTTCTTCTTCGTCGTCCTCTTCTGAATCCTCTTCCGACGACTCAGACCAGGAGGAGGACCCCGATTCATCTTCGCTTTCGTCTTCAGATTCCTCCTCTACTGAAGCCGGTTCCTCTTGTCGTGCTATTCGCTCCAAGGGAATCTGAGGAGCAGCAGAGGTCGATGCGGGGTTTCCGGAGGTGGAGGCGGAGGCGCGGCCGCCGGGATTTGAGGTGGAGGCGCTGGCCCTTTTCACGGTGTATACGATGGGATCGGAGGTCCGGGGTTTTTTGGGCAAACGTCTGTTGTTGCTGGGTCCCTCTTCGTTTTCATCTTCATCTCCCCCCACACTAAACCTCGCCATTATCTTTCTTCTTCCCCAGTAGATTGAAAATATTAACTATATGTATATATGGTTATCTCAATTTCGGGTGCAATTTGCAGATCACGCCCTTTAATTTCGATATCTACTGAAGGTACCTCTGTAGTTTGGAAATATTCCGAGTAACCCTAACCCTAGGTACTAATTATGGGAATCTTGAAGTATTTGTCATTTGTCAATAAGAAGCAGAGAATTCTGAAATTACTATGGATAATTATGAAGGGCGAAGGATAAGTTGGAATCGAAACATAATTTACAGATGGTGTAAGCGCGTATTTTTTTTCAGAATAGATGGTAGGTGATTATGAACTGAATGAAGAAATGTGAATAGGGATGGCAGTGGGACGGATAGATGTGGGTATCTACCCGCCCAGATCCTAATAGGATGGGTATGGGTAGTCATTTTCGAATTTGGGATTGGTATGGTATGATAAATTAGTACCTATTTATATATGGGTAGGGTTGGTTTTACCTCTCGGATACCCATCATTACCCGAACCCGTTTACCCCTTAGTAACTTCCATTTATTTTTCATCTGACATTATACATTTCTTCATAAAAGCCAAACATAAATTTTTAATTTGTACAAAGAAGATATAAAGTTGTTATTTATTTTGAATTTGTGATCATATCAACTCTATGTTATCTTTGTCAATCTTAATAAAACTACATGTCTGATGGTGTAGTTTTATAAATTAAATGATGTACTAATGTTGATTTTGCAGTTTTAAGGAATGTGTTGGTTACATTGTATTTATGTGATACTTTCGATTTAGTTGATGAATGACGATAACTTGTAGTGACTTACAAAATTAAAATAGTTAATTGTTATTGTTATATTTATTAAGAACTTAACATATTAACATTTTCTTATATAATAATTGTTTTTTTGTAGGGTGTCCATTTAAATAGTTATTCAAATATTTATATAATTATAAGTTTTTATATAAATAAACGGGTTGTAGGCGGGTACAGGTAGTATGTGGGTATCGAGAAATGGATTTGGGATGGGTATGGGTAATAGATGTAGTTTTTAATCGGGTTTGGGACGAGTACGGGTAGTATAAATATTATAGGGTTGGGGTATGGATAGCTTTAAATGGATGGGTACCCTACCCATTGCCATCCCTAAATGTGAATTACGCCCTAGACATAGCTCAAATGGTAAAGGATCTGGGTGATGTGATGTCGGCTTTGTTATTACTCGCAGAATAATGGGTCGGATTCCCCTGGTAATAGAGTGAAGGAGGATTTCTTGTGGTGGTAACTCAGTCTAAAGTAGCTCAGAGCCTTGACTGAGGCATATCTCTCGATTCACCTCATCCACGAAGCTCTAGGTAGGGGTGGCAATTGGAATCATATTCAGGTTCACAATCCTGTTGAGACACTATAATTACACAAATTTGATTAACCCAAACACGACCCGTTTAATCATTTGGTTAGATGGGTCATCCCGAACACGACCTGTTTAATACACGGGTAACCCGAACACGACCCAAAATGACCTATATATTTTTCAATCTTGAATAAACCATCTATTTATTATGATAAAATGGGGATTCTGGATTATATATATATATATATATATATATAGGATTTGGATCAGGTGAGTCCACATATCTTAGGTGAGTACACGAGACCAAATCTGAGACCTTGATTTAATTTTTAAACGGTTGAGATTAATTAGATTTTACCATTTTTTAACATATAACTTAATTAAAAAAGGGTTGTTTTGGTAATTTAATTAAAATCTGATTTTGGGAGGGAAGTTATTTTTGGGAGTGGGCTATAATTTAGGAACGGTTTTAGGAAACGTGTTTTATCCCAAATCTTCCATATCTTCTCCAACTTGGTAAATGAAGAGTCAGGAGAGTTCTTCTCCCTGCAAACACCAGAACTCTCTCTGCAAACCGTCTCCTAAATAATCCCTACCGTGAGAAAATTCATCTCCATTTTCATTTTCAAGGGTTTTCTCCCTGCAAACCGTCTCCAAACTCATCCTTACCACGAGAAGTCCTTGGTCATCCCTACCGTGAGAAAATACCAACAAAGTGAAAAACCACAAATTGCCGTAAAACCTTTCGTTCGAAAATCAAAAACTCAATCTCATCAATTGGTCAAAAATCAAGTAGGAGTTGAACATCACTCAGGGCATCTTGAAATTTTCTCAGAAGAAGCGGCCCAGAAAACTGGGAAAAATTCAATTCTTCATCCCCATTTTTTTTTGTATGTTTACCCAGAAAGTTGCTTATGCGTGTCTATAATCTTGTTTATTTGTGCTAAAGAATATGCTTATAATTATTAACATACTTGCGAATCCAGGAAAAATTCAATTCTTCATCCCTATTTTTTTTGTATGTTTACCCAGAAAGTTACTTGTTCGTGTCTATAATCTTGCTTGTTTGTGTCTATGAATATGCTTATAAGTATGAACAAACTTGCGAATGCAAAAAATTCAATTCTTGAAGAGCGATCAGTCAAGAGTCGACTTCGAGTCGAAAGAGAAAGCAATCAAGGCCCAACAGAAAATTGAAGAGATGCAAGGGACAAAAAGCGGGACAGGGGAGCTCCGAAAAAAAACGGCGAGGCGCAACTATTGATGATGCGTAGAAAGTATACAAATGCAATATGTTTGGATGCAATGAATGAGCAGAGGGAGGCGGTCTTGGGACGGGCGAAGGAGTTTGCCAAAATGAAATAGGATCATTCTGAAACGTTTGTTGCTTCGTACTTTTGATCATTATTGGAGTGTTTTATAGCCACTTTAAATTTAGTTGGTTTTTGACGTACTTGTAGTTGATGATGAATTTTTTTTTATTATTACCGTTGTGTTAGTTCATAGTTGTTATATTTCTGCAAAGCAGAAATCAGTTGCTTATGTAAGCAAAATTCAACTCGTCTATAAGCAGAATTCAACTTTATTGTAAGCAAGAAGTCAATTGCCTTGCACACATTTTTATCTTTTCAAGTATCTTATACTTTTAGCAGTATTCAAATATTTTGTAAGCAAGATTCAAATGCTCTGTAAGCAGAAGTCAATTGACTTGTAAGCAATTATCTTCATGGGAATTTATACTTGTTAGCAATATCAATTATATTCATTTTTTCTTTTAGTCAAAAAGCATTACAACAAGAATAAATAAGCAAAGTACAAAGTATTAAAAAGCATTACAATAAGAAATCATATGCAATTTGTAATATGTGAATAAGTGGTGTTAAAAATAAATAAACAGGCAGTCACAACATTTTTTATCGAGCACATGCCCTTTTTTCATTTGTTAGGAACAATTTTTACGATTGTACCAAACAAATAATTACAAAATTTGAAATAAACATAAATATTATGTGGTAAAATATGCCTTAATAAGCAGTATCAAATGCTTTAATAAGCGATGATCAAACATGCACTTCAACAATAACGCAATAAGAGTGAATTCCACTTGTCGCACGTTCTGCTATTGTGCGAACCTATTTCTCCATATTTCCCACAACATCTCTTCAATTTTTGTTGGGCATTGATTGCTTTCTCTTTATGACTCTGAAGTCGGCTCTTGACTCGACTGCTCTTCAAGAATTGAATTTTCTGCATTCGCAAGTTTGTTCATACTTATAAGCATATTCATAGCCACAAACAAGGAAGATTATAGACACAAATAAGCAACTTTCTGGGTAAACATACAAAAAAACAGGGATGAAGAATTGAATTTTTCCTAGATTCGCAAGTATGTTCATAATTATAAGCATATTCTTTGGCACAAATAAGCAAGATTATAGACACGCATAAGCAACTTTCTGGGTAAACATACAAAAAAAATGGGGATGAAGAATTGAATTTTTCCTGGATTAGCAAGTATGTTCATAATTATAAGCATATTCATTGGCACAAATAAGCAAGATTATAGACACACATATGCAAATTTCTGGGTGAACATACAAAAAAAAAATGAAATGATGAATCGAATGATTGTTTTAGAAAAATGCGAATCAAATTTTAATTGGATTCAATAAAAAATGGACAATATAAACAATCGAAAGGTGAGAAAATTGGTTACCTTGTTGTTTATTAGTGTTGAAGCATTCTTCATAGGTGTCATCCATTTTTTTTCTTGCTTGAACTCTCAAAATGTCGACTTTGTGTACTGTGGGAGAAGATTTACGTTTCAGATTCGTGGAGAAGATGATTATGGCTGGAACGATTTTCCAATAACAGATTTGGTGGATTGTGATTGCAAATTTGATGGTAACTCATCCTATTTTAATGGGATTTACTAGATTTAGCCAACAACCCTTTTCTTATGTGGACTGATTTACCCTCACGTTGACTTTATCAATAATTTATCAACATTAATCAGGTTTAATCTAAACCATCGAAATTAGTAGATTTGTGGCTTGGATCTGGTCCTATGTACTCATATAATAGAGGGGTCCTATATAACCCTCCCCTATATATATATAATATTAAAAACATAATGAATTGCAATCAAAATATGCAAATCGTAATTTCGCTTGATAATAAGCTTATCATGTTAGGCCTCCAAGGAACATGGGCAAACTCCAAATACACTCCTACAGTATGAACATATATATATATATATATATATATAATAAGCGAGTCCTCTTTAAATAGTAACTAGAGTTTTTCTTGCCTAAAACACCTTACCGCAAATAGTAGCACAAGGTTTAACTATTCTGTGATTTTTTTTTCTAAAATCCGAATAATCGGCAGATCTATTCAAAGAAGAAAAAATTTCATTACAAATTTAAATCAATTTAAACATGTAAATATTTCATTATAGGTTGAAACAATTTAATCAGTAAATCATTTTGTTGAAATTGAATAAATTAATCATTAGCTAAATTAGGTATATTTGACGCAATGGATGTGCAAATCTCATTAGTTTGGGTAATGTATTAATCAGTCATATTGCATGGAATAATAAATTATTTACATATTAACATCTATTTAAATTGGGTAAAATATTAATATTTAATCAAGTTAAACTATTTGGTAACGATTAGATTCACTGTTTAATTGAATTTAAATGATGAATCTAATTTAAATAGAACTGAAAACGTGTACATAC
This sequence comes from Rehmannia glutinosa, assembly GCA_016081115.2. NCBI lineage: Eukaryota > Viridiplantae > Streptophyta > Magnoliopsida > Lamiales > Orobanchaceae > Rehmannia > Rehmannia glutinosa. The sequence goes on along the minus strand of JABTTQ020001700.1, from coordinate 964,495 downwards.
ATTCCAAATGTGAATGATTCGAATATTTGAAAATGGTAAAACAATTGAAAATTATTGATATAAGTGAAAGTTTGACTGCAGTTTTTTATTTGCAATCAATTTTCAAAGATTTTTTCTATTATTTACATATATCTGTGTCAAAATATGGTAAGAATTGAATAAATTGCCCAATAAAAAGTTTACAAAAATACATCGATTAGATTGCCTATAAATAAGAGATGTCAATGCATTCATTCATCTCACACAATTTAATAAACATAGGTGTTCCGTTTTTTACTCCCAAAATTTAACAAATGACGCCGATGTTAACATTGATCAGGGATATTAATATGAGCAAATCGCAATGGGCCATGAAATTGCGATTGGTTCGTCTGTATGAAAAACCATCGTTCAGTGACAAAAATCAGATACAGAGTATTGAAGTTGTGTTCCACGATGCCGAGGTAAAAACTATTTTTTTCTGCCTTTTTTGTCCTTTTGTTTGATCAAAAATATAAAGATGTGATAATAAAGAAGATTCTGTTTAAAATTTGTTCATATGCAGGGAGATAGGATTCAAGGCACAATCAAGAAGACACATATTGGACAGTTCAAGAAGAAGCTAAATGAGGGCCATGTCTACGATATAAAAGATTTTACTGTTTCGTATTATTCTGATAAATACAAAACCACTGATGTGAAATATAAAATTATGTTTCATGGAAAAACACATGTTTTCCAAATGGATGATAGTTCACTGCCAAGGTTTTTATTCAATTTCAAGAGCTTCGGACAACTGTCGAATGTGGATAATGTTGACGAGACCATGTCGATGGGTATGTAAAAATTAAATTTCGAATTCTCATATATATTGGTACTTATTTTAGTTTATGTCATTTAAACTAATGCATTGTGATTTGACATTTATCAGATGTTATAGGGAAAGTGGTAGCCATGCAATCTACACGGAACATGGAGCTCGTTGGCAAAGTGACGCGATACATTGACATAACATTAGAGGATCTGGAGTAAGAATTTTACATAATTTTATATTGGTTTTAAAATTATTTAGTATCTAAAATTGTATTTTATTGTAGTAACAATCGCATCGGCTGCACTTTATGGGAAGAATATGTCGACTTTATTTTGCCATTTCTCGAGGAACATAGTGTGGAACCCTTGGTCATAATTCTTCAGATGTGCCGTGCAAAGGTGTATCGAGGTAAGTTGTTTTATATTAACATCAATTTTTCATTTTTATTCTGATTTTTTTATATTAACATCAATTTTTCATTTTATTCTGATTTTTTTATATTAACATCAGTTTATCATTTTATTCTGATTTTTTTATATTAACATCAGTTTATCATTTTATTCTTTTTTTTATATTAAAATCAGTTTTCCATTTTATTATTAGTTTTTTTTATATTAACATCAGTTTTTTTAATTCTAATTTTTTTTCGAATTTTAGAAGAGGTGAAAGTGTCGAACACTTATCACATTACCAAGTTGATTTTGAATGGAGACATGGAAGAGATCAGTGATTTCAAAAGGAGGTTTGATAATTCAAATTAGTTAAATTTTTAAAAAATATTTTATAAAAATTATATAAATTGACTTATATGGTTTATTTTAAATCATTGTGTAGAATTGTGACAACAAACAATCCTACATCTTCGATAAGCCACGTGTCTTTTCCTTTGACACGTATTATTGAAGGGGATTTGGCGTCTGGTGAATCACCGTTCAGGTTGATTGATCAATTGTTTGCTAATGATGAGGTAGTTAATTTTCTTTTTTTTCGATATTATTCTTATTTCTGTAAAATTGGATTTGTTTCTGTATTATCAGTTAACATTAATTTTCTTGAATACAGGTAGGTAGTTTTTGGATTACTGCCACTATTGTCTCCATTATCGGAGATTGGTGGCATTTGTCTTGTAGGAAGTGTCCAAAAAAATTGACCAAAAACTGGAGACAAGTTTTACTGCGAACGTTGTGACAAGTTCTATCAATCGGGAAATTTTAGGTAATTCAATAATAATTGTTATTTTGTTGTGATGAATATAATCATTTTAATTAAACAATTGTAGGTACCGAATTCAGTTTGAGGTAGGCGATGACAGTGGAAATGCGTCGTTGTTATGCTGGGATTGGGACTATGAAGGTTTGATTGGAAAACCCTGTGCAACATTGAAAAATGAGTTGAATGAGGTAACATTAATATTATTTGTTGGAATCCAACTTTAAAAATTATATAATTTTTCAAATTTGATATTTTTATTCACACGTGTGTTAATAAATTTCAGAGGGAATATTGGGATGAATTATCTGACGATCTAGCAATTTTAGTTGACAAGAGAGTTCTGTTTAAAGTTCAAGTGAGAGCTGATCAAATCAGACTTTTCAGTGGTGCATTCTCTCATTATTAGCCGACAATGAACCCGATTTCTTTGAAGCGATACTCTCCTTTTGTTGTGGAAAGCCAGGTATATATAGATTTGTAAAATTATTATTATCAACTTATTCTTTCTTTTTAGTTATCTAAATGTATTTAAATTATAGGAATCGGACTTCCTCTCTAAATTGCAAGGAGAAGAAAATGTTTGCGGTTTAGAAGATGGATCTTCTGAAGACGAAGTTACTCCAAATAAGCCTTTGAATGAGAATGACAAAGTGGAAGTAGGAATTGCTGTGAGAAAGCCACTGTTTGATGAGTCTACTACAAAGGATACCACAAAGGAGTACAAGTTTAAAAAGGTCAAATTGGAGGATGATGGGAAAAAATAAGATATTTTTTAATGATTGTTTTGAGGGTTAAACAATGTTTGGTGGTGGAGACTATTTTTATTTTGGTAATTATTAAATCCTCAGCTGTTTAGAGGATTGTTGGATGATATTTTGGACAATTTTTTACCCTTTCCGATACTTTATATTTCGTATGCTATTTGGGATATTAGCTATATTTTGGTATTTACTAAATCCTCATGCGTTTAGCTGATTGCTTTCTGATTTTTTTGCTGGGCATGATATTTATTATGTTAATTATCTATTATATGGGAATTTTCTGTTGTGTTGGAGAAGAATATAAACTTTTTTGCAGGATTGGTATTCCATAATTTGGATAAGTTCTAGATTTCATTCTAATATCTCTGGCAAGTTAATGAAGGTACGAATTTTATTTAATGAATTTAAGGATTATTTGTTATTTAATCTAACAGTGTTCCTTTACTTGAGGCACAGAAGAAGGCTCTATTGAAATCGAGGACACGCATACAACACGGTCATTGAAGAAAGATGGGATGCAACTTTGAAATGATGATTTATTAAAGGGGGGAGTACATGGTCTCCGAGATTGGATTTTCAACGATTGTACTCGAAGAATGCAAGCTTTTAGAGGACGCAAAAAATTGTCTTCTGCATTTGTATTTGTTTCTATTAATTTGTATCTGATAAGTACAAAGGATTGTATAAAAATTTGTTGGAATTACATTAATAACATTGTATTTTAGATTAAATTTTGTTTTGTATTTATAGATATCTTATGTCGTTTTTTTTGTTCAATTTCGAATATCATATAACTAACACACATAATAATTAAGCATTATTATTCTTAAATTATTGGTAAATCTTAGCTTTAAAAATTATATTGTATTGTTTTGAGGATTGTGCAGAATCTTTGGATTACATAGATTTTATAAAAAGACGTATATTTTCTTTAAAATTTGGTATGTTTCTTTATAGATTTAAGTATATATTTTGTTTCAAAGATACATCATTATATTCTTGGTAATCATCTTTGATGAAATGGTAGCTTTCAAAAGTGATGATCAATCTGTTTTAGATAGAACCACATTGAGAAGCATCTAATAATTACATTATCTAATCTATACACAAGTAGATTAATTTTTCGAAAAAATCCTATTGGATGATTTACTATATTCACTCACAAAGCAATATGTATTCTAAATATATAAAACGGGGTTAGGGAATGAGGAAAACATCATACAATAAAGACCCTCAGCACCAACAGGATTCTGCTACACTCACGGTGTAGGGTCAAGTGGCTTTGTTAGCCAATAGTCTTTTTAGGTGTAACATAAAACCAATAGTAGAATACATATTGCTTTGTGAACGAAGATAGTAAAATTCTATGTATGTAATCTAGAATTGAACAGTCCATTAGCAATATTTTACGAGAAAATTTAGCATCATTGCAGTAAAATATAAATTAAATTAAAGCAACAGATTCAAACATAATACATAAATAAAAAATGTAAGGAAACAATTATAATGATTTGCAGAGTACATTAAAATATTTTGGTTAAGTTACTATAATGCTCGGTTATAGTGTTGGTAAATTGTCAGCCAAATAAGCATATTAATTTTAGTTCTATTATTACCTTACATATTTTATGAAATTTCAGTACAAGGAAACAACTATGTTGTTTAGAAGGAATGAAATAGGTAAATCATAAACCATATTTAACATAGTACAGGTCAATGAATTTTATCAATATACATGACTTACCATGATGTGCATTTCAACAAACCATATATAGATTCTTTAAAGCAAGATATACTCCAACAAAAAAGGAGTATATATGTCAATCAAATTCATATCGGTCCTGTCAATAATGAGCCTCAATAATTTTCCACATATACATATAGATATTTTGGTGAAAATATCATAGATATGTATTACCATAACAACTATTTTCATAAAAATCTTTTTAGGTTGACAATATAAATATTATGAAATCAAACCGGAAAAATTCCATTTTCAAACTTTCAGTCACACGCAGAGCTTCATAATTGCACCCCTATTTTTTTCATACCAAGATATTATCTATTTCACAACTCCATAACAATAGAGGCATAACAAGATATTCAATCATCAGGAAGAGACAATAGAGGCAACAATATAAATTGGCGCAATAGGAGTTTGCTAAACAGAGAACCAGACATCACATATTATTCACAAAAAGGTGGAAACTGAGGTACATGAGAAAGTTAAACAGTTCTGTAGTGCTGGGTGGTAAACGCAAGATTGATGGTGTCATCTATAAAGGTATTTTTTCCTGTCTTTCCCATTTTATTTAAAAATTTATGCAGTTTTCATATAGACATGGCTGCAATAATATAATATTCATATATGCAAACTTATCTGTATACTGTGTAACTTTTTTTTTTTAAATGAGTGTATTGGCTGCATATATTTTTGCAAAATGGGATAGGTAATTAGTATAATGAATAAATCAATATATATGAACTATACAATATAAACATGATCTTTGTTATATAAATCTATACATCACATAATCAACAAAAACACCTATGTCTGTTTTGTCACATACTACCAAATTTGTATAAATCTACACAAGTTTGTATTGATTCTGTTTTGGATTTTCCTCCAATATGCACAACAAAAGGCTTTTTTTTGTAAAATATGGATTGTCCTGTATCAGGTTTTTTTATGTTTTTTTTTTTGTAGTTTTGTGAATTCTAAATCAAAATAAGGAAATTCAAAAACATAAGGAAACCTTAAATGCAGTCTTCTCAATTTTTGATTTTATTTGATTTTTTATTTTCATATTAAATTTAATAAATGGCATAAAATATGTCCAGGAAAATTTTTTGAAACAATATTTCACCAAAATGAATCGATAAATATACTCACAGTCCAAAAATAAGAAAACAACAAATTTACCTTTACTTTTTATTTAGAGACGAATTGAATCTGTACTATAACTAGATGGAAGAGCACCTGTTAAAGAACAACATATATGTTAGTAAAAATCTTAATTAATGAAATTATGATTAAAATAAAACCAAAAACATAGATGCAGAGAAATGAAGCTGGAAACTTGATAAGGGTCTTTTTATGCATGTTTTATGTGTATATTTAAGTATGATTTGAGTTATTTTATTGTTAGTTTCATAAATTTTTGGTTGTACATGGTTCACATTACTCTGAGGTGCTTTTATTGGTGTAGATTGATGATTTGGAGCTGTTTTTGGTGAATTTTGGGCCATGGTTTCATGTCAAAACATACCCGGGGGTTTCTGGATGCAAAAACACTCAAAATCCCAAGCTAAACGCGTCATTTCGGGGCCTTTTCAGTCAAACACGGGCAGGCCGTGCTTTTTAAAAGTCAAAAAACGAGCAATTTTTCGACCCCGACGTACCAAACACGGCCGTGTTCGGGAAAATCCGCGAACACGGCCTGGCCGTGCTTTGAAAGCTCGGGCGTGTTTTTCGTCCAGACTGGTTTTTCTTTGGCGGAAATTATGGAGACTTTCCCTTTGTGCTTTTTGACAACCTTTGAGCAACTTTTACACCTCATTTTGATGCACCAAGCTCTATTATTCCCTCAATTGTCATGTGGACACAATGATTCAACCAACTCAACAATGAATGTGCACACAATGATTCAACCAACTCAACAATGAATGTGCACACAATGATTCAACCAACAACCATGGAAGTGGAGCATTTGTTAGCATTATTGATGTGTTCTTTCATAAAGATGGTGCCTATAAAAGCCAAGAGTTTGAGTTGGAAAGGAAGAATAGATAATTTCATGTAGTATTCATTGATAGAGAGATTCATTGTATATTCATTGTATATTCTAAGTTTCAAAGCAAAATATATTGAGAGGATAAAAGAGAGATAGAGTTGGAAGTTGAAGAGCAATAGAGGAGAAGGCTTGGAGCTCAACATCATTGCAATCAACCAAGGAGAAAGTCTTGTATTGGTCTTGAATAAGAGCTAAGTACACCATGTTCATTTTATTCATATCTTCTTGTGTAGTATACTCTTTTGTCAAAGCCATGTGTAGCTAAATTTCTAGTGTTTGAATGTAATGAACTGTAGAATGAATTTGTGATTAAGGCTTGTATGTTTTTAATAAAATCTTCATGTTTTGTGTGATTCACTTATATTATGCTTTATTCATTCGAATTGGTATATGCGCAATATTGATTTGAAGTTTATTTTTCATCCGGAAATCGAGAGATTCATGGTGAAATAGAACCTATATAAGTGAAAAGAGTTGCATGCAATCCTAGATATAGGGGCGACATAAATCTTCCGGATTAGGGTCAAACCTAATATGAGAATTCACAAATCATTATAATGTTGTCTTGGGGGTTTTAACTAGAAAGAGATTTCGATTAATCAACTTGAGATTAGAAGTTATTCGCTCGATAGAGGTTTAACTTAAATCGAATTTCTACTCCATAAAACATGAGATTTTACTAAAAGAGGTTGGTTTTTGCTTAAGGGATTATGGTTGTATTTTTATCTTGTTAAATCACAAAAACATTCTAGAGGGATTTACATTCAAACACATTTCTAGCTCTTGATTTCTTAATTCTACAATCTATTTTTATTTGATCTTTTGTAAGTTGCAATTATTTTAAAATTCTCTATTTTTCATTTTCATTAAACAAACAAAACTCTAAAAATTATTAGATTAAATAACAAAAAGACGGTAATTATTAGTACTTACAATCCTCGTGGGAATGACACTCGGTACTCAACAATCTATACTATAAAACGATAGGTGCACTTGCCTAAGGTTTTAAAGGTAGCTTTTGAGCCATCAAAACTTAATGAACAAATATTTTTTAAACCTACATCTACAAATTTTATTTAGAAAATAAGCTGGAAATATACTCAGCTATTAAAAATCAGTTATAAATTTTGAAAAAATTAAAAAAAATTAGTTTAAAAAAAGAAAAAAAAATATTTTGTATAGTGGATCTGATTTTGTGATCCCTACGTCATGTTTTCTGAAAGGAAAAATTCATATTAATCAACATAGCTACAAACATGGTCATCGTGAAATATGAAAAACCTATAAAAATTAAAAAAAATCGAAATAAATTATTTCTATTCCAGATCTGGTTTTGTCACCTGTAGATCTGTTATTTATTTTTAAAAAAAATGCATATTCATCAAGATAATAGCAAACACAGTCAAACATTTGTGATAAAATCAAAAAACAATTCTGCTCCAAAACCTAAATCTTTTTAATTAAAATGAAAAACTCCAACAACATTCTTAAAACCTAGATCTATAATTTTTATTGCAAAATAATTTTATGAGTCGTATATTAAAAAATTTATAATATAAACACAGTTAAAGTCGAAATAACATAATCTGAAAAAGAACTATTAAAATACACTTATCTTTCTGGTCGTCGATCTGAAAACTGAGAAGATGAACATAGGATGAACGGAAAATTTTAAAACTGAATGGGTTTTTTAACAAACCCTAAAAATGAAAAAAATCAGAGTCAATCTGTTTTTTAAAAACCCTAGAAAACAAAAGATGTTTTACATTTAGAAAATGTAATGATTTCAGAAAAAAAACTTTAAAAATCGGACCACAAATACATTAACAAGTAGTGAAATGGAAGCTACAACCGATTTTCAAAAAAAAAAAAAGTTTCAGAAATTTTAGGAAGATGGAAGAGAAAACCCACTATTGAGAGTGAAGTGGGTTTTCTTCCAAACCCTAGAAAATGAGGGTATCAGATGAAATGTGTGAAATGAGATGTGTTTGGGTATTTTTTCTGAAAATTAGACTGACACGTGTCAACATCTGAAGGTTCAAGATGTATCATGCAACATGCCTGTTCGACACCTGGCTTTCGTATTTTATATTTTTTTTAATTAAAATGTGAAAATCGGTAATGGGCTTATTAAGGTGGGTTGGATGTTTTTGGACTCGACCCTTTTTTAATACCTCTTTGCATATAATGTGAAGGCTCAACTGATTTTTTTATTTAATTTAAATAGAAATCCTAATGTATATAATAATTTAAATAAATTATACAACTTATACAAAATATAAAATTATTTGTGTTATATAAATTAAATTAGTATAACATCTAATTACGTTTTTCATTTAATGTAATTTAAATTATTAAATTAAAATAATATAATTGAAGCTTTTATTTTCGGTTAAATTTATAATTATTTTCCAAAAATCAATAAATGACAAAAATTTATAAATTACATACGAAATATATTTTAGGAATCTATTTTAATTATAGAAATATATAACAAATCATACATTATAAAATTATTATAATGCAAATATATTATACTCTTTTTTTAAAATTAATAAACAAAATTATATTATATTAATTATCTGCAAAAAATATCTATCTACATATTAATTATTTACGAAAAAATCAATTATATTAAAATCTGATATTATAATCTATTTTTTACAAAGTTATTTTTTGAAATATTTATAAAAAATGAACAAATAAAATATAAATGTGTCAAAAATGTTCTTTTGTATATGATGAATACTTAAATGTTTATTGATTCAGTTATTTATTATCAAATAATATTATACACTTAAAAAAAGAATTTTATAAATTATTTTCTTCTACTAGAGGCTTTTTCATTATATAAATGATGTGTATTATTAAGATTTACTTTAATCTTATTAAAAGAGTTTGCTAAATCTATTACTAATGATTCGATGCAATATTGCCCGTGTCTTATTTGTTTCTTACATTTTTTATCTGTATATAGACGTTATTTAATTATTTTGTAATTTGAATGTTTCTCTATATAATTCATTTGATGGTTTATGTTACTTTATTTTATATTTTACAGAAAATAAAACATTAAATGAAAGTCCATCGAATAATGTTTCTAAGATTAATGGTGTTCAAGTTTCATTTGGCGGGATTACTTATCCATTTTCGAGATCCCCATTTAGTGATGTCATAAATGGTATGTTGATTGCTAATTTAAATAATATTCTCTTATTGAAATATTAAATTATTCAAATTTGTTATTTATTTTGTTTATTTTATCTAACTGGCCTTTCGTAATCACAGTTTCAATCACGAATATCCGGCTCGGAAAAAAAACCCTTATGTTAGTACTTCTTTTGTTAATAATCCAACATCAACTTCCAAGACAAGTTCCAGTGCAAGTATGGTAATTGATCTCACTCTCGTTGATGATACTCTAATCCAGACGAGTGCATCAAATACTATAATAAATGAAAATACTACAAATAATGTCAATGAGAATAATATTCCCGAGACTGTTACTTTCGATTCTAGAGTTAGTATAACTTTTGTTTAGTCTTGAATTTACTGGTAAATACTCTATTATAATATAAAAATTTATTAGAATTATTATAATTTATTAATGTATTTTTTGACAGAGTATTGGGATATTGGTGATGCGACATATACATGTCTATTTTGCAAGGCATTATTTTGGTACTAAGAAAGGCTACGATCCCATATGAAATCCAAAAAACCTCAATATTTATTGTGTTGCAGCCATGGAATTATTCAGCTTCCTCTTATTAGACCACCACCTCCAGTGCTCCAAACTTTGTTGTTTGGGAATACTGATAGGAGCAAGCATTTCCAGGAAAATATTAGATCGTATAACAATATGTTATGTTTTATATCAATGGGTGGCAAGATCGACACATATATAAATAGGGGTCAAGGTCCTCCAATTTTTAGAATGCACGGACAAAATTACCATTTAATTGGTAGTTTAATGCCGTCAGATGGTTTGACTCCAAAGTTTGCACAGATGTACATATATGATACGGCTAATGAAATATCTCATAGATTAAATTGTGTCAGGTTTATTTCTTTTCAATTCTTAATTTTGGTTTTTTTCATTTCTTAATATATATAATTAATAATTGTTCAAGAGGCATTCTAATTTTTTATTTTTTTATGACATATTGTTTTGTAGGTAAGAAAGCGAAAATAATAACTTGCATGAGGATATTGTAGCTGAATTAAAAAATATGTTGGATGAGCACAATGTCTTGGTGAAGACATTCCGAATGGCGAAAGACATTATTCATCAATGTACGCAATCTGATATTAAATTGAGCTTAATTGGTAAAAGAAACTCAGATGCAAGAAGATACAATCTGCCTTCCAGTTCTGAAGTTGTTGCATTGATTGTAGGTGATTTTGACCAAGCTTTAGGATATAGGGATATATTGGTAGAGAAAAAATCAGGGGTTTTGAAACGCATAAATGAATTGAGCGCTTCCTTTTGGCTATGCAATATCCTTTACTATTACCTTATGGTGAAGATGGTTTTAGGGAAGACATATTGTTCTCCGACTTGAAGAAAGCAACTACTCGAGGAAGAAAGACAATAAGTGTTAGGGAATTCTTTGCGTATCGATTGCACGATAGGTTACAAGAATCTCCTACTATTTTGTCATCCCGTAGATTGTTTCAACAATTTGTTGTGGATGCTTATACGATGGTTGAATCATCGAGATTGAAGTATATCCGCTTGAATCAGAAAAAGTTGCGTTGTGATATCTACAAGGGTCTAACAGATGTTGTGTTGCAAAGAGACATCGATCCCAACACCCATGGTAAATGTGTTATATTGCCGTCAAGTTTTACAGGAGGTGCGCGATTCATATACAAAATTACCAGGATGCAATGGCTATTTGTCGTTGGGCAGGTTATCCTGATTTATTTATAACATTCACTTCCAACCCAAAGTGGCCAGAGATTATTCGTTTTCTCGAGAAAAATAATCTAAATCCTGAGGACCGGACAGATATAGTTTGCAGAATATTTAAAGTGAAGCTAGATGCTTTGATCAAAGATTTGCGGCAAAATGAAATTTTTGGGAAAGTAATAGCAGGTTATCAATATTTTAGAGTGTTTTGTTTATATATTTTATTAAATATAGCTAAAATAAATTTAATAATTACGTTTTCTTCTATTAATCCTAATTTTTGGTCATTGCAGTTATATACACGATAGAATTTCAGAAACGGGGATTGCCTCATGCTCATATATTGTTGTTTCTAGCAAAAGAGGTAAATATCTGACTCCGGACGACATTGATCGAATTATATCAGCTAAGATACCTGATGAAGCTGTGGATCCCTGTTATTATGCCGCTGTGAGAGACTTCATGATCCATGGGCCATGTGGTAACGCTAGAAAAAACTCTCCCTGCATGGATGATGGTCGTTGCACTAAACATTTTCCCAAGAAGTTTGTTGATTCTAAGACTATTGATGAGGAAGGTTATCCACGTTATAAATGTAGAGACAATGGGAGAATTGTTGAAAAAAATGGTGTCCCTCTTGACAACAAATTTGTGGTTCCTCATAATCGTCGATTGTTATTAAAGTATGCGGCTCACATTAATGTGGAATGGTGTAATCAATCGAGGTTGATCAAGTATTTATTCAAGTATGTCAATAAGGGACACGATCGTGTGAATGCATTATTTTATCAGAGTACTGGTGATGAAGAATCTGGTAAACCCATCGACGAAGTCAGCATGTACTATGATTGTAGATATGTTTCTTCATGTGAGGCAGCATGGAGATTGTTGGGCTTTGAACTCCAATATAAATACCCTTCTGTTGAACGTCTCAGTTTTCATCTTGAGAACGAACATAACATTTTTCATGATTCGGAAAGAATAGATGACGTTCTTAGTAGGAGTAGCATTAAGGAAAGTATATTTTTGGCATGGATGGAAGCCAATAAAATATATCCTGAAGCGAGAGAGCTAACGTATGCTGAAGCTCCCACGAAATTTACATGGAAACCGAAAATTAGAAAGTAGGTTCCTAGAAAGTGTGGCAAAACTATAGGTCGAGTGTTTTAAGTCCCTCCCGGTGCTGGTGATATATATTATCTGAGGTGTCTTATCAATGTTGTTCGCGGAGCTACGTGTCATGATAATTTTAAGAAGATTAATGGTGTTCAACACTTCTTATCGCGAAGCTTGCTATGCTTTGGGTTTGTTAGAAGACGATAAGGAGTATATTGATGGCATCATTGAAGCAAGTCACTGGGCATCTGCGGAGAATCTCAGGAATCTATTTGTGTCATTATTGTCATCAGATAGTTTGAGCATGCCATACGTAGTATGGGATAAATGTTGGGAATATCTTTTGGATGACATTCTGTATAAACGACTATTGTTTATGCAACATGAAGGTTATATTTGTTAAATCCGTATTTTAGAACTCATATTATTTATTATGACCATTTTAATACTCAAATGTCTTTTTTTTTGTTCATATTTTATAGAGCTGACCTTGAGTGAAGATGAAATCAAGAACCTCGCGCTGGCAGAAATCAAAAAATTATTGCGGAGTCACGACAGGAGTCTTCGCGAATTTAATAAGATGCCATTATCAGATTTTGACAGTATTGAGAGTAACCATAACAGACTCATATTCGATGAGTTGAGATATGATCGTAAGGCATTGTCTGTTGAACACGTTAATCTTCTTTCAAAAATGACTGACGAACAACACTACGTGTATTCAAAAATAATGCGAGCTGTGGAATCCAATGAAGGCGGTATGTTCTTTATGTATGGTTACGGAAGTACGGGTAAGACCTTTCTGTGGAGGGCTTTATCTTCTGGCTTGAGATCTAAAGGAAACATTGTGTTGAACGTGGCATCGAGTGGTATAGCATCTCTTCTCTTACTCGGTGGAAGGACGACACATTCTTGATTTGTTATTCCCTTGAATTCACATGAAGGATCAACTTGCAATATCAGTTAAGGTAGTCCGCTTGCCAAATTGATTGTTCGTTGTAAACTCATAATCTGGGATGAAGCCCCAATGATGAACAAATACTGTTTTGAGGTAGTTGACACAACATTACGAGATATTATGCAGCTTGAGAACCCAGATAATCATGATATCCCATTTGGAGGAAAAACAGTCGTGTTTGGTGGAGACTTTAGACAGATATTGCCTGTTGTACCGAAGGGGAGTCGACAGGATATTGTTAATGCAATGATAAATGCATCGCATTTGTGGAAGAATTGTACCGTTTTGAGACTTACTAAGAATATGCGGCTTCAAAGTATCAGACAAACCGATGATTATGCTGATTTGGTTAAGTTTTCGGAATGGATAACAAGAATTGGGGATGGAACAATCGGAGAAGAAAAAGATGGTTGCGCCGCCATTGATATTCTTGAAGATATTTTGCTCGAAGCCTCTGGTGATCCAATTGCAACTATTGTTGAAGATACATATCCAATGTTTAGGGATGCCACAGATGATCCGAGCTACTTGAAAGAAAGAGCAATTCTGGCACCTACCCTCGATGTAGTCGAGTCCATTAATAATTATATGACGTCTTTAAACTCATCCGAGGGCCATACCTTTTTGAGTTCTGATAGCACATGCAAATCTGATGCCTATGTTGATTTCTTGCATGATTTGCACATGCCAGAATTTCTTAATGGAATAAAATATTCTGGCGTTCCTAATCATGAATTACACTTGAAGGTGGGGACTCCGGTTATGCTATTGAGGAACATAGACTATTCGATTGGATTGTGTAACGGTACAAGGTTGGTTATCACAAGGCTTGGGAAGCATGAACTTGAATCTAAGATTCTAACAGGCGCCAACGCGGGTCATAAGGTGTTGATTCCCCGAATGACAGTAACTCCATCTGACCTCCAGAATACCTTTCAAGTTTCAGCGTAGACAGTTTCCTCTGATCGTTTCGTATGCCATGACTATAAACAAGAGTCAAGGACAATCTCTCTCTAACGTCGGGCTTTATTTGAAGAATCCTGTTTTTAGTCACGGCCAATTATATGTTGTTGTTTCTAGAGTCACCAATCGCCGGGGTTTGAAAATATTAGTTTGTGGCAATGATGAATCCACAAACAAACAAACCAAAAATGTTGTGTACAAAGAAGTTTTTCAAAATTTGTAACGTTAAATGTATTCATCTAAACTGTTTTATTGATTGTTTTATTTTTTTATGTTCATCCATAAGGTATATCTTAAACGCATGTAATTCAGACCCAACGACGCATCCCATCCCGTGCATCGCACGGGTCGCGTACTAGTTTAAATAAAAAAATGCAATTAAGGTTTAAGAGAAAATACTAACTTGTGATGCAGATATCAATTAAACGACAATTAGTTAACTCACCAAATACCAAAGTAGAATTAATTACAATTTTCTTGTTCAAACGGGTTAAGTGGGTCATTCCGGGTCAACCCGAAATTGACCCATTTATTATTCGAGTTAATTGGGTCTGACACGATTATAATCCGAATGATAAATGGGTCGACCCTAACCCACTTATATTTTGTTAGGTTCGTGTCGTATTTTCGTGTCGTGTCAGATATTGCCACCCCTAGCTCTAAGGGTGGGGCAATAGGACCCTCAGGGATGGGGTTCATTCTTTAAGAAATGTGAATTAGGAAAATACTTCGAAGCAAAACAAAAACAAGTTGTTCTATTATGTTTGCTTTTTTTTCTTTGTCAAATAATATAACAATGTGGGGGACTTGGGATCAATCTTGTGCTTCAATTGTAAAGGTTTGTGTGATCAGGGTGATTGACAAGAGTTCAATCTCATGTGAGTACGTGCATTTCTCCCCCTATTTTTCCCCAGTTGTACTAAAAAGAAAAGAAAATAGGGACTTCAGAAGTGCAATAATTACAAATAAAAATTATAATTCCTCTCTCGTACAAAAAACTTAAAAAGTGTGTCTATCACTGCATTTATCAATGTCACCAAATGAAGTTACTTAAAAAAAAAAGGGGTGTGTAAAATAGTCTATATTAGTCTCACAACTCAAATAAAATTGACTTTTTATATATAAGTAAAAAAGACTTCAAATCATGTTATTATACTTTCATGTGTTGTTGTTTAATCCCCATTCTCTTCGTTCTCTCAATTTTTTATTTTGCCTAGAAGTATAACTCGCTCCAAGTCAAGGTAGTTGGTTAGACAGTCCAATAGTTCAAGTACAAAAGTTTAAGTAACTACAATAACTAAGATACTTCCAGAGTAATGAGTTGTCTAGAAACGTCATGTGAATCATGCAACACGAGCATATAGTTAACGTGGCCTCAAGATAGTCCGAGGAAACTCTTCTTATGTTTATGTCGACAACAGTGACAAGTATAGTCTAAAGCAAAGAATAATAAGTAAAATTAATTCAGTTAATTACAAATGAATGGACCGGGACTACTTATACTTGGAATGTTGGGCCAAGTGGGCCTTTTTTCATGTTTCAACTCTCTTCGGGAACATTTGTTCAACAAAAAAAAATCTATACTTGGAACAAAATCTCCCATTCTTGTGTCTAAACAAGTGCAATTTCAGCAGAACAAGAACAAGCCAAAACATGAGAGGGAGAGGACGATTATAACAACCTCATCGACACATCCAGGACCCACAAGGGCCGTCACTTTCCTCCGCCACAACACCCCAATGGGGAATAATACGAGATGAGACACATGCACTCATATGAGATCGAATCCGAGTCAATCGTCATGACAACATAAGATTGAACCCCCATTAGCACTATTAACAACCAACATAGTGGCAGAAGCAAACACAACTTGAGTGTGAAAGCGTTAAACCATAGTCTATCGAGAAAGTCGGATGTGTCGAGCTACGTAGCTCCTTCATGACTGCCGAGATTCGAGGAGCTTGATACTAGGGGTGTGCACGGTACGGGACGGTTCGGAGATTTGAAAATCTCCATAACCATCCCGGTTCGGAGATTCTGAAAATAAATCTCCAGAACCGAACCATAGAAAAAAATCTCCGTCCCGAACCGTACCGAAAGTTCGGGACGGTTCGGAACGGAGATTCGGTTGTAATGGGACGGTACGGTTCAGTTCGGGATGGAGATTCAGAGATTAACCATAAATAAAGCATACAAATTTGGAAAAAAATAATGAAAAAAGAAAATCAATATAAAAATCACCAAACGGATTTACTTCTAGAGTTCTAGTCTATTTTTAGCGTAGTCTCAAAATAAAACTAAAACTATAAGAGATAGTCTTATGTGAGACGGTCTCATGGACTTAGATCCATGAGACGGATCCTAGAAAGAACAAAATATATGGGTCTTTTTTATGAGTTTGGATTTGGGTTGGAATTCTAGTTACATATAGGATCCGTCTCATACAAGTTTTTGCCAAACTGTAATCGGTAAAACAATCCAAAATTCTAAACTTAGTAACCTATATAATACAATAATAGTCTATTATTTGGACAATTGTCCTTCTATTGACATATAACATATATAATTAACTAATATTTTTTATAAATTAACATGAAATAAAAACTTGTATAAATTTATAATCTCAATATGTCATACTTAACAACTTAACATAATCAATAAAATTATATTTATAGTTTATGTGATGTGGTAAAAAAATTAAAATATGATTTTTTTTAAATTGTTATAATATGGTACTATTACTTATTTCTCTTTTAAGTGCAATTTACTAATCATTTAACTAATTTTAATTTCAAATTATTTACTCTATTATTAATATCAAAGTTTTTAAAAATTCATAGTAGTTGCAGTATTATAGTTTTTTTTCTTCAGAAATGTACTTTATATTCAATTTAATTTCAAATAGTTTGTAGTTAATTCAATATCAAAATAAAAACAACATAGAAATAATGTGTATGTATTTATATTAAATCTTTAAAATCGGTTCTAGCTTCGAGTCCTCGGTTCGGTACGATTCTCGGTACGGGTATTTGAAAAATCTTCAAAACCGTACCATAAATATTTTCGGTACGGTACGATTCAGGGAAAGTCAAAAAGTCAACGGATATTTTCGGTTCGGATATCTTTCGGTCCAAATATCGGTTCTGTTTCGTGTCTCCAAGTCCCGTGCACACCCGTACTTGATACAACCAACATGCTTCTTCGCCACATAACTATCTGCTTGGATACCCAGGTTTCTTTAATTATTTTCCTTTTCCTATTATATATTTTAAAATTGGAGATAGGTTTTGTTTTTTGTAAGATGTAATCATTTCTTTCCATTGGGTGATTCTCAAATATAACTTGAGTTGCCATCGACCATTAAAATATCATTCTGTACTTGGAAAAAAGAACAGTATAAGTTGTGAGAAATAGGCTGAAAATGAAAGCCTAAAATACCTGCATAAAATCATATGATTAAATGAAGATTGTTATTCTACAATATGAAAAGAGAAATCAGCTGATTTTAACTTGCTACTATTTCAGGCTATAACTGTGAGAGAATTGCGATCAGTCATTCCAGTTTCAAGTTAATGGGGGAGGACGACTATCCTGCACACAAATAAATAAATAGATTTACAAACATACTGAAATATACAATTAATGTAGAAGAGGGCAATATTTAAGAGAGAAATAAACATGTGTACCTCATGTCTTATGAACGAGGGCAGCTCCTGTCGGACCAACGCTGGCAGTTCCGGTCGGACCAGCGCTGGCAGCTCCCTCTGTATAGCGGAGGGTCGTCTCATCTCGACGACCACTATCATCGGATAAGTTACTCGGCTCCAATGTCGTGTTTACTTCCAGCTACAGTCACAAACACCAAATAAGCGTGTCATACAATTATTATTAAAAACGTAACACAACTTGCAGTACGTTATGTACCTGACGATGGTAAAGCTTCACCCAAATCATATAACCCCCTTCCTCCCCCAAATATAATTTTGAATCATCGAGACTTAACTAAACAACCGATTGTTAACTGATAATTCCAAAGTTTTAAGGAGTTTTAGGATCTATCTCGTTAATACATTAAGTCTAATGAATGACTAATGAAAGTGATCACATAGACAATAAACCGGATTACAGATATAAATATTGATCTACGAAGACAAATATATTCCAGGTCTGGCTACACTGATAATGCTATTGAAGTCTTTCATTAAGAGGTGCAGCCCAAAGCCGAGTAAAAGGTTGCATGCATACTCGCTCTTAAAAGCTTGCCAAAGGCCATGATAATTACCAATAGGAAATCCCTATAACATGTAGATGGTGCGTGCAACTCAAAAGTTTATGCAAATTGCTGAGTTACCGAACAGCTCTGAACAATTTTTGGTTATGTTTGTCTTGAAACAAAAAGCCAATGTTTTAAAATACTACAAGAATTTAGAGAAGGCTCACCTCATTAGAGAGGAAAAGAATAAGAACTTCCCAAAACTCTGCACTACTCTCACTTGCGTAGCATTCAAAGCATCACTAACAAAGTGACTACGAGAGAATAAGGTTTGTATTGTGTTTGAACTTAAAGCAATATAGGCTTAAGATAATTAACTCTAAAACAAGAATAACTGAAGCAAGTCATCATGCACTTTCAGCCTTGCCCCAACCAGCAGAATATATATTAGCTATGACAAGCATAAGGAGTAATATAGTTCATATTTATGGCTGAATTAGCGCCTCAAGCGAGAAGATGACTGACATTAAAAGTGCAGTGATCCAATTGTATTAACTAGCAACCAACATTAAAAGTGCAGTGATTCAAAGTTGAAGTAACAGTTGCCAAGCTACAATGCAAGGACACCAGGACAGAGACATGGAACACAATGATTATTAGAAATTTTAAGGCACGATATGGCTCAGCAATGTAATTATACATCTACATATATGTATATAATAAATTTATGTTATAAATATATAAATGTATATATACACAAATTATATATGTCCATGTACAGAGTACATGATTAGTCATCTGTAATATTTCCTGATTCAATTCAACATCAGTGCAATTATAAAGAAAAGGTGTAGGTGATGGTGTCAGGGCATACACTACAGCATTAGTGAGCTATGGTGTTAATAAACACCGAGTTTGACTACTCTTGAATAATTTTCAAGAAGAGAAAGTGAATGCATATGGAAAATACTAATTTTAAGATAGTTTAAGCAATTTCTTTTTGAAAAAAAAAAGAATAACATCTAAACTGTCCAAAATATGAAAATAGAAGATGCCATGTGTGAAACATGTCCGACAGCCATGTCTGACACTCTTAGAAATTTTCTTTCTCCATCTAATCTCTAACTAGCTACTAGCCAGGATCTCCATGACTAACCGTATTCACTTACATTGGTGGACCGTGGATGATTAGTTCACTTGTTGCAGTAACCTAAATTCACCAATGGTGTTTGTATTATTTTTGGGCATTTGATGAAACTTGTGGGCTGATAACTAAAATGTGCCTCAAGAGGTAGGTATCATGAAAAAACATAGTAAAATTATGTTCTTCAAATTATAAGAGAGCACGTTCCAGTCAAACTATCTCATCAAGATACCTATATCAAATTAACAATCACAAAGAAGCACACATATGTCTTCTAAGGCACTTGTGCTGCTGTGCCTAATGAGAAATCATTATCATCCTTCCCAAAAGCTTTTCCAGTAATTAAATAGCTTAGAGAACGATTAGACATTTATATTATCCTATATCAATTTACTAGATGTTGTCTCATGTCCAAAACTGTCCATTCTAATTCTTGCACCTAGAAATAAATTTATCACTGTGAATACCCGGTCGATCGAGCAAAGCTATGCTGAAATAAATTCCCAAAACAAGAAAAAGACATTAAAAATAGGGCTAATTACGAAATATCCCTTGAGGTTTGGGTTAATTACAAAAAAAAATCCAGAGATTTTTGAAAATTACAAAAAAAAAAAGAAAAACTTTAAGGTTTGATTTTGTCTTAAATTTAAGAGAGTAACAGCAACATTTGTATAAATTTCAAGGGGGGTTTGAAGTGTTTTTCGCTTATGAAGTAGTAAAATGTAAGACACAATCAAACCTCAATGGTTTTTTTTGTAATTTTCAAAAACCTCTGGATTTTTTTGTAATTAGCGCAGACCTGAGGGGGTATTTTGTAATTATCCCTTAAAAATAATATTCACGAACCAATTCACATAGATGAAGTACATGCACCATCAGGATTTGTTGTGCCTGTGATGCTATTTTACGCAAAAATCATTTTCCAAGAAAGATAAAATACATCAGCATCTGCCATTGAACTAAATCCAGTAAAGAACCACTCATGAAGGAACGTCAAATTAAGCAAACAACGTGAAAAAAATTAAGAGTCACTCACGTAAACGGGCGGTGGCAATGGCATATCCCCACACGACTCCACCGACTCAGGACTCGTACCATTTCCATTTCCAATGCTGGCAGATCCGCTTGAACCAACGCTGACAAGTCCTTCTGTATAGCGATCGCAAAGGGTCATCTCATCTTGACGACCACCATCATCGGTTAAGTTACTTGGCTCCAACGTCGTGTTTAGCTCCAGCTACAATCACAAACATCAAATAAGCATATAAGTCATACAATAATTATTAGGGATAATTACTAAAACACCCCCAAGGTTTGGGCTAATTACAAAAAAATCCAGAGATGTTTCAAAATTACAAAAAGCCCCCTCAGGTTTGATTTTATCTTAAATTTAAGGGGTTAACTGTAATATTTCTATAAATATCATGGTGGTTTTTTGAAATATTTTTTTGCCTATGAAGGGGAAGACGTAAGCGAATCAAACATTAAGGGTTTTTTTGTAATTTTCAAAAATATCTGGGTTTCTTTGTAATTAGCCCAAACCTCAGGGTTTTTTATGTAATTATCCCTAATTATTAAATGCGTAACACAACTTGCAATACATTATGTACCTGACGATCATAAAAACCATCCAAATCATATAAACCCTGTTGTCTGAACGAGGACAGCACCCGTCGGACCAAAGCTGGCAGCTCCTGTCGGACCAACGCTAGCACCTCCTGTCTGACCAAAGCTGGCAGCTCCTGTCGAATCAACGCTAGCACCTCCTGTCGAACAAACGCTCGCATCCCCTCTTGGACCGACGTTGGTATCCCATGTCGGACCAAAGCTGGCAGCTCCCCTCGAACCGATGCTGCCACATCCGCTTGAATCTATCTCGTGAATACAGTAAATGTAAATCTAATAAATGAATAATGAAAAAGTGATCACATAGACAATAAACCAGATTATAGATGTAAATATTGAGTTAAGAGGACAAATATATTCCAGCTCTGACTGGCTACACTGATAATGCTATTGAAGTCTTTCATTAAGAGGTGCAGCCCAAAGCCGAATAAAAGGTTGACTGCATAATTGCTCTTACAAACTTGCCAAAGGCCATGATAATTGCTAATAGGAAATCCCCATAATATGTAGATGGTGCGCGCATCTCAAAAGTTTATACAAAGTAGTCAAATATTCCATCTTTACTATCGATAATTACTGAAGCGATGCATCATGCACTTTCAGCTTGCCACCAACCAGCAGAATAAATATTAACATGACAAGCACAAGGAGTAATATCGTTCATATTTATGGCTGACATTAGCGCCTCAAAGGAGAGGATGACTGACGAAGTACCTCTTGAGAAGCGAGCCAAACTGGTAGTTTGTGGAAAGTGAGAAAATTAAAAGGAGGAAATAATGTGTATAAAGATAATCTCAAATAAGTGAACAGACAAACAAGATAATGATAGTGAGCTCAAACCAATGTTTGACGGGAGTGGCAAGTCAAAGGGGAAGTAGAGGTGGAAATGAGCAACACTCATAAATTTTGTTTCGGATGTCACTCTAACATCAGGAATTCACTTGCACCTTCAACCCAATTGTATTAACTAGCAACCAACATTAGAAGTGCAGTGATCCAAAGTTAAAGTGACAGTTGCCAAGCTACAATACAAGGACACTACGACACATACATGGAACACAATGATTATTAGAAATTTTAGGGCACGGCATGGCTCAACAATATTATACATGCATATATATATATGTATATAAACTCCGCCATATAGACAGGGCAACCCGTCTATATGTTGCGGTCCCAAGCCCGGATAAAGGAGGAGGGTTGCGTTAGGTCGACAAACAGCGAAAACTCTTGTCATTTCCTTATGGTATGGATCATATAAGACATCGTGATAAGGCCAGGATGCTCCCCGTAAGGAGTGCGCCGCAGGTCCGATCATGCGGTGTCTTGGCAAGGACCGCTACACCTCCATAAGGGCTTGGGTGTAGTGAAAAATACACAAGAGCCCTCACACACTAATAAGAGGAACACAAATGATAATAAGAAAATTAGAAAGTATAGAATTGGGCAATGGAACATAGGTACTTTGACAGTAAAACTATAGAGCTCGTAGATATTATGAAAAGACGAAACATAGATATTATGTGTATCCAAGAGACTAAATGGGTAGGTGAGAAGGCAAGACACTAGATACTACAGTTATAAGCTTTGGTATAGTGGAAAGGATAGAACTAGGAATGGGGTGGGTATCATTGAGATCCTCTCTTCATAGATCAAGTAGTAGGAGTAACTAGAAAAGGAGATAGAATCATATCCCTTAAAATTGTAGTAGGTAAATCTAACTTATAAATATTGTTAGTGTATATGCACCTCAAGTAGGATTAGATGATGCTACTAAAGGCTAAATTTTGGGAAGATTTAGAAACTCTAATGCAATCAATCCCTCAAAATGAAAAAGTCATCATAGGTGGAGACTTAAATGGACATGTTGGGAAGGATAATGAAGATTATGAAAGGGTCCATGGAGGATATGGCTTTAGCTCGCGAACAATGAGGTAGAACCATCCTAGACTTTGCATTGCTTATGATTTTATTATAGGTAATACCTTATTTAAAAAGAGAGACGAACATTTAATCACATTTAAAAGTGGTCCTAACAAATCACAAATTGACTACTTTCTAACCGTAAAAACGACAAAAAATATGCAAAAATTGCAAAGTAATACCGGAGAAAGCATCACCACCCAACATAGACTACTAGTTTTGGATATCAAACTTATTAACATACACTTAAAGAGAAAGAAAATTAACATACCGAGAATTAAGTGGTGGAACTTAAAGAATATTGAAAAAGAGATAGTTTTGTCAAATCTCTAGTAGAAACCATTGATTGGAAAGTGGAAGACAAAGCCGATGAAACATGGAACTATGTTACTACTCAAATGAAAAAGATCGCAAAAGAAACATTAGGGGTGTCAAATGGTAATAAATGGAATAAAGAGTCATGGTGGTGGAATCAAGAAATCCAAGAAAAGGTAAAGGAAAAACGAACTAGTTATAAAGTATTGTATTCCTGTAAAAACAAAGAAAACCTTAAAAGATATAAAGACGCCAAAAAGAAGTAAGAAGAGCAATATATGAAGCAAAAACCAAGCATATGAAGATTTCTATAAGAAACTGGATACTAAAGAAGGAGAGAAAGATATATATAAAATAGCAAAATTTAGAGAAAAACAAACAAGAGATCTAACCCAAATTAAATGCATAAAAGATGAAAATGAAAACATTTTAGTGAAAGACGAGGACATAAAAGATCGATGGAAGAGGTATTTCAATAATCTTTTTAATGAACCGAAGAGGAATGAAGTCACATTAGGGGAACTAGGTCAATCTGAACTGAATAGAAACCGTACCTTTTATCGTAGAATTCAACTTCATGAAACAAAAAGCACTAAACAAAATGAAAATCGCAAAGCAATTGGCCTAGATGATATACCAATTGAAGCGTGAAAATGTTTAGGTGGAGTTGGAATTGCATGGCTTACTAAATTATTTAATGTTATTCTAAAAACTAAAAAATGCCTCGATGAATGGAGAAAAAGTATATTGATACCTATATATAAAAACAAAGGGGATATACAAAATTGTGCAAATTACGGGAATTAAATTAATAAGTCATACAATGAAACTATGGGAAAGAGTTATAGAAGCGAATAAGAAATGAAACTAGTATATTAGATAATCAATTTGCTTCATGCCAGGAAGATCCACAATTGAAGCTATACACTTAATTAGACGATTATGTGAACAATATAATGAGAGAAAACAAGATTTACATATGATTTTTATTGATCTTGAAAAGGCATACGATAGAGTCAACCGTGATATAATGTGGAGCGTATTGGAAAAAAAGAGGAATAAAAATAGCTACATAGATGCCATAAAAGATATGTATGATGGTATAACAACATGCATTAGACACCAACAGAATATCTAGTGAATTCCCCAACACTATAGGTTTGCATCGTGGATCCGCTCTAAGCCCGTACCTTTTATCCTAATAATTGATGAAATCACTAAACACTTACAAAAATCCATCCCCGAATGTATGTTATTTGCGGACGATATAGTCTTAATTGATGAAACAAGGGAAGGAGTAAATGCAAAATTAGAAGTTTGGAGAGAAGCACTCGAATCAAAAGGTTTTACTATAAGTAGGGCTAAAACAGAATACATGGAATGCCACTTTAGTAGTAAAAACAACAGAACAATGAGACGAAAGTTAAAATTGATGGACATGAAGTGAGTATAACAAAGAGTTTTAAATACTTAGGATCTATAATTGAAGAGAACGGAGAAATCAATAAAGATGTCACACATAGGATCCAGCGGGTTGGAATAAATGGAGGAGTGCATCTTCTATCCTTTGTGACCGTAAATACCATTAAAATTGAAAGGAAAATTTTATAAAATCGGCCATAAGGCCCGCAATGCTTATGGAGCGTAATGTTGGGCGACTAAATATGAACACGAACAAAAAATGAGGGTAGCGAGAGATGAGAATGCTAAGATGGATGTGCGGACACACTAGATTAGATAGAATACGAAATGAACACATTAGAAACAAAGTGGGAGTAGCACCAATAGGCGAGAAAATTAGAGAAACACGATTAAGATGGTTTGGACATGTTTATAGGAGACCTTTAGATGCACCCGTGCGACGTTTAGAAGGTAGAAAATCACTCACACAAATCAAAAGAGGAAGAGGTAGCCTAAAAGACTTGGAAAGAAGCTATTAAACATGACATGTTATACCTAGAAATAAACGAAAATATGGCTTATGACCGTAAACGATGGCGCGATATGATCCGTATAGCCGACCCCACGAGCGATTAAAGCGCTTAGTTTGTTGTTGTTGTTGTTGTTGTATATATATATGTATATAGTATATGTATATTACACATACATATATATATGTATATATACACAAATTATATATATCGTGTAAAGAGTATATGATTAGTCATTTCAATTCATACAATAGTGCAATTATAAAGAAAATAAGGTGTAGGTGAATGTGTTGGGGCATATAGTACATCATTAGTGAGCTATGGTATTAATAAACCACGATTTTCACTTTTCTTGAATAACTTTCAAGAAGAGAGAAAGTGAATGGATATGGGAAATACTTGATTTAAGATAGTTTACGTAATTTCTTTTAAAAAAGAATAATAACTGAATCTCATGGCTAGGCCTGCAAACAAGCCGAACCGAGCCGAACAGAGGGAACATGCTCGAGTTCGGTTCGTTTAGTTTTTGGATCGGCTCGAGTTCGATTCGAGCTTTCATAATTGAGTTCGAGCTCGGCTCGTTTGAAAATTATTAGGTTCGCGAACAATTTGAGCTCGGCTCGTAAAAAGCTCGTTTACTATATTCAACGAGCTTAGCTCGAGTTCGGCTCGTAAAAGGCTCGTTTAAGCTTCAATGAGCTTAGCTCGAGCTCGGTTCGCAAAAAAGTTTGTTTAAGCTTTAGCGAGTTTAGCTCGAGCTCGACTCGTAAAAGGCTCGTTATATGCTCGAATTTGAGCTCGTGAAAGCAAACTTGAGTTCGTTAAAGATCGAGTTCGAGTTCAAGTTCGCGATCCTGTAAACAAACATGTTCCCGAGCCGAGTTCGAATATAGGCTCGCGAGCCTATAAACGAACATGTTCGCGAACTTCCTAGCCGAATATCTGTAAGCTTGAGTTCAGCTCGTTTAAAAGTTCGCGCTCGAATTTTAGGCTCGAGTTCGGCTCGTTAAGCCTGACGAACGATCTCGACCGAATATATTTTCGAACCGAGACCCGAATAGCTCGCGAGCAACTTGGTTCATTTGCAACCCTACTCATGGCAAGCCAATAAGAGTACGTAAATATACTCTATCTGAATCAGCTATGGCCTCGCCGGCGATCCCGATCTCTCTTTTTCAAAAGATAGTTTAAGTAATTTCTTTTGAATAACTTTCAAGAAGAGAGAAAGTGAATGGATATGGCAAATACTAATTTTAAGATAGTTTAAGTAATTTCTTATGGAAAAAAAATAATATCTAAACTGCCCAAAATATGAAAATAGAAGCTGCCATGGGTGAAACATGTGCAACACGTCCCCAACATTTCCTGAGAGTATAGTAGACCCATCGTTGGTGCTGAGGTGATCAAAGTTGTGAAATCTCAAGAACTAAAGTGTGGCACAATAATAATTTTATGCAACTACTATCCTTTTCGAAACTTTGACTTGAAACAATACTCACAAAAAAATGACTTATCAGTGTCATTTGTTTGCTACTAAATGGAGCAATGCAACTCTCAATGTTGTAGGTCCCGGTATTCAAGTCGAACACTCCACCAAATTATATCTACATTCAACTGGGAAAGAGTGTTGAGATTCAGAATCAAATGAAATGAGAATAGATTTGTTTATGAATAATGCACTATTCTTGGAATAGTCAAATATTTGATTCTTCAAGCATAAGTCTTCA
Organism: Rehmannia glutinosa; assembly: GCA_016081115.2. NCBI lineage: Eukaryota > Viridiplantae > Streptophyta > Magnoliopsida > Lamiales > Orobanchaceae > Rehmannia > Rehmannia glutinosa. Next base: position 937,104 of record JABTTQ020001700.1, on the reverse strand, counting down.
TAACTCATAAGCATAATAGCCCTTTGAGCACTTTATCCGTTGACAGAGGCCAAAGCCAATCCACATCTTTGTGTTCTTCTTTCCCTTTTCAACACCCAATTAAGGCCATCTAGCTAAAATCACAAATTAGACTGTAATATCTACGAGTCTAAAAAGACGTAGAGATTAAATCAGTCATAGCTTGGAACTAATCTCTAACTAGCCAGGATCTCCATGCCTAACCATATCCCTTCATTACATTGGTGGGTGATAAGTTGCACTTGTTTCAGTAACCTCAATTCCACCAATGGTATTTGACATATTTTTGGACATTTGATGAAACTTGTTTGGTGATAACTATAATGTGCCTCAAGAGGTCGGTATCATGAAAAACATAGTTAAATTATATTCTTCAAATTATGAGCACGTTCCAGTCAAACCATCTCATCAAGGTACTATATCGAATTAACAATCACAGATAAGCACACAGATGAAACCCTGCACTCACTAATATAAGTGGGTTTCAGTCATGGCAAGTACTCAGCATTTTGATTGAAAATTATCTCAGAAAGTAATGACCTCTTCTTCTAAGGCGCTTATGCTTCTGTCTTTAATCAGAAATCAATATCATCCACCCCAAAAGCTTTTCCAGTAATTAAATAACTTAGAGAGCGATTATACATTTATATAATCCAATACAATATCAATCTTATAGACGTTGTCTCACGTCCAAAATTGTGCACTCTAATTTTCGCACCTAAAAATAAAATTTATCACTGCAAATACCAGCTAGATCAAGCAAAGCTATGGTGATATAAATTCCTAAATCAAGAAACAAAGCTTTAAAAATAATAAATTCCTGAACCAATTCACAGAGATGAAATACATGCACCTTCAGATTTTGTTATGCCTGCTTGATACTAATTTATGCAAAAATCATTTTACAAGAAAGATAAAATACAGCAGCATCATACATTGAACTAAATCCAGCGAAGAATCACTCATAAAGGAACATCAAATTAAGCAAACAAAGTGAAAAATTAAGAGTCACTCACGGAAACGGGCGACGGCGTATCCCCACACGACTCCACCGACTCAGGACCCGTACCATTTCCATGAGGACTCGAATTTACTCGTGCTCCAGCGGGTTGTACCTCGTTTCCGCTTCGCAGATTTTGCTGTTCTATTTCTTCATCATCTTCCTCTTCTGATTCCTCTTCCGACGACTCAAACCAGGAAGTCCCCCATTCATCTTCGCTTTCTTCTTCATATTCTTCCTCTACCATAGCCGCCAGCCGGTTCCTCTTGTTGTGATTCTCGCTCCAAGGGAATCTGAGGAGCAGCAGAGATCGATTCGGGGTTTTTGGAGGCGGTGGCCCATTTGACAGTGTACATGATGGGATCGGAGGTCCGGGGTTCTTTGGGCAAGCGTCTGTAGTTGCTGGGTCCTTCGTTTCCATCTTCATCTCCCCCTACACTAAACCTCGCCATTATCTTTCTTCTTCCCCAGTAGATTGAAAATGTTAACTATATTTATACATGGTTTTCTCAATTTTAATTTGGAGATGACGCCCTTTAATTTCGATATCTACTGAAGGTGCCTCTGTAGTTTGAAAATATTCCGAGTAAACCCTATCGGGCCTATCCCTAGGTTTTTTCTTTTTAATTACAGAACTATTTTCCAAATGTGCCAAAATAGCGAACCAAAAATCTAAATAGACCAACTTACATGACGGGTTTTCCAATTTTGTTTGTTATATATAAGTATTATGACTTTAAGGTTGCGATTGGATATACTTTTATTTTGGAAATTTTCATTCTGTTAGCGAATAATGTGAAAAAGTTGTTAGTGAGAGTATGGGTTTTTTTTTTGAGATGTGAATTGATATGAAATAAAAATATAATGATGGAAGATCATGTGATATAGAAAATAGCAAAATAATGATTGTATTTTGTGACAAATAATGATTATTAATTAAAAATATATAAGTGGTGAATATTTAAATATATGGGAAAAATGTGTGATAATGATTTGTTTTTTTTTAAGTGGTTAGTTGTGTTTGATGTAAGAGAAATGAGAAAAAATGAGAGTGGGTGAATAGTCTATGGGTGACGCTATTTGCCCCCAAGATTTGATTAATACACCTCATTCCCAATATTTATACTCTATTGATGAATGGGTTTTGAATGTTGAATGTGGTGTTCATAATCATCCGATTGCCCAATATTTGGAGGGTCACTCATATGTTGGTCGATTGTCCAAAAACGAGGAGAAATATTTCATGGATATGTCACAGGGTAATACTCGACCCAAAAACATTTTGTTTGGTTTGCAAAAGAAATATTTAGATAATAAGTCCACAATACGGACCATCTACAATGTTCGTATGAAGAATAGAGTTGTTGAACGAGACGGTCGATCTCAGATGCAGCAACTTATGTGGAAATTGAAGGAGCATAAATATTTCTATCATCATAAGCGTTGTGAAATGACTAATACTGTGAAGGACCTGTTTTTTGCTTACCCGAGGAGAGTTAAGTTGTTGCGTGCTTTTCCTAAGGTACTTTTTATGGATTGTACGTACAAGACAAATAGGTACAAGTTACCCTTGTTGGAGATTGTTGGCGTGACGTCGACACATATGACATTCTCTATTGCAGCCGCTTATTTGGAGTTTGAGCGGGAGGACAACTACATATAGCCATGTACCATTTTAAAATCCTTGATGGACTCACTTTCCATCCCTACTATGATTGTTACTGACAGAGAATTGACTCTAATAAATGCAATTGAAAGAACATTTTACAGTACGAGATATTTTCTTTGACTCGGTGGCACATTAGTAGGAACATTTTGGCAAATTGCAAGAAAATACTTCGCACGAAAGAGAAATCAGAATCATGTATGTTGTATTGGAATTTATTAGTCCTCGCAGATACCGAGTCTTCATTTTATGAATTACTCAGGGGATTTCAGTCTGAATTTGTAGAATATCCAGCTGTCATGCAATATGCAATGGAGCAACGGGTTGGGCCTTATAAAGAAAGATTTGTGTCTGCTTGGACGAATAATGTCATGCATTTCGATAATACTACTACGAATAGGTAAAGTTCACACCAATGTGATTAAAATTGCTTTCTATATTTTAATTAGATATATATAAAAAAATAATTGAGTGATTACATTTTATTTCAGAGCGGAGAGTCACCATGTTGCGTTGAAAAGACAACTTGGATCGAGTTAGAGTAACTTCGAGACATGTTGGGGACATATTCACACCCTTCTTGAGACATCACATAACGCAATCAAACACTCGTTTGAAAATAGCAAAAATATAGTCCAACATAAATTCAAATCACTTATATTAATGTCGTTGCGAGGTATGGTGTCTATACATGTATTGAATAAAATATATGACAAAATGGATTGTATAATAGAGGGTGGTGTTGATCCCTTATTGTGTGAGTGTGTGTTGTATAAAATATATGACGAAATGGATGGATCATGGTGGACATTAGGGTTGAAAGTCGTAGACCCAAAAGATAGACCCTACACGAGTGCATACTCATACTTAGAGAACTGAATAAATTCACCTCCAATTCTATACCACAACCAGTCATCCTTCGCCCCAGTTATAATTACCTCATGTCCAAAAAGGGAATGCAAAGCTCTATTGCAAGTGGTTCCTTTAGCATTCAAACGCATTAGAAACCCAAAACAGGAGTTTACAAACTCCAAGTACACATCATTACTAATACTCTTCAATTCATCTATAATTACCAAATAATATATAACTGACTACAAATGTTCAATTTCGCCTTTGTCAACTGAAAAGACTCTCTCTCCCAAGCCCACTAAACCTGTACAATGGGAATTGGATAATTAATAATAACAAAAATATAGTGCATCATTTTTTGGGAAAATAAATAATAATTTGAGGCACGATCGTGTCCGAATTTTCAAAAAAAAAAGTTAGGCACGATCATGCCTCATTTTTAGATGAGGCACGATAGTGCCTTATTTTTCATAAGGCACAACAGTATAATTTAACTTTAAGGCATGGTTGTGCCTTTTTTTCATAAGGCGCGAAATATGTTTCTATAAGATGGAGAAAGATGGGTTGGGCCTTTTTTTATAGGGCAAATGGCATGTCACCCCCCTAATTTAACAATTTTTGGCACATAACCTCCCCAAACTAACATAACACAACTTCACCCCCTAAATTTAAACTAATGAGAGCACTTTGCCCCCCAGAAGCCCATTCGGGCCAAGACATTAAGTATAAAAATTGAGCGGGCCTTTTTAATGGGTATTCTTAACATGCCAAAATTTACAAAAGGAAAAAAAAGTAAAATTTAAAATTATTTGCAATTTATTAAAAAATGTTTAAAAAATCCAAACTTATTTAAAAGTCTAAATATTTAAAATATATAAAATCTATTTTTTAAAAAACTAAAAATAGTAAAATTCAAAATTATTTTAAATTCCTAAAATTATAAAATTAAAATATGGAAATTGTTGAGAAAGTTATAAATCATTTATACAAAATTTGACATTTATTTAAAATATTTTAAATTCAAAAAAAAAAAACTCAAAACTTTTTATAAATTTTATAAAAAGATTCAGATTTTAATATCTCAATTCTATTATCCCAGATTTCTAAAAAGTTTTAAAATTATTCAAAAATCCGTTTTCAGTTTTTAGAAAAACTTTTGAGTTTTTTTTTGGAATTTAAAATTTAATAAATGTCATTTTTTTATAAATTATTTATAGTTTCTCAACAATTACCATATTTTATTTTTATAATTTTAGGTTTGTAAAATAATTTTTTTAACTATTTTTAGTTGTTTAAACAAATTATCGGATTTAATATTTTTAAATTTTTAGATTTTTGAATAAGTTTGGATTTTTTTTTCCTTTTGTGAATTTTGGCAATTTGGCATGCCAAGAATACACATTAGAAAGGCCAGCTCAAGTTTTATACTTAATATCTTGGTCCAAATAGGCTTATGGGGGGACAAAGTGCTCTCATTAGTTTAAATTTAGGGGGTGAAGTGGTGTTATGTTGGTTTGGGGGGTTATGTGCCAAAAATTGTTAAATTAGGGGGGGTGACATGCCATTTGTAGTTTTTTATAAGACAAATTATGAAGGCACGATCATGCCTTTTTTTCATAAGGTTCCCATATGTATTTGAAAGGCACGATGGGTTGGGCCTTTTTTCATAAGTTAGAGTATACATCAAACTTGAAGGCATGATAATTCCTTTTTCTCAAAAGGCACGATGGTACAACAAATTATTTTCCAAAAGCACGAAAACAATGCAGTTAGCATCTTCTTTTTCAAAAAAAAAAAATATTCCTATCGTGCCCAATTTTCGTGCCTACAAGAACATAAAAAAGCCCTTCAATTTTCCACCACCAAATTCGACTACATACCCAATTTTTGTGCCTTATATTTGTAAAAAAACTGATCGTGCCTTACATATATACCGATCATGCCTCATTTTTGTAACAAAACCGAAAGCAAAACAAGAACAGTAACAACAATGCAAGTAAATAGTGATAAAAATAAAAAAAAACCTTACCTCTCTATTAGGTGTGGTCACTGCAGTCGTCCGCGGTGAGGTTGCCTCTCACCCATTTCTTATATTCTTCTTCCTTCTAAATATGTCAACATATTTTGGAGGAGATTGGGATGTGAGATTTGGGGTGTGAGAAAAGAAGTGAGAGGAGAAATGAAAGTGGGGTGTAGGAATTTTGTGGGGTGTATGTTAAGTTAGGGTTTTTTTGTTTGAAGGGTAAAATTGGAAATATAAGTGTGGTGTATGAGTTTGTAAAATATGGGTGGGTGTATGTAGAAATATGGTGTATTAATCAAATCTTGGGGGTAAATAGCGCCACCCATAGTCTATTTATTAAAAATTTTGCTAGACATTTAAGGTGCGATTGGATATGCATTTATTTTGAAATTGTTTTTTCTACTAGAGAATAGTGATGACATTTTTTTTTAAAGAAGAAGAATGAATTTTGATAATGTGATTGGATAAGATGAAAATGTAATGATAAAAAATGAATTGATGTGTAAATAGTAAAAATGGTTTAATATAAGTGTTGGTTTGAAATATGTGAGTAGATGAAAATAAAATCTTTGGAAAAATGAATAATAATTATTGGTGATTTGAGGCTGTTAGAAAAGTTGTGAAGGTAATTACACTTTTGGGGTGCGATTTTCTTGGGATCTCAATTGTCTAATGACAAAAGTAAAAGTCGATTTTTGTTCTACTCCATGAGAATATTAAAATCGAATATTTGTTTGTCCAAAATGGTGTTTGGATGAAGGAGAAATTAAAGCTTAAAGATGATGTATTAGAATTAATTTAAAAGAAGAAATCATGTGGGTTTGTCTTCTTTTAAAGATGGGTTTGTCCCACATGGGAAAACAAAGGCATTTTAGACTAGTATATATAATGCCACCTTTTAATAAGGTGTAAGATTATATTGCATAGAGGCTCTCTCTACACGCGCGCCCGCAGGGGGGGTGTAAATCACGGTCCGGTTTGAGCTCCGAACCACTGACTTGTGTGTGAGCGCGACCTGCGTACACGAATGTCAGACCGAAATCGAGCCACATAGTCTAGCCTATGTTTTACAGAATTTTTATTTTCGAAATTAAATTTGTAACATATTTTATTTTCGAATTTAATTATATTTGTAACAAAGAAAGAAGAAATTAATTCCTACTGTAACATCCGATTTAATTTTGAAATTAAATCAGAATAACAAATGTAATTGATGTGTAACAATAATGTGCCTTTAAATTTCTCAGTCCTCAGATCGACTTATAAATAGTAAATTCCAATTCAAAACATACTCTCAACATCCGCACTTGATATATTTTCCCGCATATTGTTCCTCAAAAATCCTTTTGGCCTCTTACATATTTTGGTGATATTTTCCAGCATTTCTTGATTCACGGATAGAAAGGTAGTCCGGTTATCCCGTCTTATCCTCGGGGAAACAGACGTCCAGAATAGGGGACGAATCTGTTTTAAGGATAGTGTGTGAATTAAATCAACACAAACACGTGGAGACAATAAGTACTTCATTACTTTTATAGATGATAACACAAAGTTTTGTTATGTGTATCTTCTTAAAAGTAAAGATGAAACTATAGAGAAATTTATTCGTATAAAAATGAAGTTGAGAATCAACTCAACAAGAAAATTAAGGTGTTAAGAAGTGATCGTGGAGGTGAATATGAATCATCTTTTGCTGAATTATGTTCCCAACACGGAATTAGACACCTAAACAACAAAGACCTTATTCACATCAACAAATGGCATTGCGTAATGGAAAACCATACACTTAAAGAAATGATGAATGTCATGTTATTAAGTTAAACTTGCCTCAAAACATGTGGGGAAAGTCATTTGACAACTAATTACATTTTAAATAAGGTACCCGTAAGAAATTAGACAAAAGCCCTTACGAGCTATGGCATGGAAGAATACCATCCTACAAATACTTACGAGTGTAGGGGTGTCTTGTGAAGGTTGCTATACCTACACCAACGAAGGTGAAGGTAGGTCCCAAAACCTGATCGTGCATATTTATTGGATATGCACATAATAAATTGATGCTTATCGATTTCTTGTGCATGAATCTAAAGTTGAAGATATACACAAGAACACGATAATTGAATCGAGAAATGCCTCGTTCTTTGAAAATATATTTCCATGCAGATCGAGAAAAGAAGCAAGCTCTTCTAAACGGATACATGATTCAATAGAACAAGAGCCGAAGAAGAGGTAGAAATTAGACGCAGCAAACGAGCTAGGATAGAAAAATCTTTTGGTCCGCATTTTCTAACCTACATTCGAAAGTGAACCTCAAAGTAACAGAAGCTATAGTTTCTTATAAAGGACCATTATGGAAAGAAGCCATAAAAAGTGAAATTGATTCCATCTTGCAAAACCATACCTAGGAACTAGTGGATCTTCCTGAGGGCAGTAAACCATTAGGTTATAAATGGATTTTCAAGAAGAAAATGAAGGCTGATGGAACAATTGATAAGTACAAGGCTAGACTGTTTGATAAATGGTTTCATCATGATTTTGATGATTTTGTTTTTACACCAAAACAATGTTTTTAAAGGTTGTCCAAATACTCCTAAATGGTTTAAAATGATTTTAATAATTTCCTGAGTATTTCATCAAGTTTATTTTCGATATAAAATTGGACAACACATTTAATGATTTTAAGTCAAAGGGTTTTTACATTGAAACTATGTTGTCCTAATACTCCCAATTGATCTAAAATATTTTTACTATTTTTTGGAGTATTTATTGAATTAATATCGGACAACACTTTTTGTGTTAATGTTTTATTTCTTCAAAACTATGTTTCTAATGTTATCCTAAATACTCCCGATCGGTTTAAAATGTTTTTACGAATTTTTGGAGTATTTCTTGAGGTTTATTTTCGTCAAAAATCGGACAACATTGCATTTAGAGAGGTCGACCGTCGGCCGACCAAAGAGGCGACTCGTACACTGGAGCAAAACATCGAAATGTAAACTTTGATCTTCATTTTTTGGTCGGTCACGACCGGTTGCTGTTGGGTCGATCGGTCGAGGTACACGCCGACCGGTCGCCTGTGTAAAATGTTTTTCACGATATTTCAAACTTATTTATGCGACGACCGATCGCTCTTAAGTTTGACAAAAAAATTCTAACCGTTGTGCAAAGAAAATTTTTCCTTAAATTGTGGAATTGATTTCTAACAACTATAATCTTGATTTTAATTGCAATTTTTTTGTAGAAATCGATTCCAAGAGAAGCCTATCAAGTATCAATCATCTCCTATAAATAGAGAAAGATTTGAAGCACAACTATAAGAGAGAAAACTACAACACAACAAGATACACTCAAGAATACACTTGTTCTTATATTTTTTTATTTCTTGTTGTAATTTGCCTAACTATTCACTTTCACATCCTTGGTCTAGGCTTTTCTTGATTACACTTGCACTCTATTGTATTATCAATTATCGAGTTGTAATCTTGAATTTGGGTAATCATTCAACACAAGATATCCTTGTGAGTGTTCTTGTGGTAAGAACACATAGACTGCCACGGTTGCTCGAACCGCGGTTCGGTTCCCAAATCGGAATACGGTTCCGGTTAAACCGAACCTTTTGTTTTTAATTTTATTTAGATAAAATGTTTAGCAATTTAGTTTAAAATAAAAAGAAAAAAGGAAAAAAAAACGCGAGCGTGATTCATCTAAAATATTTCCATCGTAGCTAATCGTTTGCTCTACTTCAACATTGATTAGCGGGGCATGCCAAAACCTCTTTTGCGATGATTGAGATGATTGTATAAGGTTGAGTTCTTTGTGACCACCATTTCAAAATATCAAAGTCTTCAATATCTATTTCACTAAACTCGAAAGAAGTAGTTAAATAATTCTCAAGCTCTACATTTGAGCTAGAGGAACCCTTGACGTTTACTTGTTTCTCTAAGTAATTGTTGTGCAATATTAAAAATATCATAATAAACATTTTACATTTCTTCTAGAATGTATTTACCAAAACAAGATTGTTGGTTTTAACCTTAAAAAAAGGTTCCATCACGGTTCCATATACGGTTCTAACCGACGGTTCCACGGTTTTGAGACTCAACCGAACCGAACCGGTCTATACGGTTTTGGTTCCGATTTTGGAACCGTTGACCATGGTTACGGTTTAGGAACCATTGACCACGGTTCGGTTCCGGTTTGGAACCCGGTTTCGGTTCTATTTGGCCAGGTCTAAGAACACACTTGGGTGATCTAGGTGTTAGGTGTAAGAAGATTGTGGTAATCTTCTTGTTGAGGTGTTGAAGAATTTGGTATTCTTCAACGTTGAAGATTGTGGTAATCTTCACAAGGTGCCGAGATTGGAGATTGTGGTAATCTTCAAGTGAGATTGTGGTAATCTCAAAGGTGGTGTTGAAGAAGAGTGTGGTGCTCTTCAAGGTGTTGTTGTAAGTTGGTGTTGTATTAATTTGTGGTAAATTAATAAAATCTTTTTTTTTTTGAAATCCATCCCTGATATCTTGGGGTGGTAGAGGATTAGGCCCTAGGTAGGTTGAACCTCTATAAATCGACGTGTGTTGTTTACATTCCGCACCTTTATTATTGTGTTTGAGCATTCGGTTAGAAAAAGAGGGCGAAATCGAAAAGATGGAGATAATCTATTCACCCCTCTAGATTATCATAGCCGCTGACTTATAAGTGGTATCGTAACCAAACTCTTTGGCAAGCTCGTTTCACATCGCGAGTGAAGAGAAACGATCGTCGACTACTGAACGGCTCATCTTACCTAAACTTCCACCACCAAGCCACCTCTATTTTTGATTCCAAAAATTTTATATTTTGGAAAGAAAGAATGGAATGTTATCTATAAGGTTGGGGTTTGATTTATGGAACATCATCATCAATGAAGAATCCATTCCTATGAAAGACACACCACACACCTCTAAAGGCTTCAAAGAGCTCAATGATGAAGAGAAGAAAATCATCTCCTTAAACGGTAAAGCTCTCAATATTTTGTATTGTTCACTTACTAATTCGAATATGAACATATTGTAGGAATTGATCGGCACAAGAAGTATGGCAAAAATTAGAAGCCATCTATGGAGTATTTGCAAATGAAAGGAGTCAAACAAAAACATCTACTTCTCAAAGGGATACAAGCTCGGTTTAAGGAACAAGCCTCTTACAACTTCCAACTATGAAGAAGTTGAATATTGTTTTATGGGCATCGAAGAAAAACGAGGTATGTCTTAAACCCTCTACTTCCTTTGATATTGTTATTCAAAATGATTATAGTGATTTGCAAAATGATTTTGATGATCTTCAAAATGAATTCCAAGACTTACTTGTTAAATACAAAAATTTGAAAAAGGAATTCATTGTTTTAAAAAATGATAAGGATAGTTTATTTACTTCCTATGAATCACTATCATGTGCTCACACCACCACACTTGACAAGGTTAGAAACCTTGAAAAACAAAATAGTACTCTTGTTGAGAATATGAATTGCATGAAAAATGATTTATCAAAATCAAACTTGAGTACCAATAAAATGTCCAATATTGTTGATATTCATAATTGTGATAAAGGACTTGATCATAAGCCTAATGTTGTTAATCATATGAAAAAGGATCAAGTCACTATGCATATTGGTCATTATGCTCCTAGAATTATTACTTGTTTTTATTGCGGTAAAAAGGGTCATATGGCTAATTCTTGTCGAGCTAGAAATAGCTCTAATTATTGTTGGAGACCTAAAAGTCTCAAGACTAATCCCAAAGGACCCAAACACATGAGGGTACCACAAAACAATGTCATATTAGGTACTCGGCGAAATAATGATCGAAGAAAATTCATACCGCCAAGAAGGCATCAAATGACCGATTCATTTGATCAAAGAAGGAGAAACTATTTTCAACAAAGCCAATTTCCAAGAAGAGGATATAATCAAAAATGGGAAGAACACAATCCTTGGAAATGGCAAAGACATCATCAACAAGATGATTTTCAAAGAAGAATAGACCATCAACAATGGGAAGGACAAAAATTTTGGAGATGGAATAATTGGAGAGATTACCATCAAAATGAAGATTTTAAAAAGGGAAGATATCATCAACAATGGGAAAACCCATGGAAACGGCGTAATTGGTAAACCGTATCTCCCTATCTAAATATGCATTTTATTTTATTTATATGCATGTTTTTATTTGTGTCTTAATTGCAAAATGAGTTTTCAAGTATTTTTTTTAAATTAAGGTCTTCAAAATATATTTGTGCTTTTAAAATTTTTGAAAAAGAAGACCTTATATGATGTTTTTAAAACTCTTGTGCATTTTTGTAGACTAAAGTGTATTATCATCTCTTATGGATTTTTATGTGATATCTCTTAGCCTACACTTTTATCATTATGGTTTGTGCTAGATTCGTTTTAAGAATTGCGTAGGATTTACATATTTTCACAAATGGCCATTTACATCACTATTTGTCAAGAAAGGCATAAATTATCGAGGTACGTTTACGTGTGTTACTCTTACTCTTATAGACTCGATATATGTATTGCCATATGCCTATGTGCTTGTTTTTCATAATATTTCATACAAGTGCCATTAAGAGGATTTTTAGATTTTTTGAAAGGCACTATTCGATATTTGATTGCACATATTTACTTTGTCAACTCTTGTTCAAATACTTCTTTTAAATGAAGTCTCAACTATATGCTATCGGATCTTCAAATTTTAAAAGAGACCCTTTGTAGCTTTCTTAAGCTTATTTGAACTTACATGATTTATTAGACTCTTGATGATCTTCTAAATGCATAGTATGTGTTTCTTGCTTCATGGTCTATATATATAGTGTCTATTTCTACTATGCTCTTATACAAGATATTTTGTGATTGATGATTGAGGCATGTTTTTACACTTGAGCTATTTTTCTTGCTTATATAAGCGTGCCGTTAATGAGTTTGTTAAGTTATGTAGATGAGAAATGAAGTACTCCAAATATTAGTTACCTCAAATATTTGGATGTAAATGTTCTATTATGAACACCTTAGATCAATTGGATGCCCAATGATGATAGTGATGAAGAAGACAAATTCCTCAATTGATGCTCCAAGATAAATAGAATTACAACAGAGCGAAAAGGAAATGATAGATGCCATGGCTTCCATCACAAACAACTATAGATACAAAATGGGTACCCCGGAACAAAACTCGATGACCAAGGCAACATTGGTCGAACTAAGGCAAGGTTAGTAGCTCGAAGGTACTTTCAAAAAGGAGGTAATTGATTTTGGTGTAACATTTGCACTTATAGCACATTTTGTAGCTATTTGCATTTTACTTGTCCATTCTTGTTTTAAGAAAATTTCAAACTTTACCAAATGGATGTTGAATCAAATTTTCTAAATGGTTTTATTCAAGTAGAAGTCTATCGGGGTTTAAAATTTTTAGGCCAAATGATTTTTTTTAAGGGCCTTGTATGGTTTAAAACAAGTACCCCGTGTATGGTTTGATAGACTTAGCTTTTTTTTGCTAAATGATTTTACAAGAGGTAAAGTTGATACTACTCTTTTTTTTTTTGAAAAAGGGCAAGATTGTTTACTTGTGCATATTTATGAGAATATTTTGGTACTACTAATGAATATTTGTGCAAGATATTTTTCCAAGATTGATGCAAGGTGTACTTGAAATGAGCATGATGGGGAGCTCAATTTCTTGTTTGGACTTCAAATCATTCAATGCCAAGTAGATGGTTATATTTCAAAAAACTTTTGAAGGAGTTAGGCATTGAAGAAAGAAGAATCATCTCAACCTCTATGGCTACCAATGAAGAGATTGACAAAGGTTGAGAAAGGCATGTCGGTTGACAAACAAATTCGAGGTATATTTTCTTGTATTATTCCTATGACTCAATTTTTTTAAGGGATTGCGTTTCTAAAACGAAAAATTGAGATGTGTTTAATTCCGTCTCAAGGATAACTCGCGAATTTTTTTAATCATTAACCGTCGAGTATTTTACCTCATTTCGAGCTTGATTATAACATAATGTATATTGAATGAGGTTTACGTTTGCATTTTGCATGCTTTTAAAACTTAGGGGCGAAAATCGGATTTTGGATCCAACTTCGCAAAAATGTAGAAAGAAGCGGTGTGGTTGTAGGGGCCGAGGTCGACCGGCCGCCTTAGCCTCCGACCGCGCCCCAGCCTCCAACCGGTCGCCCCTGCTTGTGTTTTTCAGATATATTGCTTTCTGTTTCCGCACTTGGCATTTTGGCCTTTTTCTTCTCTTTTTCGTCCCCTTTGTAAATTTCACACAAAATTCACTTCAAATGAGTTTTGTTGCATGAATTACATAGTTTGGGGATTGTCTAGCTCGATTATCATCATCATTGCTCATCTTTACCGATCGAATGGTAAGAATTTCACTCTCTGTAGCTCAATTGGGTTGAACCTCGAGTTTGTGGCTTATATGTATTTTTCTTGATGCAATTCATATATTTTTGTGATGAGCTTATTGATTGTTGATGAATGATATTTGTTAAATTGTATTTGGTGATGAAAAACTTGGCTTGATTTCATTTACAAGGGCTATATATATCTTTTTCAATTTTTGACGCCTTTGCCAAGTGTTCGATAAAACGTTTCAATGAAAAATTCATCACCTACATGATTCTCTCGTTTTCAAATGACTTATATTTTTATAGAGATCATGTTTTGCAAATCTCATGAGTTTTCATAAGCTTCTACAAGTCGTATGATTCGACTTTTCACTTCTATTTGGTTTATAAGCTTCACTATTCAAATAGCTCGATACATCGGTTTAGTTGCGCACTTTGATATGAATATATGATGTATTTATCTTGCTAACATTCTTTTGATGATTCCAAAGGGGAGAAACAAGTTATAAGCTCGTTAGCTCAAAGAAGCTAAGATAAGCTTAACGAAAAGAAGCTATAAGCTTAACGAAAAGAAGCTATAAGCTTTGGATTTTAAAAGCCGTAAGTTGTGGATCATATTTATGTCCACTTGTTGTATTATGGTTATGTATGATTCTTGGTCCATTGGTTGTAGTATGGACTTACATACGTTTCTAATGATGTCTCTTTGACAGGGAGGAGCTTTTAAGTTTTTGATACTTAACCTCAATATCGAAAAGCTAAGATTTTAGCTTATGTTGAAGTTGCTTTTATATTACTCTTGTTGTGCATATTGATAGGGGAGCATTTGCTATATGTGTTTGAATATCTCTACTCCCATCCTTGTGTTTATATTGCGTGGAATGTTGTCGCTCTCAACGGATATTTATTTTTGACCGGAAAACTTGTTTTGTTTTCAAAATCGCCTCTCAAAATTATTTTGTTTTCAAAATCGGCCTTGTTGAATTGTTTTGGTATGTAATCATCAAAAAGGGGAAATTGTTTGATAAATGGTTTCATCATGATTTTGATGATTTTGTTTTTACACCAAAAAATGTTTTTAAAGGTTGTCCAAATACTCCTAAATGGTTTAAAATGGTTTTAATAATTTCCGGAGTATTTCATCAAGTTTATTTTCGATATAAAATTGGACAACACATTTAATGATTTTAAGTCAAAGGGTTTTTACATTGAAACTATGTTGTCCTAATACTCCCAATTGATCTAAAATATTTTTACTATTTTTCGGAGTATTTATTGGAATTAATATCGGACAATACTTTTTGTGTTAATGTTTTATTTCTTCAAAACTATGTTTCTAATGTTGTCCTAAATACTCCCGATCGGTTTAAAATGTTTTTACGAATTTTTGGAGTATTTCTTGAGGTTTATTTTCGTCAAAAATCGGACAACATTGCATTTAGGAAGGTCGGCCGGTCGACCAAAGAGAGCGACAAGTACACTGGAGCAAAACATCGAAACAGAAACTTTGATCTTCATTTTTTTGGTCACATCACGACCGGTTCTTGGTTTGAAGGGTCGACGGCCGAGGTACACGTCGATCGGTCGCCTGCGTGTAAAATGTTTATTACGATATTTCAAACTTCTATTTCTCGTGACGACCTCTTAAGCTTTAAGTGACAAAATTCTAACCGTTGTGCGTGACAAACTTTTCCTTAAATTGTGGAATTGATTTCTAACACTATAATCTTAATTTTAATTGCAATTTTTTTGTAGAAATCAAATTCTAAGAGGAGCCTATCAAGTATCAATCATCTCCTATAAATAGAGGAAGATTTGAAGCACAACTATAAGAGAGAAAACTACAACACAACAAGATACACTCAAGAATACACTTGTTCTTACATTGTCTTATTTCTTGTTGTAATTTGCTAACTATTCACTTTCACATCCTTGAGGTCTAGGCTTTTCTTGATTACACTTGCACTCTATTGTATTATCGCTTATCGAGTTGTAATCTTGAATTTGGGTAATCATTCAACATAAGATATCCTTGTGAGTGTTCTTGTGGTAAGAACACACTGGGTGATCTAGGTGTTAGGTGTAAGAAGATTGTGGTAATCTTTTTGTTGAGGTGTTGAAGAATTTGGTATTCTTCAAGGTTGAAGATTATGGTAATCTTCACAAGGTGCCGTTGGATATTGTGGTAATCTTCAAGTGAGATTGTGGTAATCTCAAAGGTGGTGTTGAAGAAGAGTGTGGTGCTCTTCAAGGTGTTGTTGTAAGTTGGTGTTGTATTAATTTGTGGTAAATTAATAAAATCTTTTTTCTTTTTTGAAATCCATCCCTGATATACTTGGGTGGTAGAGGATTAGGCCCTAGGTGGGTTGAACCTCTATAAATCGGCGTGTGTTGTTTACATTCCGCACCTTTATTATTGTGTTTGAGCATTCGGTTAGAAAAAGAGGGCGAAATCGAAAAGATGGAGATAATCTATTCACCCCCTCTAGATTATCGTAGCCGCTGACTTACATAGACTTGTAATTAAAGGTTACATACAAAAAGAGGGCTTTGATTACTTTGATACGTATTCTCCAGATTCACGAGAATAACCTCCATTAGATTGGTACTTGCAATTGCTTTGCATTGCGAAATCTTGAAGTGCATCAAATGGATGTAAAACCGCTTTTCTAAACGGAGATTTAGAAGAGGAGATTTACATGGAACAACCTCAATGATTCTCTTGCACTGGGCAAGAGAACAAGGTTTGTAAACCGTCAAGTCATTATATGGCTTGAAACAGTGCACCAAAACAATGGCATGAAAAATTTGATAATGCCATGAAGGAGTGTGGATTTAAAATAAATGAATGTGATAAATGTGTTTATGTTAAAGACACTCGAAATTGGTCTGTGTCATTTTGTGTCTTTATGTAGACAACATGTTTATCATTGAAAGTAATGATAAAATAATTAAATCCACTAAAGATATGTTGAACTCAAGGTTTAACATGAAATATATGAGTTTACCTGACGTGATCCTCGGAATAAAGATTTCTAGAACTTCAAATGGACTGACACTTGATCACCACATTATGTGGATAAGATTCTAGAAAAATTTAGTAAGGATGACACGTCGTTAGCTAGAACTCCTATAGACATGAGTCAACATCTATCAAAGAATAGAGGTGAGATCGTGTCTCAATTGGAATACTCACGAGTCATAGGAAGTCCGATGTATTTAATGAGTTGTACAAGACCAGGCATTGCTTATGCAATGAGTAAATTGAGCGATACACGAGTAATCCATCACATGAACACCGGAAATGTATAGTGAGAATACTTAGGTATTTAAGATACACTCGTGATTTTGGGATCGCACTATACTAGATATCCTGGCCGTTATTGAAGGATACAACGATGCTAATTGGATATCCGATATTAAAGACTCTAAGTCTACAAGTGGATTTGTATTCACTTTAGGAGGTGCAAGCATATCGTGTAAATCTTCTAAGCTAGATCCACAATGGAGTCCGAATTTATAGATTTAGACAAGTGTGGAGAAAGAAGTTTGAATGATTTCGAACTTCTTAGAAGATATTCCAAAGTGGCCAAAACCTCGTACCGACAAATTTGTATACATTGTGATAGTCAATCGGCGATTGGTAGGGCACTGAGAGCAATATGTATAATGGTAAATCTAGACACATTAAATCGTGACACAATACCATTAGACAACTACTCTCAATGGTGTTATCTCTATTGACTATGTGAAGTCAAAGGATAATATAGCGGATCCGTTAACCAAAAAGGTTAAATCGATAGTTAGTTGCAAAATCATCAAGAGGAATGAGACTTAAGCCTTTGGAAAAATGAGTTGATAATGGAAACCCAACCTAGTTGATGGAGATCCCAAGATCTAGGTTCAAAGGGACAACCTAATTGTAAAAAGACTCTAGATCATCGTGGGGGGATTTTCCTTGTCCATTCCTTAACAAAGAAGCCCGTGAAAAGAAGGATAAACATTTGGCTTTTAATGATTCTTGTGCGTCGATGGTGAGTTTGGGTAAGTACTGTGCTACTCTTAAGAAGAATCACCTATGTGTGAGAGAAGTGGGGTCGCCAAGAGAATTGTGTGAGGCTCAATTCTTAGAACATCTTGCGAGAACCAGGCGTATGTTCGGGGCCATGAATGAACATAACAATGAGAATCAAGTATGTTAGGAAGAATCATGTGTGAGGTATATCATCTTTTACACAAAAGGCGTAATCAGTTCAAAGACATCACGTCTCATCGATCAACTAGTAAAGTAAATATATTTTCACAAGGGAAGGTTCAAAGGGTAACACCTACCTATTCTTTGCGAGGTTCAACTTTGTTGGACTTTATCACCAAATCTTTGTATCCTCGTAATTTCCTTCATGTGGGGGATTATTGGAAAAGTTGTGAAGGAAATTGCACTTTTGGGGTGCAATTTTCTTGGGACCTCGATTGTCTAATGACAAAAGTAAAAGTCGATTCTTGTTCTACTCCGTGAGAACATTAAAATCGAATATCTGTTTGTCCAAAATGGTGTTTGGATGAAGGAGAAATTAAAGCTTAAATATGATGTATTGGAATTAATTTAAAAGAAGAAACCATGTGGGTTTGTCTTCTTTTAAAGATGGGTTTATCCCACATGAGAAAACAAAGACATTTTAGACTAGTATATATAATGCCACCTTTTAGTAAAGTGTAAGATTATATTGCATAGAAGCTCTCTCTATACGCGCGCCCGCAGAGGGGATGCAAATCACGGTCCGGTTCGAGATCCGAACCACTGACTTGTGTGCGAGCGCGACCTGCGTACACGAATATCGGACCAAAATCGAGCCACATAGTCTAACCTATGTTTTAGAGAATTTTTATTTTCGAAATTAAATTTGTAACATATTTTATTTTCGAATTTAATTATATCCGTTACAGCAACAACAAATTAATTCCTACCTGTAACATCTTATTTAATTTTGAAATTAAATCTGTAACAACAAATGTAATTGCTGTGTAACATCAATGTGCCTTTAAATTTCTCAGGTCATGTATCAGCTTATAAATAGCTGAAATTCCAGCAGTTCAAAACATACTCTCAACATCTGCACTTGATATATTTTCCTGCATATTGTTCTGAAAAATCCCTTTGGCCTCTTGCATATTTTGGTGATATTTTTCAGGCATTTCTTCAGTTCGCCGGATAGAAAGGTAGTCCGGTTATCCTGTCTTATCCTGGGAAACAAACGTCCAGAATAGGGGACGAATCTGTTTTAAGGACAGTGTGTCAAACATACGATTCGGGCCATTTGTTTTTATGAGCATTCTGTAACTTGTAATTCCATCTGATTCTGTAATTTTTCGATTCTCGTTTTTATAAACTGTACTGCGAAATATTTTTGATAACAGAGGCTAATTTATTAAACTAAAGCTATTTAAAAATCTAATTAACCAAATAATGCCAAAAACAAAAAAAAAATTATTATATGTTTTCTCAATTTTTATTTTAGTTTTTATGAACTCCGTTTTCTCGAGTTTTTCTCGAAATTTTAAAAGACATATTTTTTAACTGAATTAATTTTCAGTTATAATTTCGAATTTAAAAAACTAGTTTAACTAAATTTTTACTTTACAAATTTTAAAATATATACACCACTTTTCGGACTGTAACTATTTTTTTGATCAAAATTTGAAAAAATGCTTGAATTTAGAATGAATTTAAAACACAACTGGAATAGGAAAACATCAACTGTATTACAATTGGGTTACATAATAAAACCTAAACCACGCTTACTCGATTGATGATTCAGATTCCAGTTGTAAGGCATTGATGTTTTGCTAATCCAATTGTGTTTTTAAAGTCATTTTAAATTAAAACATTTTTTTGAATTTTGAGCAAAAATCAGTTGCACTTATTCGAAAATGATGTATGTATTTTCAAATTTATAAAGTAAAATTCAATTAAAATAATTTTTTTTAAAAATAACATTATTTCTGAAATTTTACTAAAAAAAAATCTTTAATTGTGAATTTGAAAATAATCTTTAATTTATTTTTTAATAAATTTTCAGAAATAATGTTATATTTAAAAATAATAATTTAATTGAATTTTACTTTATAAATTTGAAAATACATACTCCATTTTTGAGCAAAAAATTGTTAAACTTATCCAAAAAATGGTGTATATATTTTCAAATTTGTAAAGTAAAAATTTAGTTAACTATTTTTTTTAAAATCAAAATTATAACTGAAAATTAATTCAATTAAAAATATGTTTTTTAAAATTTTTCGAAAATAAAGAAAAACTGAGAAAACAATTTTTCTCAAAATTTTATAAAAAAAAAATAAAAATCGAGAAATCAGAGGTTACACCTCTGTTTTCACTTTTCACCTCATATATATTTTTTTTCTGATTTTGGCATTATTTGGTTAATTAGATTTTAAATAGCTTTAGTTTAATAAATTAGCCGTGATTTGATGATTGTTTTTTTGAAAAATGAGTAGAGTAACATAAAAAAAAACAAGAAAAGTAAAAATAAAAGTGAGTAAATAATATATTTTCTAAAATTTTTCATAAATATTAATCTAAAAATGAAAAATTCTCATCAATCGCATTCAAGTTCATCAAACCCCCCTTGTTTACTCAACCAAAAAAATCCATACTTAGGAACAATAACTCCCAATCTTGTGTGTGAACAAGTGGAATTTCAGCAGAACAAGCAAAAAAAGGGGAGATGGAGAGGGCCATTCTAACTGCCTCATCGACACATCCAGGCCCCACCGGAGCCGCCGCTTTCCTCCGCCACAGCTCCCCCATTTTCAGTCCGTCCCACAACAGTTTTAGCCAATTCTTTCCCATCAGCACAATTAGTAATAGAAGTGATTGTCAACATACTAGCAGTGTCAGAAGCAAACGCAATTTGAGCGTGAAAGCGTTAAACGATAGTCTATCGAGCAAGTGGGATGTGTCGAACTACGCAGCTCCTTCATGGCTGCCGAGATTCGAGGAGCTTGATACCACCAACATGCTTCTTCGTCAGAGAATTATCTTCTTGGGTACCCAGGTTTTCGTCTTAATTTTCATTATCCTGTTTTAAATTCCAAGATTGGAGATGGATTTTTTATTTTGTAAGATATAATCTGTTCTTTTTCATTTGGGTGTTTTGAGTTGCCATCTTTCATTAGAATATCATTATGTACTTGCTAAAAAAATCAATGCTAAGTTAGAGAGTGTTTGCAAAAACTTTTGCTTTTTGAAAAAAGTGATTTATTGTAGCAGAAGTATAAATAGCTGAGAATCAGAAGTCGGTAGTGTTTGCAAAAACAATCAAAGTTGAGAGCGCTTGGTGAAAAAAATTGTAAAAGTACTTATTTGCTTGTCAAACCAAAAGCAGAATCAGAAACCACCCATATCATTTTAGATTCTGATTAAATGAAGTAAAATTAGAAGCATAATTTGACATTTGCAAACAGTAGAAAGTGTTTTTTTCAGCCAAAAGATGAGAAGCTCATTTTTTGGTGATTGCAAACACTCCCTTACTTCGTATATGGGAAAAGGGATTGATCAATAGTTGCGAGAAATTGGGTATTCGAGGCTGATATTGCTTTCTTTAATCAGACAGTAGGCTTATAGGCTAAAAATGAATACCTAAAATACCTGCTTTAAAGCATGTGATTACATCAAAATTGTTATTCCTTTTGTGAAGTAATTACTATTCCCTCATGAAGTTAGTTAGTTTGTGATGGATCATAACTTGTTCTTTCTGGGAAACCAATTGACGATGAGCAGATAGATGATGTGACAGCGGACTTCGTCATAAGTCAGCTATTGTTGCTCGATTCGGAAGACCAAAAAAAGGACATCAGATTGTTCATTAATTCACCAGGTGGCTCTGTAACTGCTGGTGAGTCGACGAATTAACATCCTGTAATAGTGAGTTTGCTTTTGATCGAAGTGTGTGCATGATGAAAAGAACGTATTAAATGCCTTTTGAACTTTTTAAGCAAGAATAATGGCAGATACAATAAGTTACTTCATTTCCTGATTTTATGGGCGAAGCTTACAACAGTGTTTCCGTTTGCTCAATTCTTGGGGCGACACCAAATGCCTCTTTTATAATTGGGTCTGGATACTTACTTTCAGTAATCATTTTATGAAGCGGGTGTTGATATTTCCCAACAATATGTTAGTTTCTTTCATGGGAACAGTTAAATTGAAATGACACTGCGACTTTGGGAGTGTTTGCAATCACTAAAAAAAAAGGCATTTATCAGCTTTTGGCTGAAAAAAATCATTTTTTAGTGTTTGCAAATGCTAACTTCTGCTTCTAATTCTACTTCATTTAATCAGAATCTAAAAGCAGGGACATGGGTGCTTTAAATTTCTGCACTTTTGGTTTTGACTTTTACAAACAAATAAACACTTTTCCAAAATTTTTACCAAAAACTCTTTAACTTCTGATCCTATTTTCAAGCACTACCCTTTTGATTCTCAACTACTTTTACTTGTGCTACAGTAAACCACTTATTCTAAAAGCAGAAGTTTTTGCAAACACTCCCTTTATCATTTTTGTCACTATTATGCCATACTTCTTGTTTTTAGTATGTGATGCCTCTTAAGTTAGACACACAAAATCGTTAGCACCCTCAATCCTACAGTGAAAACTGAAAACAGCATCAATTAACTGATCATGTTGCCAGCATTCTTACTTATGAGTCATCCGCCCATGGAACTTGGTTACAACCTCTCAACTGAGCATTCTTTGCTAGGTTATTACCTTCGCCATTTTATTTAGCCAATTTTTTGCCAAGACTTGATAGGACCTGCTTGTTGCCAATTCTTTTATGCACACCTAAGTTTCTTATCATTTCGTATTAAATAACAAATACTAAATGCAGAAAAAAGATCTGTTGGCTTTTCCATTTTCATATAAAACTCCTTGCTTTTAACATTTCTATCCTTTAAAACCTTCCTTTCAACTGCTCCACGTAGGAATGGGTATATATGATGCCATGAAATTGTGCAAGGCTGATGTATCTACCATATGTATGGGTCTTGCTGCTTCGATGGGTGCGTTCCTCCTTGCCTCTGGTACTAAAGGGAAGAGGTTCTGCATGCCAAATGCTAGAGTGATGATCCATCAGCCACTTGGAACAGCTGGAGGCAAAGTAAGTGCTTATTATTACTCGTTTTGGGGGCTTGTAGTTTTTTTTAGTTGTCGTATTGTTATTGGCCATAATGTCAAGAGAATATATACTGCTATTCTCCAGGTGGTTTCTACTTGTTTATCATATCCATGCCTAAGCACTTTCAGGATATCTAAACTTTAATATACTCTAGTGTCTTTTTTCACTTAAATTTCCTGAAATAAACTAAGAACTAATTTGGCTCAGCAGTCAGCAGATAAGTGTGACACTCGTGTAACATTGAATTTGTGTGATGATCCGACTAGTGTTTATATACTTCCATCAGTGATCAGACAGTATTGTTGTTGAGCAATAATAGTAGCTCTTTCCCTTAGGGTTTAATATGTTTGCTTCCTTTTGTTTTGGCATATACTGCTGGTCTTAATAGTCCTATATGCATCAAGAAATCGAACTCCATACCAGGAATTTGTACACGAGCTCCATTGGAATCTGAGTGAATTCAGAGTAATTTTGATGTCGACCACTTTTGGTAAAACACATACGCATCTTTTTCTTGACATTTGGTCATACTTACAAAATGGTGAATTTCTTGTTCGGAATTTTACTTTGAAATGTGAGGTCTTGATTTGTACAGCTAGGGGCATAGACCTCAAACAGGCAATTGACCAATATTTCCGTGTTTATCATCATTTGGTTAAACTTCTACAATTTCAATAGATTTCAATGTTTTCTTTTCTTATTGAAGACTGTTGCTCTTTCAAAACGTTCAGTTACTTCCAGGGACGGATCCAGAAATATTATACGAGTGGGGCACAAAATAAATACGATAATAAACTACATCATAAATAATTAATGGGAAGGGGGGCATAAATATGCTTTCTTTTAACGTAATTAATATATAATTTTTGAAAATAAATATGAAATAGTAAAAAAGAATGAAAATTTTTAAAAAAGGATAAAAACTATGAGAAAATTAAAAAAATAAAAAACTATGGAGGCACGTGCCCCCATAGGTGGGAGTGTGGTTCCGTCTTTGGTTACTTGTACTCAGTCACTTATCCTTGTTTATAACTTAAAAGGACGGGCTGCAGTTCATTTGGGGATACTTCACAGGGCAAAACAAAATATGTGGTCTTCTTTTATGATTTTTCTCATGAAAGTAAGGAAAGTGAGATGCAAAAGTTTATCTTGAATATGCTAGAAATGACAATTATCTAGAAATAAATGAAAATATGCTGACCGTATACAATGGCGTGATATGATCATATGATCCATATAGCAGACCCCACATAGTGGGATAGGGCTTAGTTTGTTGTTGTTGTATGCTAGTAATTACATCTCTTTTTAAATCAAATACGTTTTTGCTTCTTTACCGTGCCCACAATGAGCCAATGTAGCCTGTTAGTTGCTACTATATTGACCTTCATAGATCTAAGGATGATGGTTTAAGTGTTGGCCTGCATTACTTGCGTTTGTTGTCATATTTGAAGGCATTTTCATATTAACCATCAGTAATTGAATTAAGCACTGAAGCTGTGGTACATCCACAGCGTTAACTCTACAACCCGGAGATTGCTTTCTTGATGTAATGTCAATTGATAAAAGGGTTTTTCTAAGGCGAGTGCTCAATCTGGGATCATCACATTTTGTTGTTTGCTTGTTATTCTAGGCAACCGAGATGAGCATTCGCATCAGAGAAATGGCTTATCACAAAGTTAAGCTGAACAAGATACTATCAAGAGTCACCGGGAAACCTGAACAGCAGGTTAGCCTATCCAAATTAAGCCCTCTTTCAAAACCCCCTTCCCCTTTCTTTCCATTTTTCGGTTCAGGAAATGTCGTCATTTTTGTTTGGGTTAATTATAAAAACTGTTACTGAGGTTTAGTCTAATTACAAAAAAAACCAGTTACCCTTTCGAAATTACAAAAATCCTCTTCAATTTTAGGGATAATTACAAATAAACCCCTGAAGTTTGGACTAGTTACAAATAAACCCAGAGAATTTTGAAAGTTACAAAAAACCCTTAAGGTTTAATTTTGTCTTAAACTTAAGGGGGTAAATGTAATATTTCTATAAATGTGAGATGGGTCTTTGAAATTATTTTTTTGCTTATAAATAGGGAAATTTAAGACGGAATTAAACCTCAATGAGGGTTTTGTAATTTTCAAAAAACTCTGGGTTATTTGGTAATTAGCCCAAACCTGAGGGGGTTTATTGTAATTATCCCCCGAATTTATTTTATTTTACAAATCACACCTATTGAGGTTTTTTTTTGTAAAACAAAAACAAACTTCAAGGGTGTACTTGTAATGCCTCAAGGGGGTATTGTTTTTTTTAAAGATAACTGGATTTTTTTTTTGTAATTAGACCAAATCTCAGGGGTAGTTCTTGTAATTTACCCTTTTTCCTTTCATGCTTCATCTTACTCTTTCGTTTTTCTCTTCTTTTGGGAACTTGTCTGAGTGCGCAGATTGAATTGGATACTGATCGTGATAATTTTATGAATGCTTGGGAGGCAAAGGAGTATGGGTTGATCGATGAAGTTATTGATGATGGCAAGCCTGGATTAGTTGCGCCTATTGGAGATGCTTCGCCTCCACCAAAAACCCGGGTGTGGGATCTTTGGAAAATCGAAGGCAGTAAAAAAGCCAGGAAGAATTTACCCTCGGAAGAAAAAATGTTACAAAATGGATACGCGGGTGGGCAAGGTGATGATGAAAACAGAGGCACAGAGTAGAAAGAGGAAGCGCCGACGCCTCTATGAGGCGTTATGCAGATATTTCTTTTGTACGTTGTCACATTTAGATGCTCATGAAATTTTGGTGTTGTAACCTCAGTGCTCTCAGCAAATCTGAACACAGAAGAAGTACAACAATTTCGAAAGAGTAATCAGTTGATTTTGCACTTTTTTTTTTTTTTTTTTTTTTTTTTTTTTTCCTTTTCTCCCTGCTATTTTTGTATGTTATTTGTTTGAGAATTGGAATGAGTCATTGTAGTTTCAAGTTTAGGGAAAGGATAGAAAATTTCATCCTCGTAAAGTAAATAATTAAAAAGTATTGAATTGACTGGAATTACCCCATTTAGTTTGGACAAAATTACAGAAGTGTGAACGGACAAAATTACCCCCATATAGTTTGGAACATTTTCTGTAGTTTATGGAAAATTCTAAAGGTAAAAATTGTTTCTTCTTCGTAACCAGATGAAAGTATTTGTAAGAATTTCCTTTTTTTTTTGTTTGGAGGGGGGAGGGGAGGGGAGGATTTTGATGCATGTAATTTTTGATGGAATTTCCATTTTTCAATTATTCTTGTGTTATTTATTTATTCATTCATTCATTAAAATGTCAATTTTCGTTGTTTACTAATTGTAAATAAGCTTAGGATGGTGATATATAATTAACGGGAAATGTTGTAGTCTGCGTTGAAATTGAAGGATATTTTTGTAAGTTATAACGTTAATAGGGATTTTTTGTAATCTTTTTTTGATAGCCAAATGACATTTTACTCTCATAACGCGTGGATAGTATTGCATGGGCATTTTGTAATCTCCATGTCAATTTTTTATGACGTCTGCAGATTCCATTAGGCAACTAACAATTTCGGGGTAAAATGTTAAACAGAATCAAAATTCAAGGTATTTTTTTTTTTTAATTTTGGAACTTGGTCTTTTTAAGTAATCACCCCATACCTTAAGGGTACCTTTTGTAACTAACTCTTATCCATAAACCAGGACTATGCAGACTAAAACCTCCAATAGCTGATATAATACAAGCAGAAATAATATGAAATTTCATGAGAGATGGCAAAATACATGACCTTCAAAATGGCCAGAGGAAATGTTCAATGAAAAATACGTATTGTGACTATTATTACATGGTGCTGTAAAACTGTTGCAGAAATTTGCCTGCCCATACAATGAAACATCTCTCCCAGTCTCTCTTTTTGCCCTGCTCATTTACCAAAGGACGTCTTAAGGAGTGTTTGCAAACTCTAAAAAAAGTGATTCTCAGCTTATCCCTGGAAAATATAACTCTCCCTTGGACTTAATTGCATATATGTTACATGCACGATAGGGAGAAGCAATTATAGACAGTCATCATTGATAATTCCAGGTCTTTATTTTGAGTCTAAGCAAACATATCGATATGCTACATTAAAACAATTTATTGCATTTAAGCAATGCTCTAGTAAAGAATTCTCCACCTTCCTCTCTCTTGGAACCTTATTCGGAAAAAGAATGACGAGTCGATTATTATAGCCCAACTTTGAGTCATCCGCACAGAGGTGGCCGAAAATTCAGATTTTCAAACAGAGTTAACAGTGTCGGCATCACTGCTTTCACTGTCGCTGCTGCTGCTGCTTTCACTGCCGCTTCCACTTCCACTACTCTCACTACCACTGCTGCTGCTAGAGCTTGAAGTCTGCCCTTTTCTTTCTTCTGCATTTACCTGCAGGGACGGAGCCAGAAAATAAAATTTGGACTCGCGAGGTTTTTTTTTTTTGGAATTAGTAAATAAAGAGGTTTTATAGATTTTTATAGGGAGATACGATTTCAAAATTTAATAATTATATATAATTAGGATAATTACAAAAAATCCTATGAGGTCAAAAAAATACAAAGATGTTTCAAAATTACAAAAAGCCCCTTTGATTATGTCTTAAATTTAAGGGGGTAATTGTAATATTTCTATAAATATTAGGGGTGTTTTAAAATGTTTTTTACTTATGAAGAGAGAAAATGTAAGATTAGAATAAATCTCAAGAGGTTTTTTGTAATTTTCAAAAACCTCTGGTTTTTTTGGTAATTAGACTGAGCCTCGTTTTTTTCAAGTATCCTTTAATTTTAATTTTAGAAATTTTATGAAGTTTGGGAGGAGGCGTGTTTACCTGCGCTCTCAGTGCTTCTGCAGCATTTGGTCCCTTATCGGCTTCATCATCGCTAACGTCAACATCAGCAATCTCATCATCCGTATCAGTTTGATGTGGTATGTTGATATCAAAATCAATTTCTTTCACGTCAATAGTGCCTTCATCAGCCGCTGCATTATTATCTTCATCGCTGTCATTATATCCAAATGCTCCTCTAGGTCATCATTCTTCAGGTCTGGTGATGGATTTGATGAGTTTGCTTGGGCTGCAGGGTATTCTAAGGGCTTCTCGTGTCTAGGTTTTGCATCTGTCCAGAGATAAAAGAATCAGGAACTATAAAATGCAAGTCGAATGAATGTTCTATGCTTGCATTCCCAGCCACAAGGTTCTGCACAAATAATATAAAGAATACAAATTTTGCTTGTACTTGAAAAATGTACTCCATCTAGTGACAACCCCAGGAAAACCACTACACCGGAAAGTAATCAAGTTAAAGAAGATGCTCACTGAATGAATTCAACAGTGTCCCAACTCAATCAGAAATGCTATTCTTCAAAGCAACAAATGTTACTGTTCTACAGAGGGTAAAACCTCAATTTGGAGTACTACATTCAACCATAAACAATCAGAATGGACTCAAATTGTCTATTCACATTCTTATAGTACCAACAGATAATGAAGGGAAACCCATTGCTTAATTTTCCAACAGCATAATTGCACTTGTAAGTGTATAACTGACTAGATACTCATCATAGAGGATTATCAAATATCACGTATGCACACATAACACAGAGAACCAAGTTACAGATTGAGATATCAGGTATCTGAAAGTGTATAGTTGCTACTTCAAATTTTATTTACAACTACTAATGAAAAGACTCTACTTAACTAAAAAATTTGAAAAAAAGAAACAACACTGGTGGGCGGTGCTCAAGCCATCTTCCCTAGGAAAAAAACGCTATACTCAACAGGCATGTAGAGCTAAACTCCTTTTGGCTGGAAAACCATCAAGCTCTATTGGTGAATTGGAAAATAATATCTTATTTGTCTATCTTATATATCACCCTTAACAATTACTCTCTCTCTCTGTTAAAGTTTCAAGCATCACGCATTGCTCGGCTTCAGCTCTCTCTCTTCCTTAGCAGCTTTCCTCAAGCAACAATAAATGAATTTGACCTTCAGAAGAAATTTAAATGAAGACTTGGTTTTCCTTTCCACAAATTAGCAACTAATCCAACTGGATAAAATAGATTATGGTTAAGGAGGGATGAGAATGAAAGTGATACATAATGCAAGCTGCAGATATTTATGGATTAACACAAACATGCCTGAGCTTTTGAAGTCTCCAATCTCAATTGTTCAACTTCAACCTGCACGAGTGCATGTAAACAAAAAGCTCCATCTATTAGTACAACAGCAAAAAGCAACAATCACCCATACATTGTAAAGAAACTTCAAATTACAATCAAAACAGAATCTTTCTAATATAAATCTTCGCATCGTGAATAAAGCAAATATGAACCAAATGGATTGTTAAAATGTAGAAAAGGTCACATGAGAGGTGGTACCGTGGTAATATTAACTGAACCCTCGTGAAGTATAACAAAGATATTAAAAATAATAATAATGAAATTCAGCCAAACTATATCATTTCTTGCGCCCATCCCATTCTATATTCTCCAGTCAGTCAATTTTCTTTACGAAAGGCCATTTCAAAGTTCAAGAATGAACTATAGTTTTTCATTTTTAGAAGGGATAATTACAAAAGGCCCCTTAAGGTTTGGGATAATTTCAAAAACCAAGAGGTTTTTGAAAATTAGGTTTGATTGTGTCTTAATTTAAAGGGGTAACTGTAATATTTTGATAAACGTAAGAGAGCTTTTGAAATGTTTTTTGCATATAAAGGGGGAAAAAGAAAGACGGATCAAACCTAAAGGGTTTTTTTATTTTAATTTCCAAAAATCTATGTTTTTTTAATTAGCCCGAACCTCAGGGGTGTTTTGTAATTATCCCTTTTTAGAAAGATCAACACGAAGACCACAAAGCAGTTCAGTAAGAAAACCCACAGGCGCTGCATGAAATGTGTCCTTGTTCAAAGGCTGATGCTTGGTCACTTTCCCGACCGGTGGTGAACTCGCATCAGACGGTCCAGCTGACGCAGCCACTGCCCCTGTGGATTCACTCAGCATCCTGTTATGCCTCAACCTCTTAACAGCACGCTGCAACCGCTCTAGCCGAAAAGACTCACCGTCAAAGAAAAGAACAGCATCATTGTCTTTGTAATCCTCACTAGTGCCCTCGAATATCATCTTGGGTTTCCCAGGTTGTATATTTTGAAACTCAACAGTAACCTTATTATCCTTGCTCTTGTGCAATGCGCCACGCTGATTCTTATCGATTGAAGCTGGCTTGAACTCATCTAACATAGAAAAAGAAAGCATTCAAAAACAATGTACAAACTTAAATGTTGAACTCTATAAAGCATAGTTTTAATCCAGTTATGAATGGAAGCAACCGTAACCCAATAAAGTAAAACAAAAATTAGTGCAAGTCAATAATAATTCAATTCGCATGAACACCATGGGAAAAAAAATTGAAAAAGAAGAATAAGAACAAAAAACGTTGCCCAATAAAGTCTATATTTTCCCTTGCCATCGCCAAAAACTTTCAGTTAGCTATGAAAGACGTCAAAAAATAAATAAATGAATAAACAAAATTACCGCAACACCACCAGAATCAATTCGATTGAAAAACTAAAACAATAAAACAATTCCTAATATGCAAGTAGTCTACCCACAGCCACAGATACCATATCCAAGAAAGTAAAAAGAGAGTAGAGGGAAGTAGGCATACATCGGAAAGTGCAGAATTTGGAGGGATTGTGATCCTTGAAGGAGGAGCCTAGGGTTAGGTTGTACCATCGATCGGCCTGAGGCGCTGTGCTTGGCTCGTTACTATTGTTTATTCCGGCCATTTTAACAATCAACTCTGATCACAAATTCCTGCAAATTCACTAGGGATTTCCGGATTGTACAGCTTGGAGGACAAGAGAACAGGGACGAGGTTATTCTCGTCTTTTCCTACATCATCGATGGAAAAGTTGAAACCAAATTTGCTAAATTTGCTAACCCTAATTTCGCTCTAATGTCTAACCATTTCAATTTTGTAATTTAGTGGGAAGATCCTAAATTTTGTAAATAGTTCTTAATTTTCAACAAAGAATCACATTGACCCAAAGTTTACTAAGGTGTTTCACTAAGTTTTTTTTTTTTGGAAGAATCGTATAAGATATTTATAGAGACTATAAAATATCAGATTTTATATTATGATATGGGTGACGCTATTCACACCCCAAAATTGATGTATACACTCACCTCCATATAATTGTAAAAATGTCATTTACTTAAAAGATTATATCACTCTTACTTAAAAAAAGAAGTTTTAAATACACCCGCGTCCTTTTTCTTCTTGAAACAAAGTTGAACTCTAACCCATAGATTTTTTCAACACTCAAATTGTTGGAGATATGGACAACTATTGGCATGTTGGTTATCTTCAGTGAATGTGTGTTTCTGTTTGTTTTGTTAGAAACGTGTTTTAGCCTTTTACGTTTCTTTAAGTTTTGTTCTTGTTGGATATGTCTATAAATAGAGTGGGTCTTTGTAATTTCATTTTCGATTTTTACTGATAATAAAATGAGATATTTTGAGTTTGCTATTTTTCCCTCTCTTCTTCCTTTCCACGCTTCCAACATGGTATCCAGAGCTTAGCTAAGATCCTTGGGGCTTTATGGCGCACAACACAACTTGGAACGTTGTTGTTACTTGGAAGAAAGATGATGATTCGATCTTTATCAATTTTGCCAATCGCTTTATCGCTTTCGTGAAGATGATCCGCTCCAACTACATGGATCGGATCACCCAGTCCGGTCCAGGTATCCACACCTTTATCGGTAATAACTATTTAAGCCGAGTAGATCTATGCGTATTGCGCTTGGTGCAAAGAATAAACGGATTTGATTAACGGAAAGGTCAGAGTTCCAAAGAAGAATTACAAAAGTTTGAGCAATGGAAAAATGTAGATTACATGGTGACTAGCTAGATTTTGAATTGCTTATCTAAGGATATAGTTAATGTTTTCTTATATGCTAATTACGCATGTGAATTGTGGCAAGATATAGCGGAATGATTCGGTGAAAGTAATGGACCGCTTTTTATGTCAATCGCAAAAGGAAATCACTACTATTAGACAGAGAAATGATAGCGTAGTGATCTATTTTACTAAGTTGAAGCGCTGTGGGATGAATATATTAGTCCGTTACTTTACCACCATGTACATATGGTGTTAGTAAGATGCTTGCAAAATCGATGTCAATACCAAACTTATGCGCTTTTGATGCGGCTAAATGAGAGTTTCGAGAATATTAGAGTCAACTCTACTTTTGATCCTTGCATCTCGCGGAATCGAACTTATTCTTGATTCTCGAGAGTTGAAAAGCAGAGATCTATTCAACTATCATTTCCGAGAGGATAACAATGTTGCTATGAATACAAGAGTATTTGGATCCGGCCGTGGAAATTTTCGTGAGAAGCATGGGTGGAGGTACACCTTGATCGAGGAAGAGGTAGGGAGTTTATAGAAGAGCTAGGAAGAAAAAAGGCCAAGCTCATATGCGAACATTGTCGATACCAGGACATGAAATGAGAGACTATTTTAAGCTACATGGAGTGCTAGATTGGTATATTAAGTCAAGGAACATAAATCTAAACTACAAGCCTTCATGTGTGAGGCAACTCTTGGATCGAGGAGGAAAAGGACCTTCGATCTGTACCGTGAAAGGATCTTTAGTTTGAATGATATAACAAATCGATCCAACAGAACTTGCAAAACTCATGAATGTCCAAATCGACTTGGAAGTGTTGGTAAAGATCCTGGACAATCTCATGCTCATTTTGTTGAGTATGCGGGTAAAACATTCACTCATGATTCTTCCTATGCTTTATCCGCATTTGATGTGGTTGAGAAAGGTTCGGGATTTTGATACCGGAGCTAGCAAACATATGTGCATAGATACTACACTCATGTCACACATAATGCCTCTCACTCATTCTCATTGTTTTTCTTCCTGATGGATCATGCAAACATGTTACTCACACTAGGCATGTTCCCCTTAATAGAAAAAATCACTCTCACTAATGTTTTATTGGTCCCATCCTTCAAGTACAATCTCTTGTCGCTTGCTCAAACTTACTCAATCATCCAATTTAAAATGTGTCTTCTATCCTTCCTATTGTATTCTACAGACCTCGCAGGACTAAGGAAGTGGCGGCGTGGGAAAGGCTATCGGCCGTACATTTTGAATCCCAAGTCTTCCCCGTGATATTCCAACTCAAGCTCAATTTGTAAAATCTCCATTAGTTTCCCTGTAATAATAATGTCTTTGATCTCGTGGCATGCCAAACTTGGACATGCTTCTCATAGTGTTTTAGAACATTTAGATTTTCTCAAACCTCTCGTGCACAAACAAAACCAAGTTGATTTATTCAAAATTGTGAAGTTTGTCATAAAGTAAAACAACACAAACTCGCCTTATTCATTAAGTGATTCTTATGCTTCTTGTGTCTTTGAGTTGGTGCATGTTGATGTCCGGGACCCTACCATGTAGCTTCCATATACAATACTCCTAATTATGTGTTGACCGTTGTTGATGATCACAATCGAGCTACCCGGTCTTTTTGATGACACATAATCCCAGTACCACATATCTTTAAGTCATTTTTTTCTATGATTTCTACTCGCCACACTCATGTTAAAACTATAAGAAGTGACAATGGCACAAAATTGTTAATAAAGATTGTGCGACTCTTTTTCAATCCTTGGTATCATTCACCGGACTAGTTATATCTACTCTCCACAACAAAACAAGTAGTGGAGAGAAAACACATGCATCTTTTAAATATGGTTAGGGCCCCGATGTTCCATTCTCCCCTCCCCCTGAAAAATTCGCCATTCTATGTCCTTATCTGCCTTGCCTTTATCATAAACAGATTGCCACAAAAACCACTTGGTTGGAAAACTCCATATGAGATCCTATATGGCACTAAGCCTGATTATTCTAGACTCAAACCCTTTGGTTGTGTGGCTTATGCCACTAACTTGTTGCCTTCCAAATCTAAATTTACACCATGAGCCTCAAAATGTATCTTTCTTGGCTATGAATCTTGCAAGAAAGGATTTAAACTGTATAACCTGGACACTCACCAATTACTTGTTAGCAGAGATGTGCTCTTTGTTGAAGATGAATTC
Organism: Rehmannia glutinosa; assembly: GCA_016081115.2. NCBI lineage: Eukaryota > Viridiplantae > Streptophyta > Magnoliopsida > Lamiales > Orobanchaceae > Rehmannia > Rehmannia glutinosa. Next base: position 902,822 of record JABTTQ020001700.1, on the reverse strand, counting down.
CCTTTTCACTCCACCGAATCGCAAGAAGGGATTTAAACTGTATAACCTAGACACTCACCAATTACTTGTTAGCGAGAGATGTGCTCTTTGTTGAAGATGAATTTCCTTTTCACTCCACTGCTCCGCAGTCTGATTGTACTCCCTTGACACAGATTTCCAACTTAGAGTCTACAGACATTTGTTTTCCTTCTACTCCTCCTAATTCTTGTCCTTCTTCTCATCCTTTAAGAAGGAGTAATAGAGTACCACACAACCTGCTTGGCTATCTGATTTTATCACTTATTCAAATGACTGTTGATTCCCTCCGCCACTCTTCATGTCTAGACACCTCGGTGATTTTTCTCCTCAAATACTTATCCCCTTGTTGTTAACTCTTGTTTCACACCCCCTTATGTTGCTTTCTTGGCTCACCTCTCTGGTGTTAAGGAGCCTCACACTTATCTCCAAGCTAGTAAATGCCCTGAGTGGGTCACTGCCATGAACCATGAATTAGCTGCCCTTGAAAAAAAGCATACTTGGGATTTGACAGAATTACCTCAAGGTAAGAAGGCCATTGGTTGCAAGTGGGTTTTCAAGGTGAAATTGCAGCAAGATGGTTCTATTGAACGATATAAGGCCAGATTGGTGGCAAAAGGCTATCACCAAATTCATGGTGTTGATTATATGGACAGTTTTTCTCCGGTTGCTAAGATGGTGACAATTAGAATGTTCATTTTATTAGCCACACGAAACATTGGGAGTTGCATCAATTGGATATGAATAATGCATTTTTGCATATATATGTCACCACCTGAGGGTTATTCCAAAGCCTTACCTGGACTGGTTTGTCATTTGCGGAGGAGCTTATATGGGCTTAAACAAGCCTCACGCCAATGGAACACCGAATTGATGTGGAAAATTGTTGGAGTTTGGCTTCACTCAATCCCCTCATGACCATTGCCTCTTTGTTAAGTCCAGTTCTACCTCCTTTTTGGCACTTTTGGTTTATGTCGATGATGTTTTAATTACTGGTTCTCGCACCATCAAGGATTTGGGGTTTGCTAAATATTTTTTGGGTTTGGAAATTGCCCGGAATCAAGATGGCACTTATCTTACACAGAGAAAGTACATTTTAGACATTCTCACTGATGCAAATTTTCTTGATTGTAAACCAGCCTCTACACCACTTCCCCCAGGTTTAAAGTTACAGGGCAGGGCTGGGGTTCCTTTACAGACTCCTGACAAATATAAGAGGCTTATTGGGAGGTTGCTTTATCTTTCTTTATCCAGGCCTGATGTTACTTTTGCTGTCCAACAAAATTGAGTCAGTTTATCAATGATCCGTTTTCTACTCATTGGGATGCTGCCCTACATCTGTTATGGTACTTAAAGGGTTGTCCTTCCCTTGGCCTTTATTTTCCTGCTTGTAATGCTTCTTCCGCTTGCTTCAAGCATCGTGATGCGATTGGGGTACATGTCCCGATACTCGGAAATCCATCACTGGTTTTTGCTTTTTCTTGGTGAGTCTTATCTCCTGGAAAAGAAAAAAGCGATTTCATCCGTTCCTCTCTTCAGCCGAATATCGGGCTCGAGCACTACCGTTTGTGAGTTGCGGTAGCTTTCTTACCTTGCCCATGATCTTGGTCTATGTTTTCCTACTCTAGTTCCGTTGGGGTGCGACAATCGTGTCGCTTTACACATTGTTTCTAATCCCATTTTTCACGAACGAACGAAGCACCTTGATATTGATTGCCATCTTGTTCGCAATCAATACAAGGCGTGTTTTATTTCTCCATCTAAGATTTCTACACAAGCTCAACTTGAGGATGTGTTTACTAAGGCGTTGGGTCCTTCTTCCTTTGAGGATTTTCTTTCCAAGCCTGAGCTTGGTTGACCTTCATCGTCGCTAGCTTGGGGATGGGGGTTGATATGTTGGTTATCTTCTGAATGTGTGTTCTATTTGTTTTGTTAGAAACGTGTTTTAGCCTTTTACATTTCTTTAAGTTTTGTTCTTGTTGGATATGTCTATAAATAGAGTGGGTCTTTGTAATTTCATTTTCGTTTTACAAGATAAAATGAGATATTTTGAGCTTGATATTTTTCCCTCTTTACTTTGTCACGTTTCCAACAACAATAAAGATTTCATATCCGTAAAATATATTATTCATTTATAACTTTAAATATTTTATTTCTCAAATTTTCAAGTTGAAAAATACCGTCGGATAATAGTAATGCGACACTATGATCACACGCTATGGCAAAAAACTCATCGTGTAAAACAACATAATGTCAATAAATCCATCGTGTCATGGTGCCATGTGCCATGATGGCCAAGAATTCATTATCCTTCGTGGCACGGTGACAAAAAAATCCATCGTGCCATATTAGAATTTAGAATGACTCATTTGTTTAATTGGGGGCCAGTAATCCCAATTTTTTCTTTAGATACTCTTAAAAGTAATTTACGTAAAGACTAGTGCCAACTTTCTAAATAAAATATTTACCGGGAACAAAATTGGGAACTGTACCGTTAACTAACCGTTATGCGTTCCCAGGCCAGTAGCAATTTTCTGCCCTAAATTTTAATTTCTTCCTCAAAGAAAAACAATCCCTAATGGTTGCCCAAATACTATTCACAAATTCATCCACTTCAATCTCTAATTCGTCGCTAATTTGCCAAAATGCAGAAACTATTCTTCGAGTTCCTCAATTATTTCGACCGCCGCCATGCCCTAATTTGGTAAAGCAGCGGGAGAGTAGGAAATTATCAGTCCAATGTTCGGAAAATCAAACTCAAGCTCCGAGGACTTGCAAGAATTGCAAAACACAGTTCGATCCTTCGCTCAATCATCCTCGTGCTTGCCGTTATCACACTGCTCATTTTGGGGGTAACCCTGTTTTTATTTTTTATTTTTTGTTTGTTGGGATTAAATTGGAAAAATGTGTACTCTCACTTAGATTGCTTAATCAAAAATCACATTTTGTCACTTGTTTCATGTATGTTTTCTGGAAGTTGTGGCTCTGCGTATTTATCCGTAGTTGATTTCATTGTAACTTGTGAGCTTATTGTACTATTGGATTAAGGAAAATGCTTGCTTGTAGGTGATTCATTTGTGTACTTGCTTTTCAATTCATAATATTGCATGAGGTGATCGATTTTATAGAGTGGACGTTTTTTATTTAATGTGAATGTGCGAGCTTAGAATACATAAGTGATCATGTAGGCAATAGAGCTGCATCGGAACAAAATTGTGTATTGTGAATCAATTTTTATACTAAAGTAATCTTCAAAAATGCGTCCCCATTACCATGCTTCATGTGTATGCATCAGTCGCTAACACATATGCTGGATTTTATTATCTGTGTATGTGTCTTCAGAGCAATCAATTTTTTTTTTAACTTAATTTTTTTAACTTGACTAAGCCCTCTGGCTGTGCTAAATGCCTAAATCTTAGTAAAGCTTAGAGGAATTTGTCATTCTGTGTCTCGTAGTTGCAATATATTCTTCTCGTTCTACCTTGAGATGCATTGGTTCCTCATAAAGGTGCAATGTTTTATTTTTCATTTTTATGTTGCTCAGGAGAAACCAGGAGAAAATTTGAGAGTGTATATACAGGCGGCACAATGGACACTCCCGACTCTGGAAAAGTTTTCCAATATTGGCATTGTTGTGGATCTGAGGATCCCTTTGATCCTGGATGCACAGCAGCACCTCATGCTTCTTATGATGATTGATGATGCAGCCCTAAGGATGTTGAATCCACAATATATGGTGATTATCCATTATTCATCTTCTCTTTCTGTAACTAAAATTACTCTCACATGTTTCTATTGCAAAATGTAAAGCATTTTATTAAATTGTCTTTACCAAACAACATACACCAGAATTTTGGCTTTTTCCGTCATGTTTATTTTTTACATATTTATGTTTTTTGCAAGCAGAATATAGACGCATTTTTGTTGAGATGCAATAAAGCTTATCTAACTCTCTAAATGTGTCTCCGTATCTTTGGGTTCTTTCCCTTTTGGTTTGGGTTTTGGCAGATAATTGGGCAAGTTGAGACTTGAGACCACCTCACATTAAGGATAGGTTCAATTGTAGGATGCCAAGATACCTGATCATTCATGTATTTTTTTCTCAAATATAATCTATGAGAACTAAACTGAATTCTTTTGATGATTTATGAAAGCATCTCATCAATACTTGAATTGAGTTTCGGAATACGCATCAAGCATGCCATATAACCTTATCCTGTTTGTTTCTTGTTGCAAATTCTTGCATGTATGAGATATAGAGAGTGTTTCAAACACTTCTACTTTTGGAGGAAGTGATTTATTGCCACTGAAACGGCAAGTAGTTGAGAATCAAAATTTGGTAGTGTTTGCAAATAGAATGTGAAAAGTGATTAAGTCAAAAGAGAGTGTTTGGTGGATAAGCTGTAAAAGTGTTTTTTTTGTGTAAACTGTAAAAGTCAAACTATAAGCAAAATCAGAAATCTAAAACACTTCCCCTACTTTTAGATTCTGATTAAATGAAGCAGAAATCAGAATCATAAGCTGAAGTTGGCATTTGCAATACTAAATAATGATTCATTTTTGCTAAAAGCTGAAAATCACTTTTTTTTTAGTGTTTGCAAACACTCCCACACACCAGAAGAATATTCTAACCTGGATCAGAATCCGGTGAATCCAAGTCAAAACACATGGAGTGAATTAAATTTACCATATAATTGTAATACATTCTGAGGAGATTGACTTTGCTCTTGCTTTGAGATTAGTTAGGTCTGTACGAAATGTCGAACCCCAGTTTTCCTCGTCAGGTGAGCTTCGTTTACTTCAATCATGCATAAGTACTTTGGTAGGAAGGGTAAGACATATTCTTTGATTTGGTACATGTGATAGAGTCCCTTTGATGTCAACCATTTCTTAAATTTGCCAACATTCCCTTGGATGTGATAACATTATTCTGCCTCTCCTTTCCTCTAGGCACACCAAATTTGTTACTTGAGGCTATACTCATTTAATAAAGGTAGGGATAATTACTTAAAAAAACCCATGTGGTTCGGGCTAATTACCAAAAAACCCAGAGATTTTTGAAAATTGCAGAAAATCCCTTGAGGTTTGATTCTGCTTACTTCTTCCCCTATCATAAGCAAAAAATATTTCAAGACCCCATTGATATTTGCAGAAATATTACAATTACCCTCTTAAATTTAAGGCATAATCAAATATGAGGGAGCTTTTTGTACTTTAAAATACTGTGGATTTTTTTGTAATTAGCTCAAACTTGGGGGGTGTTTTTGTAATTATCCCATAAAGGTATTAAAGTAGTTCTTTATTTTCTTCGTTTAATTGGAAAAATGTAGCCTTTCAGGTACTATCAAATGCAGGACGTATGCAGTTCTTCCATTCCAAATTCTCTGTATGAAATTTTAGTTAGTTAATGACACTGATACTTTAAGTATTCTTGATTTACCCTAAGTTTGTTATGGTTTAAGTAATATAGATAAATAAGTCGATAAAGCAAATATTGCGTAGTCCCTTTAAGGGCATGCCATGGAGTCATAGGCAAACCAAACTTGTAAAAATCAGTTAAGATGCCTAATTGGTGTATGGCAGGACTTGCTTTGCTTCAGGGGATCAACCACATTAATTGCATGATTTGTATGGTTGTTCCTAGGGCTGTAAACGATCCGAGCCGAGCCGAGCGTTGTTTGCCAAATGTTTGTTTATTTTTGGTTCTGTTCGAGCTCGGCTCGAGCTCGGTTTGGGTTGTTAAGTTTGTGTTCGTGTTTCATTTAATTTTTGTTATGCTCGAATTTGTTCACGAACATGTTCGTGAACATGTTCATATTTGAGTTCGTGTTCGTTAGGTGTTCGTGAACATGTTTATATTCAAATTTGTGTTCATAAACTGCTCATGAACAATCAACAATTCTATTCACGAACAAACAAACAAACAAACAAACAAACAAATATCAATATTTAAATTAAATATTTTCAATTAAATAACATTATTTATTATTAATTGAATAATAATCGAGCTATTAGCCGAGCCCTTAACGAGCTTGTTCACGAACAATTCTAAACAAACACTAAACGAGCTTGTTCATGAACATTTATAAACGAACACTAAACGAGCTTGTTCACGAGCTATTAATGAACGAGTATATGATTGTTCAAGCTCGCTTCGTTTATGTAACGAGCTCTAAAATTTGTTCGTTTATGTTCGTTTAACTAAATAAACGAACATAAACGAACAATATCCGAGCTTGTTCACGAGTAGTTTGCCGAACGCTCTGCTCATTTACAACCCTAGTTGTTCCTTTGACCCATACCATTCCAGTACCAAAATTATATTAGCTCATTTCTCCCTTTTATGTGGGACTTTATTTGTACTCCTCTTATCTATTTGGCCCGAATTTCCTATTCTTCACAATATTTTGTAGAGTATTGAATACATTAGATGAATGTTATGTGTACAATAATGTCACTTTCTTTATACAAAAAGGATTTCCTTAAAAGCAACTTCACAATTTGTGCATCGTAAATTGTATTTCACTCTTGCAAGTTAACATTCCTTTCGTAAAGCTTCATCAGTTTGTTTCAAGACACAAACTTAGCAAGCAACCTTTGTGTATTTAACCCTTCTTTATATAAACCACCCCTCTTTAATTTATCATATGAGTTGTACTATAATAATCCATCCATTAATCACCCTTTCTTTTGCATATATTCAAACACACAATTCCCATATCCTCTTATCAATGGAGGCTACTTCCTTAGCATCTATCCCTAGATTACCCCTTAGACGACGGTTTTCGACAAAACCGTCTTCCCATACCAGAAACGGGCTTATAACCATCAGAAAACTTCTTGTTAATGCAAAACAAAGTGAAAATGAAGGAGAATCCGTCGATGAAAAATCTATCATTCTGAGAATGCGTATCAAGAAAATGAAGGCGTTAGAGGCTAGTAAGGATAGAGAGCAGACAAGATTACCATCTTCGTCCGACTGGAACGAAAGGGAGAGGAAATTATTAAGCCATTATGAAGATGTTTTTGAAGCCATGGAACTATTACGGGCGTATTTCATGAAAACTAGGCCTGGTGTGGCACTCGGGTGTGCTCGCGTTGTTGGCGATGAGTTTACCGTTATCTCAGCCAGATTTCTTGGCCAATGCATTGAAGGTTGCCAAGGGATTGCTGGCTGGGTGCCATGTATATATAGATATTGATTTTTAGCATATTTGATTGAAAAATGGTGTTTAGGTATGAAGTGAATTAGGGTTTTTGCAAACAATATTGGTTTGTACTATATCGAATAACCACCTTACTTTATATGAAATCTAATTATTAATTCTTTTCATTCCTTTTTAGTTTTTTAATTGAATTAATTCTAGATGGAGATGAAAATTTATATATTCATAGAAGCTCTTCATTCCAGTAGCGTGCACTTGGTCTAAACATGGCATAGCCTATTGTCAAGACCGGTACAATTAAATTAGAACTTGTACTAAGAGAAATAAAAAACAAGAGAACTTGGCAGCATACAATTATACAAGTACATAGTCCAATAACTAGCCATTTTACAAGTTCTTGATTATTCTTTGGCAGTATTCTGTATATCAATCTTAACCATTACGATAAACTTATGTTTTACATATACATATTGATTTGGGTGAATAAATCAGATGTACTTCGGGTGGCGTCGCTTCGCCAAAAGCTTAGGTACTTAGTTCGAGGGACCTGTAAAAGAACGAACGTTAGGCTAGCCGGGTGAAACCCTCCTTGATGCTAAAGTCAGAAACAAGTAGTAAGGTCGTTAGGATTAACTGAAGATTGAGGTGAACAAGTGATATGCTACCTCTCTAGGCGTATATGCTACCTCCATGTGTCTGGACCACCAAGACTTTTATATCACATACCAGAGCAACAGTGACAACTCGCTGGACGACCCAGTTCATGAGTTCGGGTCGGGTTGGGACCCGAATGGAAAACACGCTGATCTTATGGCATCTTAGTCGCTTAGCTAATTCACGAAGGCAAAATAGTAATTTTGATCTAATACATATCTCATATATATACACACGGATAGGATCTCGTGAGATAGTCCCTTACTGTGAAACCGTAAGGACTAATCACAACCGCTCCCATCAAATAATTGATGGCTTAGATTAGAATGAATAAAATTAGATTAAATATATAATTTAATCACACAAAGGGTAACACTGTAAAATCACAATAAAATATAACCTCCTTACCATTAAATACAGTTAGATAAAAATGGAAATAAAATCAAATAATATCAGTTACGTACCATACATATATCAATCCCACAAAAATCGCCATCAAATCCCCCAATTCTCTCTCTCTCTCTCTCTCTCTCTCTCTCTCTCTCTCTTAAACCCACCATTAACGCATAATATAATTATTGTGACTATAATACATATTAGAATAAATATAATGCATAGATAGTTATCGATTAACTTTGCCACGCTTAGTTGTTGTTTAATGCAAACATGATTATAATATACTACATATTCATATTTTATTTGGTGCATAGATAGTAATGAGATAATGTTAAGTTAATTGTTGTTTGATGATATATAGTTATGAGGTAACACATAGTTAATTGTTATTTGATGCATATATAATTATGAGACAATTCGTAGTTAGTTATTGTTTGATGCATAATTATTTGTTCTTTGATGCATATATAACTGTAACACATGCATTGTTAGTTATTGAATGATGCTCGATATACTGCATATTTGGTTTGAATAAATTGCATATTCAGATACATGTATTGTTTATATTGTTGAAAACTTACTGCATAATAATGTTCATTTTAGTGTATACATAAAGGAAACATATTGCATATTTAGAATCAACATGATGCATGATAAGGGTCTTTTTATGCATGTTTTATGTGTATATTTAAGTATGATTTGAGTTATTTTATTGTTAGTTTCATAAATTTTTGATTGTACATAGTTCACATTACTCCGAGTGTGCTTTTATTGGTGTAGATTGATGATTTGAAGTGTTTTTGGTGAATCTTGGGCCATGGTTTCATGTCAAAACATACCCCGGTTTCTAGATGCAAAATCACTCAAAATCCCAAGCTAAACGCTGGCGTCATTTCGGGGCCTTTTCAAAACACGGGCAGGGTGCGTTTTTCAAGCACGGCCATGCTTTTTAGAAGTAAAAAACGAACAATTTTTCGACCCCAACGCACCAAACACGGCCAGGCCATGCTTTTCAAGCACGACCAGTGTTGGGAAAATCCAAAACACGGCCTGCCCGTGCTTTTAAAGCACGGGCGTGTTTTTCGATCTGGATGTTCTTTTGGCGGAAATTATGGAAGCTTTCCTTTTTTGCTTTTTGACAACCTTTGAGCAACTTTTACATCTCATTTTGCTGCACCAAACTCTATTATTCCCTCAATTGTCAGGTGGACACAATGATTCAACCAACTCAACAATGGAAGTGGAGCATTTGTTAGCATTATTGATGTGTTCTTTCACAAAGATGGTGCCTATAAAAGCCAAGAGTTTGAGTTGGGAAAGAAAGCCATGTAGTATTCATTCATTGATAGAAAGATTCATTGTATATTCTAAGTTTCAAAGAAAAATACATTGAGAGGATAAAAGAGAGGTAGAGTTGGAAGTTGAAGAGCAATAGAGGAAAAGGCTTGGAACTCAACATCATTGCAATCAACCAAGGAGAAAGTCTTGAATTGGTCTTGAATAAGAGCTAAGTACACCATGTTCATTTTATTCAAATCTTCTTGTGTAGTATACTCTTGTCAAAGCCATGTGTAGCTAAATTTCTAGTGTTTGAATGTAATGAACTCTAGAATGAATTTGTGATTAAGGTTTGAATGTTTTTAATAAAATCTTGATGTTTTGTGTGATTCACTTATATTATGCTTTATTCATTCAAATTGGTATATGCGCAATATTGATTTGAAGTTTATTTTTCATCCGGAAAATCGAGATTCATGGTGAAATAGAACCTATATAAGTGAAAAGAGTTGCATGCAATCCTAGATATAGACGACATAAATCTTCCGGATTAGGGTCAAACCTAATATTGGAATTCACAAATCGTTATAATCTTTGTCTTGGGGTTTTAACTAGAAAAAGATTTCATTAATCAACTTGAGGTTAGAAGTTATTCGCTCGATAGAGGGTTTAACTTAAATCGAGAATTTCTATGGTCCATGAAACATGAAATTTTACTAAAAGAGGTTGGTTTTTGCTTAAGGGCTTATGGTTGTATTTTTATCTTGTTGAATCACAAAACCTTCTAGAGGGATTTACATTCAAACACATTTCTAGCTCTTGATTTCTTAATTCTACAATCTACTTTTGTGTGATCTTTTATAAGTTGCAATTATTTTAAATTCTCTGTTTTTTCATTTTCCATTTTAACAAACAAAACTCTGAAAATTGTTAGATTAAATAACAAAAAGACGGTAATTATTAGTACTTACAATCCTCATGGGAATGACACTCGGTACTCAATAATCTATACTATAAAACGATAGGTGCACTTGCCTATGGTTTTCTAGAGTAACTTTTGAGCAATCAAGTTTTTGGCGCCGTTGCTGGGGATTGTAATATTAAGAACGCTCTATTTTTGTTAATTTAATCATTTTTATTTTTATTCTTTTTCACCATCTTTCTTTTTTATCCATCTTTGTAAGTCTTGACTTATACTTATCCTCTTTATTTACCGCAGTGCATGCCTACTCGACGTCGAATCTGGAAGCGTGATACAGCCGGTAGCAACACAGAGAAAGTACTAATATGGACCATGAAGAAGATATTAACGAAAAGCAAAATTTCACCATGGCGGCATTTAACAACAAAGAACCATGTACGGCTATGCCAAACCATCCATGGAAGGAACGTTGTCTAGTATCGTAAGGCCCGCTGTTACAACCAATAATTTTGAAATAAAACCAAATGTCATTCAGATGGTGCAACAGTTTGTTCAATTTGACGACCTACCAGGCGAAGATCCGAATAATCATATCGCAAATTTCCTCGAAATCGCGATACATTCAAAATCAATGGGGTCTCTGATGATGCCATCCGTCCTGCGCCTATTCCCATTTACTTTTCGAGGACGGGCTAAACAATGGCTAAATACTTTGCCAAAGGAACAATCACAACATGAAGTATCATGGTGAAAAGTTCCTTTTGAAGTATTTTCCACCTGCCAAAATCGCACGATTGAGTAATGAAATCTCTTCATTCACTCAAGAAGACGATGAGACCTTGTACGACACTTGGGAGAGATTCAAAGAATTGTTGCGAAATGCCCACATCATGGTCTTCCTATTTGGATGCAAGTCCAAACATTTTACAATGGGCTACTCTCGTCAACAAGGCAAAATGATCGATGCGCGCTACGGGGAACTTTGAACAATAAAACACCGTGGAAAATCGCCCAAGATCTAATAGAGGGAATGGCCATGAATAGATATCAATGGCAATCCGTGCGAGGTAAATCCAACAGGGCGGTGGATGTATACAATGCAGATGCGGTAGTTACGCTAGCCGCGCAGGTCGAAGCTCTGACTCAGAAAATTGACGGGTTGGCAGTTCCAAAACAAGTCTTCTCATGTGAGACTTGTGGAGGATCGCACAACCACTAAGAGTGCCCCCACGCGATACCACCACATGAACAAGTGGATTATCTAGGTAATCAATCTCAACCCTCTCAAAATAATCCTTTCAGTAACACCTATAATCCAGGTTGGCGTCAGCACCCGAACTTCAGTTGGAATAATCAAGGTCAACCACGGCCTAATTCCAATCCTAATCTACACACGCCTCCCGAATTCCAGCCGACCCAAGGAAAGCCTAACTTGGAAGAACTTATGGCAAAGTTTGTGCAATTAACAGATGCCCGATTCCAGGCGGTCAAAACATCCTTAAGAAATCAAGAGGCATCTATCCATAATTTGAAAAACCAAATAGGCCAGATTGCGAAAATTATTTCCGAAAGGCCACAAGGAAGTTTGCGGGTAACACCGAGCCAAACCTGGGGAGCACGTAAAGGCAATCACCATCGCTTTTCCACATGAGCATGATTATGACAACGCCACCATGCGAAAATATGTGGAGGACGACAAACACGAAGAAAAGCCCATGAAAAAGGTGGTCGCCGAATACAAGCCCAAGATCCCTTACCGGAGTTTAATCAAGAAGATGAAAGGGAGGACAAATTTGGTAAGTACCTTGAGTCATTCAAACAACTACATACTAATATTCCATTTGTTCAACCTCTTTCAAAGCATGCTAAGGATCTAAATGACATCATTTCTAATGAAAATAAGCTTAACGAACTATCAAATGTGCAATTGAATGATAAATGTTCTTCCAATAATCTACCACAAAAATTTAATGATCCAGGAAGTTTTATTATCCCTTGTACAATTGATGGTTTACCTGTTGATAGAGCACTAGCCGACTTAGGAGCTAGTATCAATGTGATGTCTTATGAAACATTCAAGCATATGAGATTAAGTGAATCAAACCTACTAGGATGGACATACACTTAGCCGATAAATCGATTAAACACCCTAGAGGTATTATTAATGATGTGTTAGTCAAGATCGATAAATTCATATTCCCAGATTGATTTTGTTATTCTTGACATGCATGATGATATTGAGGTTCCTCTAATTCTTGGGCGTTCTTTCTTGGCTACGGCAAAATCAATCATTGATGTGCATGAGGGAAAATTAACTTTGAGGGTGGGGAATGAACAAGTAATTTTTAAAATTCATGTTGATATTGAAAAGGATACTACTTGTTCTTTTGCCGATTCAATTTCGTTGCACGATGAGAAATCTAAAAATCTATTGGAGAAAAGTGTTGTTCAAAGTCCATGTTGGAAGCTTATGCCCGAAAAGGGGACCTGGAAAGTTCAAAGAGCACATTTTAAAGCATAAAGTTGGAGGTAATACTACTAAATACCCAAGGGATTTTCATAAGTCCAAAGCCCCACCCCACTAATCTCCACATTTGGGTAAACGGTCCAAAATATACGACTTTAAAGAAACACTAACCGGGAAGCAACCCGACATTTTGTGTGCATTTTCTTTTACTTAATTTTTTATTGCTTGGGGATTGAAAAGAAAAAAATTTTAAAATAAAAAAAACACAAATAGTGTTCACCACCCATTCGCGAATACACCCCGGCCGTGTTCAAAAATCCAAGGTTTTGTAGGAAAAATTGCATCGAACACGCCAGGCCGTGCTTTTCAAGCACGACTGCAGTTTTTTAAAAAAAAAAAAAAAATTTATTTTTGACCGAAAAAATTAAATGCACTGAACATGCTCGGCCGTGCTTTTAAGCACGGCCGTGTTTTTATTATAAAAACAAATTCAAAAAAAAATCTCAAAAAAAAAAATTATATTTGATGATTTCACGGTATTCGAGTTGTGTATCCTTGATTAGGTATGAAGATGCCGATGAATGTCTCGTACTAAACAACCAAATGGTCGCCCAATACCGATTTTACTCTGCTAGTAAGGTCGTAATTTTCTTTTCCACCTCTTTTATTTTCTTCTAGTATGGTTAATTTTTGAGTGTTTTGTTTATGTTCGTTCATATCTTTCTTTCACATTGAGGACAATGTGAACCTTTAAAGTTGGAGGTGGGTGCAATTACATTCTTAGTCTGTGTGTGCTTGCCTTTATTTTTAGTTTGTCGACAAGAGGTAATTTTTTTTTTGTTTAACAAATTGAGTGTTTGCTAGTCAATAACTTAGCCCAATTACACCAAAATTAACTTTTTGATTTATGTTTTCAATGTGAAGCAATTGATTGTCTAGGACATATTGATGTAGATGTGTGCTAAATTTTGACGAGATTTCCAACTCCATAATACTTGATTTGTTAAGGCATTTACGACAAAGCTTAATGTTATGAACGTTTGAGAATTCATGATTTAGTGGTGGTTAACTAGTTGTTATACCAAGCTTGTGAAAAAAAAACAAATGAAAAAAAAAAAGAAGAAGAAAAAAAAAAGGGAATCTAATCGAGGTTATACTCCTCTCATTTGTTGTTGCTTAGTAACTAGGAGCATTCATGAGCCCCATGTTTGTCTTTTTACGTAAAACGGCGACACAAATATGAGTATGAGAAACCACCTAGGAGTGTTTGAACGAAAATTCAAAATATAAACCTAGTGGAAGAATGCCTCGAAAGGACCTACAAAAAAAAAAAAAAAAAAAACAATCGAAAGGAGAATGTATATTCCTTAAATTCTCATTCCAATAAAAGTTCAAGAAGCTTGGTTATATGACTAGTAGGCTAACTACAAAGATCCATTGAATTCTTGTATTTTCATGACATTATTGAATTGAAGTTATTCATAACTATCAATATTTGTGGAGTGATGATTTCAAGTTTGAATAATGCCTGTGATGTTACTGATCTTTCTTGACAATCGATCGCTTTGCAAAATTGTGTTTTTACTTGAATGGTTAATTCGGGTTGAGAAAAATAAGAACTTGATGCTTGTGTTCAATGTCTTTGGAAAAAAAAATTCCTTGTGTGTTGTAATTTATTGAATCATTCTTTTTGATTTAATGTTTTGCTTGAGGACAAGCAAAGTTAAAGTTGGAGGTGGTTTGATAAGGGTTTTTTTATGCATGTTTTATGTGTATATTTCAAGATGATTTGAGTTATTTTATTGTTAGTTTCATAAATTTTTGATTGTACATAGTTCACATTACTCCAAGGTGCTTTTATTGGTGTAGATTGATGATTTGGAGTCATTTTTGGTGAATTTTGGGCCATGGTTTCATGTCAAAGCATACCCCGCGGTTTCTGGATACAAAAACACTCAAAATCCCAAGCTAAACGCGTCATTTCGGGGCCTTTTCAGTCAAACACGGGCATGATGTGTTTTTTCAAGCACGACCATGCTTTTTAGAAGTAAAAAACGAACAATTTTTCGACCCTGACGTACCAAACACCGCCAGGACGTGCTTTTTAAGCACGACCGTGTTCGGGAAAATCCAAAAACACGGCCTGCCGTGTTTTTCGTCCAGTCTGGATGTTCTTTTGGCGGAAATTATGGAAGCTTTCCCTTTTTGCTCTTTGACAACCTTTGAGCAACTTTTACATCTCATTTTGCTACACCAAACTCTATTATTCCCTCAATTGTCATGTGGACACAATGATTCAACTAACTCAACCATGGAAGTGGAGCATTTATTAGCATTATTTATGTGTTCTTTCACAAAGATGGTGCCTATAAAAGCCAAGAGTTTGAGTTAAGAAAGAAAGGCATGTAGTATTCATTCATTGATAGAAAGATTTATTGTATATTCTAAGTTTCAAAGAAAAATACATTGAGAGGATAAAAGAGAGGTAGAGTTGGAAGTTGAAGTGTAATAGAGGAAAAGGCTTGGAACTCAACATCATTGCAATCAACCAAGGAGAAAGTCTTGAATAAGAGCTAAGTACACCATGTTCATTTTATTCATATCTTCTTGTGTAGTATACTCTTGTCAAAGCCATGTGTAGCTAAATTTCTAGTGTTTGAATGTAATGAACTCTAGAATGAATTTCTGATTAAGGTTTGAAAGTTTTTAATAAAATGTTCATGTTTTGTGTGATTCACTTATATTATGCTTTATTCATTCGAATTGGTATATGCGCAATATTGATTTGAAGTTTATTTTTCATCCGGAAAATCGAGAGATTCATGGTGAAATAGAACCTATATAAGTGAAAAGAGTTGCATGCAATCCTAGATATAGGACGACATAAATCTTCTGGATTATAGTCAAACCTAATATGGGAATTCACAAATCGTTATAATGTTGTCTTGGGGTTTTAACTAGAAATAGATTTCGATTAATCAACTTGAGGTTAGAAGTTACTCGCTCGATAGAGGGTTTAACTTAAATCGAATTTCTACGGTCCATGAAACATGAAATTTTACTAAAAGAGGTTGGTTTTTTGCTAAGGGCTTGTGGTTGTATTTTTATCTTGTTGAATCACAAAAACCTTCTAGAGGGATTTACATTCAAACACATTTCTAGCTCTTGATTTCTTAATTCTATAATCTACTTTTGTTTGATTTTTTATAAGTTGCAATAATTTTAAATTCTCTATTTTTTCATTTTCTATTTTAACAAACAAAACTCTGAAAATTGTTAGATTAAATAACAAAAAGACGGTAATTATTAGTACTTACAATCCTCGTGGGAATGACACTCGGTACTCAATAATCTATACTATAAAACTATAGGTGCACTTGCCTATGGTTTTCTAGAGTAACTTTTGAGCCATCAATGCATATGTAAAATAACTAAATATCTGGAGATATCAGATATCAAATCCCTTAAATCAAACAAGTGAACATTCATGTTTCTAAAAAATAACTGCCAAATAATAAAGGTTCTAAAATACCCTTAATGAAGGGAAATAAATATTTAAATAACTAACAAAACTTGAAATAATCTCATCCATTGATTTTGACAAATAAATGGTTGATATTAGTCCACACTGTCTTACACAAAGACCTCTGCCTTATTTGATTCAATCTATAGAGCAAATGGTGTGAATTACCCAATTGGGATAGGAGAGAGACTTTTTTGATATATAGGATAAAAAACTATGTTTTCTACCCACTTTTGGGGTTCTTTTACCACAATACCTTGAGGCTTTCAATGCAAGTCTTTAAAGTAGGTGAAGTTGTATTTCTCTCTCATGTTAAATACATACACATACTTTTCCCACCAGTTTTTTATTTATCTCTCTCTTCTCCTTCTTATTCACAAAATAGCAAGAACTTATTTTTGCGCTCCTTTTGTTTACTCAAAACCGTACCCGATAAAGGAAAAAATAAGGTAATGTTGCTTCTCCTCTTAGTTTAATTAACCTTGATTAAATTGTACAAAAATAGACATACACAATATGTGAAATTTCTGAATCTAAAAAACAAGATTGCAATGAGGCACGATATCCTGCCAAATTTATTATGGCACAATATCGTGCCCAATATATGGCATGATCTATCATGCCATATATATATATATATTATTGAGTAGGCAAGTGCACCTATCGTTTTGTAATATAGATTATTGAGTACCGCGTGTCATTCCCACGGGGATTGTAAGTACTAATAATTACCGTCTTTTGTTATCTAATCTAGCAATTTTCAGAGTTTTTGTTGTTAAAAATGGAAAATAAAAAATAAAGAATTCGAAATAATCACATC
The DNA here is from genome assembly GCA_016081115.2 of Rehmannia glutinosa. Classification (NCBI taxonomy): domain Eukaryota; kingdom Viridiplantae; phylum Streptophyta; class Magnoliopsida; order Lamiales; family Orobanchaceae; genus Rehmannia; species Rehmannia glutinosa. Next base: position 885,581 of record JABTTQ020001700.1, on the reverse strand, counting down.
TTACAAAAGATCAAATAAAAGTAGATTGTAGAATAAGAAGTCAAGAACTAGAAATGTGTTTGAATGTAAATCCTTCTAGAATGTTTTTGTGATTCAACAAGATAAAAATACAACCATAAGCCCTTAAGCAAAAACCAACCTCTTTTAATAAAATCTCATGTTATGTGGACCGTAGAAATTCCCGATTTAAGTTAAACCTCTATCGAGCGAATAACTTCTAACCTCAAGTTGATTAATCAAATCTCTTTGTAGTTAAAACCCCCAAGATAACATTATAACGATTTGCGAATTCCCATATTAGGTTTGACCATAATCCGAAGATTTATGTCATCCTATATCTAGGATTGCATGCAACTCTTTTCACTTATATAGGTTCTATTTCACCATGAATCTCTCGATTTCCCGGTGAAGAATAAACTTCAAATCAATATTGTGCATATACTAATTTGAATGAATAAAGCATAATATAAGTGAATCACACAAAATATGAAGATTTTATTAAAAACATTCAAACCTTAATCACAAATTCATTCTAGAGTTCATTACATTCAAACACTAGAAATTTAGCTACACATGGCTTTGACAAAAGAGTATACTGCACAAGAAGATTTGAATAAAATGAACATGGTGTACTTAGCTCTTATTCAAGACCAATTCAAGACTTCCTCCTTAGTTGATTGCAATGATGTTGAGCTCCAAGCCTTCTCCTCTATTGCTCTTCAACTTCCAACTCTACATCTCTTTTATCCTCTCAATGTATTTTGCTTTGAAACTTAGAATATACAATGAATATACAATAAATCTCTCTATGAATGAATGCATATCCCAACTCCAATTCTTGGCTTTTATAGGCATCATCTTTGTAAAAGCATACATCAATAATGCCATCTTTTGCTAAATAAATGCTCCATTTCCATAGTTGGGTTATTTGCATCATTGTTTTTCATATGATAATTGAGGAATAATAGAGTTTGGTGCAAGAAAATAAGGTGTAAAAGTTGCTCAAAGGTTGTCAAAAAGCAAAAGTCTCCATAATTTCCGCCAAAAGAAGAAAAATTTTTGAGTTGGAGGAACAACACGGATTGACTTCGAGTCTTGCATCGCCATGGGAATGATTCAACGGAGCGGTATGAGTTATGTCTTAAAACTCAAAAATACCGACTACACACATCCAATGTCGGACCCTTCTTGCACTTTGGTTCGGGATCCGGAAAATTGGAAGATGCTTTATGCTCATGGCAATGACCGGATGCTTTACAACTACCCGCCCGTCGGCTTCGAACACGAAAGCTTATCAAAGTGAGAATCCGGATGTTGAAGGTCCTCCACTTCTCAACCACCTAGAAGACCTCCCCTTCATGTGGATGACACTAGATCTCTCCTCCAAGCCATGCGGTTGGAGCAAATGGAGCAACGAGCTATATTGGATCGCCACGAGGAAAGAACGACGCAGCACTTTGCTCGAGTTGAAGAACAACAACAACAAAGATTTCATGAATCTTCAAATACAAAGAACAACAACAATACGACCAACAACAATCTACTTTGCCATGATAGATCAAATCCACCAATGGCATATCACCCAAAGACATTTTCCCGCACCACAATAAAGGTCGTATTTGTTCTCTTATTTTTAGTTTTTTGTTATTTTCGTATTTATCCCATCTCTTTCTTCACATTGGGGACAATGTGACCCTTGAAGTTGGTGGTGGTGAGACTTGTTAGCACATTTGGAATTTTCTTTAGCTTGGCATGAGATTTGCGTGTTTTTAGTTATTTTTGTGGATGTTTTATTTTCTTTTTATGCACTCTATCAATCTCTTGCAAACAAACATGAGATGCTATTCTTTTTTACAATTAGATAAGTTGTTTGTGGATTTGTTATAACCATTTTTCTCCCAAAAAGTCATCTTTTTGAAAACTCAAATCGCCAAAATATTTTAAAACCGTGTGACTTTAGTAAAAGGATGAATCGCCAAAAGAGTTTAATGTCATGAAAATAGTTTGGATTTTGCTTAAATTTAGATACTTTGTGTCATGATCACTTTGGAGAAACCATAATTCGGGTTTATATAAAAAAAAAAAAAAACAAAACAAAAATCGAAAAAAATTGTTCATATTTTTATAAAAAGGACAAATCGAGGTTATACTCCTCTGTTTGTTGCTGCTTAGTAACTAGGAGCATTCATGAGCCTCATGTTTGTCTTTTACGAAACGGCGGCACAAATATGAGTATCGAACACCACCCTAGGAGCTTTTGGAAAGTCATTCAAAATTTAAACCTAGTGGAAGTTTGCCTAAAAAATGTCCTAATTTATAGCTATATGCATGATTAAAAACCCCGAGTTTTGGACATCACCTTTTATCATTATATTCTCGTATTTGGTCTAAGCGAATGATTAACAATTTATGTGATATGACAATCTGTGATGATTAAACGATTCCATTATCAAGTCACCCTCTTTTTAACAAATTGGTTGACTTGAAAGAACGAATCGATTGGCTCAATTGGGAATAAAAAGGTTAGCGATTTACTTTAATCATGTCGAAATTGTGAAACCGGATATCTCTTTTTGTTTTCAACCCCACTCTTTGTTTTTATCCTATATATCAAAAACATAGTTTTTTATCCTATATATCAAAAAAGTCTCTCTCCTATCCCAATTGGGTAATTCACACCATTTGCTAAATAAATGCTCCATTTCCATAGTTGGGTTATTTGCATCATTGTTTTTCATATGATAATTGAGGAATAATAGAGTTTGGTGCAAGAAAATGAGGTGTAAAAGTTGCTCAAAGGTTGTCAAAAAGCAAAAGTCTCCATAATTTCTGCCAAAAGAAGAAAAAGTTTGAGTTGGAGGAACAATACGGCCGTGCTTAAAAATCACGGCCATGCCGTGTTCGTCAAAATTGACGAACATGGCCGTGCTTCGGAAGCATGAGCTGGCCGTGTTTTCTTCGTTAATTGGGAAATTTTGGCAGGGTGTATTTTTAAACACGGTTTGGGCGTGTTTTGATGGACGTCATGCTGAACACAGCCGTGCTTGCAAAAAGCACTACTGGTGTGTTTTTCGCTTTTCTTGTTTTTCTTCCCTTTGAAGCATGACCATGTTTTCCAACACACTGGGCGTGTTTTGCGAGATTGAGTCTTCTTGCCTTCTTTTTGATCAATGTTAGACTTCATTTTTGTTCGTCTTTTCATACGAAATTCATGTGAATTTGCTTCAAGTCTTTACCTTCATCATTCAAAACAAGCCAATGTGATTTTTCTTGAATTTATTGATTATTAAGCTTAAAAGTTAAGGAAATTATCGAAAAAGAATTATATAAACATGAACAAAAATTCACTTATTTTCCGCCTCCAACTTGGAAATTTTGCTTGTCCTTAAGCAATTTTAAAACAAAGAGTGGGGTTGAAAACAAAAAGAGATATCTAGTTTCACAATTTCGACATGATTGAAGTAAATCGCTAACCTTTTTATTCTCAATTGAGCCAATCGATTCGTTCTTTCAAGTCAACCAATTTGTTAAAAAGAGGGTGACTTCAGTAATTGGAATCGTTTAATCATCACAGTTGTCATATCACATAAATTGTTAATCATTCGCTTAGACCAAATACGAGAATGTAATGATAAAAGGTGATGTCCAAAACTCGGGTTTTTTTTAATCATGCATATAGCTATAAATTAGGACATTTTTGAGGCAAACTTCCACTAGGTTTAAATTTTGAATGACTTTCCAAAAGCTCCTAGGGTGGTGTTCGATACTCATATTTGTGCCGCCGTTTTACGTAAAAGACAAACATGAGGCTCATGAATGCTCCTAGTTACTAAGCAGCAACAAATAGAGGAGTATAACCTCGATTTGTCCTTTTTTATAAAAATATGAACAATTTTTTTTTGATTTTTGTTTTGTTTTGTTTTGTTTTTTTTATATAAACCCGAATTATGGTTTCTCCAGTGATCATGACACAAAGTATCTAAATTTAAGCAAAATCCAAACTATTTTCATGACATTAAACTCTTTTGGCCGTATTCATCCTTTTACTAAAGTCACACGGTTTTAAAATATTTTTGGCGATTTGAGTTTTCAAAAAGATGACTTTTTCGGGAGAAAAATGGTTATAGAAAATCCACAAACAACTTATCTAATTGTAAAAAAAGAATAATATCTCATGTTTGTTTGCAAGAGATTGATAGAGTGCATAAAAAGAAAATAAAACATCCACAAAAATAACTAAAAACACGCAAATCTCACACCAAGCTAAAGAAAAATCCAAATGTGCTAACAAGTCTTACCACCTCCAACTTCAAGGGTCACATTGTCCCCAATGTGAAGAAAGAGATGAGATAAAGTACGAAAATAACAAAAAACTGAAAATAAGAGAACAAATACGACCTTTATTGTGGTGCAGGAAAATGTCCTTGGGTGATATGCCATTGGTGGATTTGATCTATCATGGCAAAGTAAGACTGTTGTTGGTCGTATTGTTGTTGTTGTTTTCGCTGAAGATTCATGAAATACTATTGTTGTTGTTCTTCAACTCGAGCAAAGTCTTTGCGTCATTCTTTCCTTGTGGCGATCCAATATAGCTCGTTGCTCCATTTGCTCCAACCGCATGGCTTGGAGGAGAGATCTAGTGTCATCCACGTGAAGGGGAGGTCTTCTAGGTGGTTGAGAAGTGGAGGGACCTTCAACATCCGGATTCTCACTTTGATAAGCTTCCGTGTCCGAAGCCGACGGGCCGGGTAGTTGTAAAGCATCCGGGTCATTGCCATGAGCATAAATCATCTTCCAATTTTCCGGATCCCGAACCAAAGTGCGAGAAGGGTCCGACAATGGATGCGTGTAGTCGGTATTTTTGAGTTTTAAGACATAACTCATACCGCTCCATTGAATCATTCCCATGGCGATGCAAGACTCAAAGTCAATCCGTGTTGTTCCTCCAACTCAAAATTTTTCTTCTTTTGGCGGAAATTATGGAGACTTTTGCTTTTTGACTACCTTTGAGCAACTTTTACACCTTATTTTCTTGCACCAAACCCTATTATTCCTCAATTATCATATGAAAAACAATGATGCAAATAACCCAACTATGGAAGTGGAGCATTTGTTTAGCAAAGGATGGCATTATTGATGTATGCTTTTACAAAGATGATGCCTATAAAAGCCAAGAATTGGAGTTGGGATATGCATTCATTCATAGAGAGATTGATTGTATATTCATCGTATATTCTAAGTTTCAAAGCAAAATACATTGAGAGGATAAAAAAGAGGTAGAGTTGGAAGTTGAAGAGCAATAGAGGAGAAGGCTTGGAGCTCAACATCATTGCAATCAACCAAGGAGGAAGTCTTGAATTGGTCTTGAATAAGAGCTAAGTACACCATGTTCATTTTATTCAAATCTTCTTGTGTAGTATACTATTTTGTCAAAGCCATGCGTAGCTAAATTTCTAGTGTTTGAATGTAATGAACTCTAGAATGAATTTGTGATTAAGGCTTATATGTTTTTAATAAAATCTTCATGATTTGTGTGATTCACTTATATTATGCTTTATTCATCCAAATTGGTATTAGCGCGATATTGATTTGAAGTTTATTCTTCACCGGGAAATCGAGAGATTCATGGTGAAATAGAACCTATATAAGTGAAAAGAGTGCATGCAATCCTAGATATAGGACGACATAAATCTTCCGGATTAGGTCAAACCTAATATGAGAATTCACAAATCGTTATAATGTCTTTGTCTTGGGGTTTTAACTAGAAAGAGATTTCAGTTAATCAACTTGAGGTTAGAAGTTATTCGCGATCGATAGAGGGTTTAACTTATATCGGGAATTTCTACGGTATATAAAACATGAGATTTTATTAAAAGAGGTTGGTTTTTGCTTAAGGGTTTTTGGTTGTATCTTTATCTTGTTAAATCACAAAAACATTATAGAGGGATTTACATTCAAACACATTTCTAGCTCTTGATTTCTTATTCTATAATCTACTTTTATTTGATCTATTGTAAGTTGCAATTATTTTAAATTTTCTATTTTTCATTTTCCATTTTAACAAATAAAACTCTGAAAATTATTAGATTAAATAACAAAAAGACGGTAATTATTAGTATTTACAATCCTCGTGGGAATGACACTCGGTACTCAAACTTTTTCTTCTTTTGGCGGAAATTATGGAGACTTTGGCTTTCTGACAACATCCGGATTCTCACTTTGATAAGCTTCCGTGTCCGAAGCCGACGGGGCAGGTAGTTATAAAGCATCCGGGTCATTGCCGTGAGCATAAAACATCTTCCAATTTTCTGAATCCTGAACCGAAGTGCGAGAATGGTCCGACAATGGATGCGTGTAGTCGGTATTTTTGAATTTTAAGACATAACTCATACCGCTCCGTTGAATCATTCCCATGGCGATGCAAGACTCAAAGTCAATACCGGTCGGTCCCCGGGCTTGCTCGAGTCCTGCGAGATCATAACTGAAATGAACGGCGATGGGAGTAATAAGGCCACCAATGACGATTTTACCTCGATCTTTCTTGCTGACTTTGAGAAAATCCTTTGCTAGATAGAGCCCGTGTCGCCTAAAGATAGAGCTCAATCAAGGCGGACGACCCCTTCGCTTTCGCCCCGGCCAAATAATGTGCTTGAGAGTACCCGATGGACATAACAGAAGCATGGATTGACGATACATGAGGATTTGGATGAGGAAGGGTTGTATTCTAGCTCATGCGTAATAGCTTGCCAAAATTGTCGATCACGGAAACCCAATGGCTTTATGCGCAACCCATTTGTGGGCAGACCATAGATAGTGATAAATTCTGCCAGTGTGAGTTGGTGATCATTGTTGAAGAGTCGAAAGGTGATACGTCCTTCTTCAGCGTGTCAGCCCGATGTGATCTCAGCGTTATAAGAACTCAGAAATTCTAATGTGAGACGGAAGTAGGTGGGCATGGCTAAATTCATGAAATAGCCCCACCCAAGCTGATCGAACATCCAATCCACATCTGTACGAAGCCCGAGTCCATCCAATGTAAGGTTGTCTGAGAATCATGTGTTTATAATTTGGCGTTGGGCTAGACAATGATACTGAGCCTCCTGATCGGCATCCCGGAAAGAAATGCCATATGGGTTGGCAGGAACCGGTGCGTTGGTGCGAGCGGCTCGGGGATCGCCGTGTGCGGGGTCCGCGTAGGATGAAGCACCACCGGTACGACTGCGCTTGGACCTGGGATTCCTATGTCAATAGAAACTTATAACAGCGTGAAAAAATCATTCTAAGAGACATAACAACATCCCAAGCATGAAGGATCACCGATTCATCCAAAATTTCGCCATATTAACACAATTATTCAACAAGAATCAATCTTCAAAAGCTATACACCCCTTTGCAACAATAATTCAACAACATCCCCTTCTCAACAACAATTCAACAATAGCCAAAGAGCAATTCAACAAGAACAAATATATCTCTTTTTCAATAACAATTTAAGAATATCAATCATACGAACCCAAGACTGATTCTTCAAATTTATTTCATGAATATCAAGAACAAATGACCAATTCCTTAATTTAGGAAGATGAACATCACAAGAATAATTTCCCACCATTACCACAATAATCAAGAAATTACCACAAACAAACCCACTTAAACTCACAAAAAGAACAAGAAATATGTCATAAAAAGAAATTCATGATTTTACCATTAATCAACAAATATCCAAATTTTAATTTCCCAAAAAAATTCAATTTCTAGGTCATGAAAAATTGGTAACAAAAATTCATGAAATTCCTAATTACAACAGGGATAATCTTCACTACAACACACAAAAGAATAAACATACCAAATTAAACAAGAAAAAGGAACAAAATCAAAATTTGAAATATAAAAGTAAAGAAGAATAACACATACCTTGAAGACATTGTGGAGGGGAAATAAGTAGAAACCTTGTGGTGTGAAGGTGTGTGGTATGGTGAAGATTTTTGAGAGAAGAGAGAAGATGTTTTGGGGTTTTGGGGAGGGGTTTGAGAGAAGAGGGAATTTGGGGAAGAAGAAGGGGGGTTTTGGAAGGAAGATTTGGGGAAAAATCATCCCCCGTTTTTTTTAAGGTGCCGAACACGACCGTGTTTGGCACGTCCCTTCAGCACAATTTTTTTTCAACACACGAGCGTGTTCAGTAAACACGCCCAGGCCGTGTTTTTGACGCAATTTCTTCCCCAAAATATTTTTTTTCTTCTTTTTTTTAAACACGGGCGTGTTTAATAACACGCCCAGGCCGTGTTTCGTACGAAATTGGACCTGGATTGACAAACACGGGCAGGGTGTGTTCGCTAAACACGGCCAGCCCGTGTTTTGTACGATTTGTTTTTTAGTTAAAACAAAACAACCTCAAGCAATAAAAAAAATAGGAAAAATCAAGCAAAAGAAAATACACACAAAATACCGGGTTGCCTCCCGGATAGCGCTTCTTTAATGTCGTATAGCTGGACCGTTTACCCAAATATGGAGATTAGTCGGGTGTAGCCTTGGACTTATGAAAATCCCATGGGCATTTAGTAGCATTACCTCCAACTTCAAGCTTCAAAATGTGCTCTTTGACCTTTTGGGCCTCTATTTTGGAAATAGATCTCTTTTGACCTGTACCTTGATCAAATTTTTTCTCCAAGAAATTTTTAGTTTTCACATTACTCAAGGAAACTGAGTCAACAAAAGAACAAGTAATATCCTTATCAATTTCAACATGAATTTTAAAAATTACTTGTTCATCCCACACTCTTAGAGTTAATTTTTCCTCATGCACATCAATGATAGATTTCACCGTAGCCAAGAAAGGACACCCAAGAATTAGAGGAACATCAATATCATCATGCATGTCAAGAATAACAAAATCAACTGGGAACATGAATTTATCAATCTTGACTAATACATCATTAATAATACCTCTAGGATGTTTATTCGATTTATCGACTAAGTGAATGTCCATCCTAGTAGGTTTCAGTTCACTTAATCCCATATGCGTGATGTATCATAAGACATCACATTGATACTAGCTCCTAAGTCTGCTAGTGCCCTATAAACAGGTAAACCATCAATTGTACAAGGGATAATAAAGCTTCCTGGATCAATAAATTTTTGTGGTAATTCATTGGAAGAACATTTATCATTTAATTGCACATTTGATAATTTGTTAAGCTTATTTTCATTAGGAATGATGTCATTTAAATCCTTAGTATGCTTTGAAGGATGTTGAACAAATGGAATATTGGTATGTAATTGCTTGAATGAATCAAGGTACGTACCAAATTTGTCTCCCCTTCTATCTTCTTCAGTCAACTCGGGTAAGGGATCTTGGGTTTGTATTTTGCAACTACCTTTTTCACGGGTTTGTCATCCCCCACATATTTCCACATGGGGTATGCTCATGTGGAACATTGATGGTGATTGCCTTTAGGTGCTCTCTTGGGTTTGGCTCAGTGTTACTCGGTAAACTTCCTTGTGGCCTTTCAGAAATCATTTTTGCAATCTGTCCTATTTGGTTTTCCAAATTATGGATAGATGCCACTTGATTTCTCAAGGATATTTCCACCGCCTGGAATCGAGTATCTGTTGATTGCACAAACTTTGTTATGAGTTCTTCCAAGTTAGGCTTACCTTGATTTGGCTGAACTCCGGAGACGTGTGTAGATTAGGATTGGGGTTAGGTCGTGGTTGACCTAGATTTCCCAACCGAAATTTGGATGTTGTCGCCACCCGGATTGTTTGTGTTCTTTGTAAGGATTATTTGGGTAATTTAAGGCTTGATTCCCAACATAATTGGCCTGCTCGCCTTGCGATTGTGTGTGGGCATTCCCGATGATTATGTGATCCTCCGCCAAGTTTCACAAGATAAAACGTCGCGTGGTAGTGGTTTAGAGAGCGCTAGATCGTCGATCTTTTGGGTCAAAGCTTCGACTGCGGCAAATGCCTAGTGTAACCATTGCATCTGCATTATAAACACCCACCACTGCTCATTAGGTTTACCTCGTACGGATTGCCATTGATAGCCATTCATGGCCATTCCCTCTATCAGGTCTTGGGTGGCTCCTGGTGTTTTATTGTTCAATGTTCCCCTGGCTGCCGCATCAATCATTTGCCTCGTTAACGAGAGTAGCCCATTGTAAAACGTTTGGACTTGCATCCAAATAGGGAGGCCATGATGTGGGCATTTCCGCAACAGTTCTTTGAATCTCTCCCAAGTGTCGTACAAGGTCTCATCATCTTCTTTAGTGAATGAAGATATTTCATTCCTCAATTGTGCAGTTTTAGCCGGTGGAAAATACTTTAAAAGGAACTTTTCAGCCATAATGCTCCATGTTGTGATATAAGATTATTGAGTACCGAGTGTCATTCCCACGAGGATTGTAAGTACTAATAATTACCGTCTTTTTGTTATCTAATCTAGCAATTTTTAGAGTTTTGTTGTTAAAAATGGAAAATGAAAAATAAAGAATTTGAAATAATCACAACCTACAAAATATCAAATAAAAGTAGATTGTAGAATAAGAAGTCAAGAGCTAGAAATGTGTTTGAATGTAAATCCCTCTAGAATGTTTTTGTGATTCAACAAGATAAAAATACAACCATAAGCCCTTAAGCAAAAACCAACCTCTTTTAATAAAATCTCATGTTATGTGGACCGTAGAAATTCCCGATTTAAGTTAAACCCTCTATCGAGCTCGGATAACTTCTAACCTCAAGTTGATTAACTGAAATCTCTTTCTAGTTAAAACCCCCAAGACAGCATTATAACGATTTGTGAATTCCCATATTAGGTTTGACCCTAATCCAGAAGATTCATGTCGTCCTATATCTAGGATTGCATGCAACTCATTTCACTTATATAAGTTCTATTTCATTTCCCCGTGAAGAATAAACTTCAAATCAATATTGCGCATATACCAATTCAAATGAATAATCACACAAAATATGAAGATTTTGTTAAAAACATTCAAACCTTAATCACAAATTAATTCTAGAGTTCATTACATTCAAACACTAGAAATTTAGCTACACATGGATTTGACAAAAGACTATACTACACAAGAAGATTTGAATAAAATGAACATGGTGTACTTAGCTCTTATTCAAGACCAATTCAAGACTTCCTCCTTGGTTGATTGCGCTGATGTTGAGCTCCAAGCCTTCTCCTCTATTGCTCTTCAACTTCCAACTCTACCTCTCTTTTATCCTCTCAATGTATTTTGCTTTGAAACTTAGAATATACAGTGAATAAACAATAAATCTCTCTATGAATGAATGCATATCCCAACTCCAATTCTTGGCTTTTATAGGCATCATCTTTGTAATAACATACATCAATAATGCCATCTTTTTCTAAACAAATGCTCCACTTCCATAGTTGGGTTATTTGCATCATTGTTTTTCATATGATAATTGAGGAATAATAGAGTTTGGTGCAACAAAATGAGGTGTAAAAGTTGCTCAAAGGTTGTCAAAAAGCAAAAGTCTCCATAATTTCCGCCAAAATAAGAAAAAGTTTGAGTTGGAGGAACAACACGACCACATTAAAACATGGCCGCAGCCAAGACGGCCCTGGCCGTGTTTTCTTCGTTAATTGGGAAATTTTGGCAGGGTGTGTTTACTCCTCAGATCAAATTCGTAGGCCTTGAGATCTGAGAATAGCTCATGGTTGGATGTCTTGGATAGGTCCATGGAATGCCTCAGTGCCATGACCTTCATTTCCCATTCACCGAGACTTCTTAGAATCTTCATACACATTTCCTTCTGTGAATATTATTTTCCAAGTGCAAATAGCTCATTGGTAATTTAGAACCGAGCATCCAAATTGATCCAAGGTCTCTCCTGCAAGCATTTTAAAATTTTCAAATTTTTGTACATCAACAGATAGTATATTTTCCTTGATTTGCTTCGAGCCTTCACAAATCAAGGTTAGCTTGTCCTAGATTTCTTTAGCCGTTTTGCATGATTTAACTTTATTGAACATGGCTTTGTCCAAAGTTTTGTAAAGAATGTCCTTGGCCACATTGTCCAAGTTATATCTTTTCCTGTCATCATTTGTCCATTCGGCTCTCGGTTTTCAACCATAACTCGGTCCGGGAGCAACATCCTCTTTTCACCTTCACCGCAACTCTCTTACAAAGTGTATTCACTTTTAAAATTTGCAGGTGGCCCATCTTCTATCACTATCAACATTTCATCGTGTAATGCCGACATATGAGCTCGCATACGAATTTTCCAATCATCAAATTCCGCAATAGTGAACATAGGGATGCGTGTCAAATTTGCTTCCATGATAATAACTTTGTGATTAAAAGAGTTTTGAAAGATCAAGCATCAAACAATCTTTGAAAGATTTGGAGATCTAGTTCAAGAAACTTGCGGAAGACTCAATGAACCAACCGCTCGATACCACTTGTAGGTCCCAAGGGGTGTGAGTGTAAGGTTTAGAGGGGGTTGAATAAACCTTACCAACTTTTCAAATTTAGTCCTTTTAAATATTCGAGTTAATACTACACAAAGTCCTTGATGGATAACTAAGTTAGTTAATCAAATGGAGTTAGCCACTCAACAGACTGATCGAGCCGTTGATAGAATAACTCATAACTGTTTTGACTAAAGACTTAACTTGACCGTGATATGTTTTCAATGGAAGACTTAACACCCTTGATTTTGGTTTAAGTTTGTTTCAATACTTGGTTTTAGTACTTTGTTGATTATCAATTGGATAGCAAATTTATCGTGAGATATAAATGTAATATGCACGTAAATTAAAGTCTTTGAAATGTAAATGACACAATAAATTTTTATAGAGGTTGGAAGATGGGGTAATTCTTCTACTCCTCTCTTCTCCAACTCCCGGAGGAATCCACTAAGTATTGATCAAGATACAAGTATTGATCACACACCCGCTTGATCCTTTGGGACTCGATGCCGAGATGCCTTGGTCACACAAACCTTCTCATACGACTCGGCTTCTTCACAGCCACCGCCTTGCTACTAAGCCCACTTGCTCAAGTTCCTTGGATTTGATCACGAAGCCCTCCAAATAACTTAAGCCTGGTTCGACCTTGAACCTTCCTACAATCCTTCGTGGAATGTAGACCCCTTGATTCTTTAAATGTTTCCTCTTCAACTGATTGAAGTTGTCTTTCCTTCACAGTGAGTGTAGGATTGATTTTCTTCATAATGTAGGTTTGAGGATTGAGCGTTCAATAACTTGAGAATATTTCAGGTTACAAATGTTTCTTTCTTGCTTGTATTCAATTCTCGGATGGTCAAGGTAACCTTTTCTCAAATAAACTCCTCGGCCTTTTATAGTGGTCTTTCAAAAATCGCCGTTGAAGAGATATGCTTGTTTTTGAAAGTCACTTGTGGTCGTTGGCTTGTCTTGTTGCGTTCTTGGAATTGACATTTCCTCGTATACATGATCCTTGACTTTTTCGTGAGATCTCGACACAAAGTGCTTCCCATTGGTTTATTCCTTTTGCACGCTTCGGGGATCAGCACTTTAAGAAAGGTAGTATGGAAGTATTACTTGGTTAAGTAATTCTCTTGATTTCTCGTAAACGGATCTCTTTCGATTATCTCAACTTGACGCATTTCCTTGCCTTCCCTAGGTGACTTTGAGTCGCTTCCAATCATTGGATGACTCTTTCCTTGCTTCTTGAACTTGAGACTTGGCTATCTTGAGTTGACTTGACGATACTTCACTCACCGCATCTCACCGCTCCTTCATCGAGTTCCTATTCTTCTCTTCTTTGCCATACTCACCGCCTCACAAATGAGTCTTCCTTCTAGTCTCCATTGTCTTCTTGCATGTTCGGCATAGCCGACTTAACTCACTCGACCAACCCTATCTATTACAATGCAATTTACAACAAAAATGGGGTGCCAACTTCCTATTCTAAGTTTTACATGGCATTCATCAAAATCTACAAAATAATTTCCCAACAATTTTCCCCTTTTTGATGATGCCAAAACTTAAAACATACATCAATAATTAAACAACAAAGATACATACAGTAAAATGTAGAATCACGTAATGTATGCTTAGAATCAATCTTTTATTGATCATAACATTCTTGTTCTTTACATAGTTTACAAAGTGTATCGATTTGAATCAACAGAAAATGTATCGAGCTTACATGGACCTTAAAGTAACCATGTCAGTTTCTATATCTCCACAAGTATAGAAATTGTACAATTTTATTCAATGTACAGAAGACTTACATAAAAATGTATTTACATAGTAAAATACACGAAGGGGTGGACAACAACACTTCATCTCCTTCGCTGCCTCCTTCTTTCATCTTCTTCAGCTCTGTCATCTTCTGACCTTCTTCTCTTTTTCTCATCTTGGTCTTCTTCTTCTTTTCATACGCCCTTCTCGGCGACTTCATCTCTTCTCGGTCTTTCTTGTCTTTCCTCCCATAGCTGAGTTTGTCTTTTATTTTCCTCTTCAATTCTCTTCACATACTCAACATTGTTCTTAGCCACTTGCGGGTTGGCTACTTCAAAATCCAAACCCAATAGATCCCTCCTTTCTTGCCGGATCTATATACTCAATATTTTTGGGTAGAGGTCTATGTCTCAAACCTCTTCCCCCACCTCTTCGCTTCTTCCTCTTCCTCTCGGGCGTGTACTGCATCTTTGGGTCTTTTTTTCCCACCGAGTGACTAGCAGAGTGACAGAGAAACCGCGCAGTCCGCCGCCGCGTCGCCTTCTTCACATAGTGTGAGACCTTTTTCCCAAGACAAATCATAGGCTTGAGCCGTGGACATATTTGCGAAGTAACCTTCGGGGATGCGAGCGTCTTGAATTCATCAATAGATCTTGCCTTGGTTCCAACATCGAAATGGCATAGGTGTCTCTTCGCATTTGGAATGCCTCCATGTTATTTCGAATATCCATAACTCGGGCATCCATCCTTCCTTCCACTTCCTTCATCCCCTCGCTTCAATCGTCTTTCTCTATTCACCATAGGTACAACAGTGTTGGAATGGCGAGTCATCGGGAGTTTGCTGATAATATCACCGTGACAAGACCTTGTTGAGGGGTTTTAGCAATCATCAAGGTCACATCTTTCGAACCTTCCCCTCAACAGACTTCCCTTTCTTCTCTTTATTATTTCCTCACTCAAATTGTCTTTCCCTTCACAAATGCTTCTCTCTTTCTCGCCTTCGTATCCCTTCGCTTTTAGGTATTCCTCTTCCCCTTTTTGGCATCATCAAAGGAGAGAGGAACTCTTGAAACAAGCTAGCAAGCAAGAAGTCTAGTCTGGCGATAGCCGAGTTCTATTTCGAATCTCTGCATGAGTATGATGCATGAACTCGGTGGGGTGGCGTTGGATTCATTGCTACCAACTTCATCTCAAATGAGAAGACCAATTTTCGATCCATATTCTCTTCCACGCCAGAGCTCGTTTTTATTGTGTTAACGCAATAGCTTTATCTCTCGTGGTGTGAGATTCATGCATTTGTTCGATGTGCTCTTGCAATTTTGTCTTTGCATCGACATTCTCACCCGCCAAACTAGCAACTTGTTGAACAATGTCCTCAAATATCGAGCTTGTTCCACACGCATTGTCTTCTTTGTTGCCACCACTCCCGATCCCGACTATTAAGCCTCGCAAATCGCCAGATAGGTTGGCGTCTCGTTATCCACCTCATGTCCAGTGAGGCCTGGTGCCTCCCATTTTTTCAATCTCAACAAATAAGGCTTTGAAAACTTCCCGAACTTTAGCATTTGTCTCCTCTATTTCAAATTGACGACCAAGTAGCGTCAAAGTCATAGTTAGGTGGAACAATGGTGTCCGATGGAATAACAGGGTCAGTCCGTGGGAAGCGCACACGATCTCTCGGGTCGATTCTTCGGGAGGTCGTACCTCCAGAGAGAAAGGAAATGATTCTACAAATGGATCATCACGGGCAATCGAATCGCTCAATGATAAATGGTGCTCGTGAAGTCCCCTGTGGAGTCGAACTGCTGCGGCAGGGGAGCCCGCGCAGCTGGACTCTGTTTCACCGTGGTCTATTGTGAAGTCGACCCGCTTTGTCCGAGCCTCATGCCTCAACAGCTTCGTCGGTCTCAATTGGTTTTTCCAAATGAGTTGATCGTCCTCTACCTTATCGTGCGACATTGATGATAACGAGATTGCCATGGGTGGCTCATCATCAAAGTTGAATGTTTGGTGAGTGTCTTGAGGTCGACTTATTCGTGGTTGGAACATCCTCACCGAGTCCTTTGGATCTCGCAATAGGGGATGACTCGGCTTCATCTTCACCTTCGGATCCCGGAAAAGTTACATCGAGATTATCCTGGGAGTCGTGAAGAGCACTTATCTCCTTTTCTCGATGGATTTATGATGGCAGGAGGGATGTTCGTGCCTCGATCTCTTTACCCGGAAGTCTCAACCTCCCGCTGGCCTTCATTACCTCCCGCAGTCTCAACCGCAGCGACGCCTTTGACATCCCTTCCACGGTGTTTGCTTTGTCTTGGGGTCTTCTCGTGGTGGCATCCACCGGAGTCTCAACTCCATGGATTGCACTTTCAAAGTGCCCGCAGTGTTAACTCCTGGCAGTTCCTTCCCGTGCCTCGACGCATCATCAAGAACGTCATTGGCCTCGCAGAGCGATTGGCACCTCACCGAGACAGTCTCAATCGTCGAGCCTCGTTGATGACAACTTGTTGAGTATTTTGTGATTGTTCCTTCTCCACTTCGCCTCCGAGATTCATTGTGGAGTCGCCTACAACATCCTCCGACCTTGCCGCAGCGGAGGGAGTTTCCCCCTCACCGGCACACCAATTGAGTGACTTGGAATGGGGTCACTCGTCTCAGGACTCCCATTGTTCCCATTGAGTATTCAACCGCAAAGGTGGTAAGACACCTTCATTAGGGGTTGGCTCGACCGGGTCCCCACAATCCTAGTTTCATCGCCCGCTTCCTTAACACCTTCCTCCGAATGAGCTAGGGAAGTGGTGGCAATGGACAACAATTGCAATATGCCGCACCACTCCCATGGGATCAACTTCCAAACCGTGATGTGGAAGACTCCCCTGGTCCTTCCAACATCCTTTGCTCATGTTGGGCTCGATTCCCGCATGGTTTGTCGTGCATCTCTCGATTCTTCTATAGCAAAGAAAGGTCCGCATCATCATCTTCACTCCCGGAGAAAATGTTGAGATGAGGATGTGTATGTTCATGGTTCCAAAGTAAAAGGACAAAGATCGGCCTTTTCACGAGCCTCGCCTTTCTTCTCGCCCGTCTCTCCTTCTCCTTGTCCTTGAAGATCTGCAAGATATCCATGCGATTTTTCATCATCGATTGCTTGGACCACAAAGTGGTCAACCCAAGAAAATTCAACAATTCCTCTTCTTCTTCGATAAACTCCGGTCTTTGGAATCGTTCCTGGATCGACTCAACTTCCACTTTCTCCACTCTCGCAGACGATTTTGGATGTCTAGATAAGGTGGGGATAGGATCATCACATCATCATCATCTCTATCATCTTCTCCTTTCTCGTCTCTCATTCTCAGGGATAGAAGGTAGTAACTCAGCTACTTCTTGTGTCTCAGCTGTTCGAACTACAACTGTGTCTTCAGTTTGCCTCTGCTGATTGCCTTCAGCAGACTTAGCTATTTCATCGCAATTTCGAGACTCTACTTCTCCGAGTCTCCGATCTCTGTTTTTCCGCGTGCGTGGGTGACTCATCCTGTTTCAAGCTCGAACGCTTGAAGATTCTTCTTCTCCTCTTTGTTTGTACCAGAGGGACTTCCGGTTCGAGATAAGGTTTATTCGAGTCCTGGCGGCAGGGGCCGTGCCATCGTCTTCTTATGAGGAGTCCATCGTGGCTTATCGGTTCTCCTTTTCTTGACGACCGGAGAAGGTATTTGAGATTCCTTCTCCGCTAAGCGCTGGGGCGGGAGACACGATCATGCGGGAGCGGTGACTCGGCTGCGAGCAGGGGCAGGAGCGATTCCTTTTTCTTTCTTTGCGCAGGGCACAAGTCTTATTGGCGGCTACGAGTAGCCTTCTTTTGAGGAGGGGAGACAAATGATATCATCGTGGTTAGCCGATTCCCCCTCACTCGTATAAGCTCTCTTAGCGTAGGCTCTCTTCTCGTGCGCCGAGAGAGGTTTGATCGAAACATCCTCTTGTTTACATGGAACGCCTTTCCATGTCGAAGAGGACTTCCTTTACTTCCATCATTCGCCAATCACCAGGCCGTATCCCAGGGAACCTCCAAATGTACCATCCTCCTTGAAGGATTTATTCCCAACATTCGGCAGAGTCTCGCTGTATACAAACTCGGCCCGATTCACTTTCTTTTCTTCAATGATCGCAACCATCACGATCAACTTTGCTTTGGACAATCGTCAAAGCTCCCAAATTTGATGTCTATGCATTTGGCAAAGATGTCCAACAATTTGTGGTAGTCCCCTTCAAAGACCCTTTATTAGTCAGATAGACTACTTTCACAAAGACAATCGGACTTGGCTACTTCCTTCCAAGCAGCAGCCGTGGTCGACATCGACCTTCATAAATTTTCGGCACTCCTTCCATCGGAATAAGCGTGTTTCGCGGATCCTTAGCAGTAATGGTGAACTCCTTTCCATGAACAGAGGACTTGATGCCTCATCGTGAACCTCGGCGTCACGTAGAACCGTGCGACCTCTTCTACGTAGGTCATTGGGAACTCCATCGTCAAAAATGGTCTTAATCCAGATTTTTCCGGTTTCTCAGAATCTTCTTCACGAGGATGTCGTCGGACCCTTGTTTAACCATACCATCAAGTCCACAAGTGAGACCCTGTGGATTTGCTTTTCTAGTTTGACAAAATCATGAGTAGATGCCATTTCGAGATGTTTTACCGAACGAAACTTGAAAACCGAATCGAGGATTGATAGGGTTTTGAGAGAAAATTTTTGCTTTTGCTTTCGAGAGAGAGATGAATAGTTTTCGGTAAAGTGAGTGAGAAACGGACGAAAATGGTTTAAGTATGGTTTATGAAAGGGCGTGCACGTGGTTTTCAAATTTGATCAAGATCAACGGCTTAGATCTTGCACGCCGATTATCATTTAAGTTATCGCATTTAATGCGGCAAAGATTTATATCCAATCATAAGCTTGGTGTGCGACTTTTGACTCAGACACGCGTCATAATTATCTTGACGTCATTCTTAAAAACATTCCCGCTTAGTAAAAACGACTGCGTTTTTGTCACTTTGCTCATAAATGACTCAGCTTACTCCTTAGCTGATTCAATCCTTCTTCTCTCTATTCTCCTTGTGACTCAGCTGTCAGCTAACTCGGTACAACTGACTTTCCGATACGGCTGATTTACTTAGCTGAATTACGAGTTCAACTCTTTTTCCTTTTTTTTTTCATGTTTTCATCTCTTTTCTTTGAGTCTTCTGAGTTCAACCCAACTCAATTAACCCTAATTCATTGTTTAGTTCTTCAAATCTTGACTCACATAATGGTTTTGTGAAAATGTCAGCCAACCTGTTTATCAGTTGAAATATATTCCAAGGTGATGTCCTTCTTTTCAACATGATCTCTTATGAAGTGATATCTGACATCAATGTGCTTTGTTCTTGAATGCAACACAGGATTTTGAGTGATTGCAATTGCACTTGTGTTATCACACATAATTGGAATTTCTTTTTCCTCAACCTCATAGTCTCTCAGCTTCTGTCTCATCCATAAGACTTGGGCACAAATTTGCCCATGACTATGTATTCTCGTCACCAGTGGGAGGTGGCTATTGAATTTTGCTTCTTGCTAAACCAGGAAATTAGCCTATTTCCAAGCATTTGACATGTGCCTGAGGTGCTCTTCCTGTCAACTCTACATCCAACATAGTCAGTCCCGAATAACCAATTAGCTTGAATCCACCTTCCTTTGGATACCATAAGCCAACTTCTTGGCTACCTTTCAAATATCTCAAAATTCTCTTGGCCTGCATCATCATGTGGCTTTCTTTTGGAGCAAATTGAAATCTTGCACATACACCTACAACAAAGGTGATATCCGTCTAACTTCTTTGTGAGATAGAGCAATGATCCAATAAGTGCTCAGTATCTTGTTTGATCTACATGCTTGCCATCTGCATCCATGTCCATTTTGATGATGTATTCATTGGTATTTTCACGAAGACTTCTCTTCCATACCAAATTTCTTCATTAAATCTCTCGGTGTATTTTGTCGACTTATGAAGGTTCCATCCTTCGCTTGTTTCACTTGGAGTCCAAGGAAGAATGTCGGTTCTCCCATCATGCTCATTTCGAATTTGCTTTGCATGAGATTTGAAAATTTATCACATAGCTCTTTGTTTGTGGATCCAAAGATGATGTCATCCACATATATTTGAACAAGCAAGATACTCTTCCTATCTTGAATTATGAAGTGTGTTCTATCCACTTTACCTTTTGTGAATCCGTTCTCGATCAAGAATTGTGACAATGTATAGAGCTTTCTTGAGTTTGTATACTTTATCTCCAAGAGTCTTCTGCTCAAATCCTGGAAGTTGTTAAACATACACTTCTTCTTCCAATAAACCATTAAGAAATGCACTCTTTACATCCATTTGATATACAATAAAGTTCTTGTGAGCGCATAGGCAAAAACATCCTTACGACTTCCAATCTTGCCACATGAGCAAATGTTTCATCAAAATCTATCCCTTTTTCTTGGCAATACCCTTTGGCTACCAATCTTGCTTTGTTTCTTACCCGCGAGCCTTCCTCATTCATCTTGTTTCGAACACCCATTTAGTGCCAATAACATTTTGATGGGTAGGTCTTTGAACCAATTCCCACACTTTATTTCTTTCAAACCGATTCAACTCTTCTTGCATAGCTTGAATCCAATGTGTGTCATCCAATGCTTGTGACACATCTTTTGGTTCTATTTGTGAGATGAAGCAAGTGAACATTGCTTCTTGTTGAGTTCGATCTAGTTTTTACACCTTCTCTTACATCTCCAATGATTAGTTAAGTGGATGATCTCTCGGCCATCTTACATCGAAGTTGGAGTAAGTTAGTGGATTCGATCGTCTTGCAAACAAGTGTTATTTTGATTAGCTCTCTCATCATCACTTAGCCTCAAATTTTCTAGGTGTTTTTGAGATTTAGCTATCTCATATTCTTCGGGTTTATAATTCCATCTTGACTTCAACATAGGGACTCTTTCTCGCATGGTTGGTTGATTTAGCTTATTACCTAACTCTTTAATGTCTTCTCCATTTACATTGGGTTCATCAAACACCACATGGATGGATTCTTCTCAGTAACCATTGTCCTCTTGTTGAGCACTCACTGTAGGCTTTGCTTTTCACCGAGTATCCTAAGAAGATACCTTCATCGACTTTAGCATCAAAACCTTTAAATTATCTTTGCCATTGTTGTGGATGAAGCATTTGCATCCAAATATTTTGAAGTATGCAACATTTGGCTTTCTCTCTCATCCAACTCTCATAGGAGTCTTTGTCACCGTCTTTTATCATGCATCTATTTTGAGTATAGCATCTTTGTGTTTATTGCTTCACCCATAATCTTTTAGGTAGCCCCCTTGACTAACATGGTCCTTGCTACTTTTTAAGAGTTCTGCCTTCCTTCTTTCTCGCAACTCCATTTTGTTGTGGAGTCCTTGCTGCAGATAATTCATGACCAATACCATTTTCAATACAAGATCGAGTGATTATACCATTGACAAACTCGGTTCCTCTATCGATCTTATTTTGATAATGGTTTGCTCTTCTCATTTTGGATTCTTTTCATCGATTCCGTAGTTTCGCAGAGTTTCATTCTTCTTTACACATGAATATTGTCCATGTATATCTTGAGTAGTCATCTACTACCACCAAGGTGTATTTCTTCCCACTTATGCTAGTTGGTTCAATGGACCAAATAGATCTATATGTAGCAGTGCAATATTCTAGTTGAAGATGGACATGTCTTTTCTTTGAATGATGATTTGATTTGCTTTCCCATCTGTCATGCATCACATACACTTTCCTTCTTGTATACTGAGTCTGGAAGTCCTTCTACAAGACTGCTTCTGGAAAGCTTGTTAATTGTTTTGAAATTCGGGTGACTCAGCTTTTGTGCCCCACCCAACTAGATTCGGTACTGCTCTTTGCTACGGACAAGTGCTTGGTGTTGCGGTTGACCAATCTACCACATACATGTTCTTTTGTCGCATCCTTGCAACACAACTTCATTGGATTCAGTGTCCTTGATTTGGCATATACCCATGTTGAATCCAACATTATAACCCTTGTCACAAAGTTGGCTGATGCTTAGCAAGTTGAAGTTGAGTCCTTCAACATATGCAACATCCGAGATTTCTAATCCATTTTTCTTGATGGATCCAAAGATGCCCTTATTTCTCCTGAGCTTCATTTCCTCCAAATATGACTTTTGCACCTCGACTTCCTTGAATTTTGACAGATTTTTCTTGTTTCCTGTCATATGTCTGGAACAACCACTATCCATGTACCAGGTTCCTTGGCACTCAGCTGTTCCTTGAACCTGCAATCAAGGAAATTAGATTTTAGGTACCCATACTTGCCTGGTCCCGAGGGGTTAGTATTATTTGACGATCCAACCATCTATAGCCAAATGATTTGACTCTAAGAGATTGCCATCTATCGATGCCATAATCATAATTAACTTTAGCAAATTGCTTGGGGTTCTAGGTTCATACATCTATCTCTTTTGTCTGTATGCTGTGAATGTGTTTTAGCAATTCTTTGTATTTGGGTAGTTGTGATATTTAAAGTGTAGTTCCTAGGTGCATAAGTGTCTTGATGATAGCTCTTATTCCTTTGGAATGGCCTTTGTTGAGTTTTAGGCCTTTGCCATTTAGAACTTATATTCCATAGATCTTTGATAGTTCACATTATTCCAATCAACTTGGCTTGGGTAGTTTCTACCATTCCCATCATATATATTTCTTTTATAGAATTTCTGGGACTTTTGGTAGCTCTGTTTCTTCTTTACGTGAGTATTTCCTATTTGGAGTTTGCTAAGGAACTCGATTGGATTTCTTCTCACTTGTCCTCTCAAAGACACTCAACAAAGGGCTTTTCTTTTCCTTTATAACCAAGACCAGTTTGCTTGTGATTGTGCTTTGGAATAAATGTGTGTGCACCATTTGGAGTTTTGGATTTTTGAGATACTTCATTACTTGAAGATCCTTTTTCCAAATCACTTTTGGAGCTTGACATAGCACAGAGAGAATTAAATCCTAAGCCCTGTCTTGTCTCCACATTCTCTTTGACTCATAATAAGGTCATCCAGGATTTAGATGCCTTAGTGAATGAGGCAATCACATTTTTGAGGTCATTCTCCCTCTTTTCTATAGCAGCTATTTCTTATTAACTTAGCATTTTCAAAATTTTAGACTTTTATTCTCATCACTATTTGACTTAGAGTACTCGGCTCCTTAGTCACCGAGAGATTTTTGCTCTTGAGTAGGCTGTTTTCCTCATCTAGTAGTGTGTGTGAAGATTTAATGTGTTCAAAGTCTTTCATCATTTTGCCTAATGAATCATAAAGATCAGTGGGTGATGAAGTGTTTGTGTCACGATCACTATCACTAGAATCGAGTGTGATGAGTTAGAGTGTACCTCATCTTCTTGGTCAGGTTGGTCTTGTTCCTGGCCATTAAACATCAAGGCTTCTTCTTCTCAGAGTCACTTGAGTAGTCGGCTTCACTACTCTCTAAATCACCGTGTGTCTTTTGACTTGGTTCTCGTGCCTCTCTGCACCAACATTGCCTTTTTCTTTTCTTGTCTTCTCTCCAGACCTTTCTTTCCTCTTCATTCCTGTATTTGTTGACTACGGATATGGGCAATCAATGGCATAGTGACCTGGTTGTCTCAGTTCTAGCATAGATTTTCAACCTTTTGATTAGCTCTTTCCATTTTTGGATTGTCGACCCTTTGATATTCAACTTTTGATGCTCTTCTCTCTTGGTAGGCCTATATTTCCTTGACTTGGAGGAGGCGAGTGTCTTTCTCGAGGATTCGCCCTTGCCTCTTTGTAGTTCTTATTGAAGAACTTGTTAAACCTTTAACCATCGTGGGCTATTTCCTCTTGGTCAATGACTTCTTTGACCTCGGCTCTCTTGCCATCCTTAACAATTAGAGCGGTGTTTTGGGCACAACTGTCTCCTCTTGGTCTTTTCTCCTCACTCAAATTCGTAGGCCTTGAGATCCGAGAATAGCTCATGGTTGGATGTCTTGGATAGGTCCATGGAATGCCTCGGTGCCATGACCTTCATTTCCCATTCACTGGGAGACTTCTTAGAATCTTCATACACATTTCTTCTCGTGTATATTCTTTTCCAAGTGCGAGATAGCTCATTGGTAATTTCTATGAACCGAGCATCTAGGCGATCCAAGGTCTCTCCCTTGCAAGCATTTTAAAATTTTCAAATTTTTGTACAAAGAACAGAGATAGTTTATTTTCCTTGATTTGCTCCGAGCCTTCACAAATCAAGGTTAGCTTGTCCCATTTCTTTAGCCGTTTTGCATGATTTGACTTTATTGAACATGACTTTGTCCAAAGTTTTGTAAAGAATGTCCTTGACCACATTGTCCAAGTTATATCTTTTCCTGTCATCATTTGTCCATTCAGCTCTCGGTTTTTCAACCATAACTGGTATGGGAGCAACATCCTCTTCACCTTCACTACAACTCTCCTTACAAATTGTGTTCACTTTTAAAATTTGCGGTGGCCCATCTTCTATCACTATCCACATTTCATCGTGTAATCTTTGTGAGATGAGCACGCATACGAATTTTCCAATCATCAAATTCCTCAATAGTGAACATAGGGATGCGTGTCAAATTTGCTTCCATGATAATAACTTTGCTGATTAAAAGAGTTTTGAAAGATCAAGTACTGAAACAATCTTTGAAAGATTTGGAGATCTAGTTCAAGAACTGGTCATGGAAGGCTCAATGAACCAACCGTTCGATACCATTTGTAGGTCCCAAGGGGTGTGAGTGTAAGGTTTAGAGGGGGTTGAATAAACCTTACCAACTTTTCAAATTTAGTCCTTTTAAATATTCGAGTTAATACTACACACACTGACTAAGTCCTTGATGGACAGCTAAGTTAGTTATCGGAGTTAGCCACTTAACAAACTCGACCGAGCCGTTGATAGAATAACTCAATTGTTTTGACTAAAAACTTAACTTGACTGTGATATGTTTTCAATGGAAGACTTAACACCCTTGATTTTGGTTTAAGTTTGTTTCAATACTTGGTTTTAGCACTTTGTTGATTATCAATTGGATAGCAAATTTATCAGTGAGATATAAATGTAATATGCAAAAATTAAAGTCTTTGAAATGTAAATGACACAATAAATTTTTATAGAGGTTGGAAGATGGGGTAATTCTTCTACTCCTCTCTTCTCCAACTCCTGGATGAATCCACTAAGTATTGATCAATATACGAGTGGTTAATAGTCCAGATACAAGTCTTGATCACACACGGCTAGCTTGATCCTTTGGGACTCGATCACGAGATGCCTTGGTCACACAAATGCTTCTCATACGACTCAACTTCTTCACAGGCGGTTGCGCTTGCTACTACAACCCACTTGCTCAAGTTCCTTGGATTTGATCACGAAGCCCTCCAAATAACTTAATCTTGGTTCGACCTTGAACCTTCCTACAATCCTTCGTGGAATGTAGACCCCTTGATTATTTAATTGTTTCCTCTTCAACGATTGAAGTCGTCTTTCCTTCACAGTGAGTGTAGGATTGATTTCTTCGTAATGTAGGTTTGAGGATTGAGCGTTCAATAACTTGAGAATATTTCAGGTTACAAATGTTTCTTTCTTGCTTGTATTCAATTCTCGGATGGTCAAGTTAACCTTTTCTCAAATAAACTCCTTAGCTTTTTATAGTGGTCTTTCAAAAATCGCCCGTTGAAGAGATAGACTTGTTTTTGAAAGTCACTTGTGGTCGCTGGCTTGTCTTGTTGCAATTCTTGGAATTGACATTTCCTCGTATACAAGATCCTTGACTTTTTCGGAGATCGACACGGTGCG
Source organism: Rehmannia glutinosa (assembly GCA_016081115.2). Taxonomy (NCBI): domain Eukaryota; kingdom Viridiplantae; phylum Streptophyta; class Magnoliopsida; order Lamiales; family Orobanchaceae; genus Rehmannia; species Rehmannia glutinosa. The sequence continues at coordinate 859,487 of JABTTQ020001700.1, read as the reverse complement.
ATGCTTCCCATTGGTTTATTTCTTTTGCACGCTTCTCGGGACTGTGCACTTTAAGAAAGGTAGTATGGAAGTATTACTTGTTTAAGTAATTCTCTTAATTTACGTAACGGATCTCTTTCGATTATCTCGACTTGACCGCATTTCCTTGCCTTCCCAGGTGACTTCGAGTCGGCTTCCAATCATGGATGACTCTTCCGTCACTTCAACTTGAGACTTGGCTATCTTGAGTTGACTTGATCGATAATTCACTCACCGCATCTCACCGCACCTTCATCGAGTTCCTATTCTTCTCTTCTTTGCCATACTCGGTTGCCTCACAAATGAGTCTTCCTTTTTAGTCTCCGGTTGTCTTCTTGCATGTTCGAGGCATAGCCGACTTAACTCAACTCGACCAGCCCTATCTATTACAATGCAATTTACAACAAAAATGGGGTGCCAACTTCGTATTCTAAGTTTTACATGGCATTCATCAAAATCTACAAAATAATTTCCCAACACGGCCTGGGTGTGTTTTTCTACTTTTCTTGTTTTTCTTCCCTTTGAAGCATGGCCATGTTTTCCAACACACTGGGGCATGTTTTGCACGAGATTGAGTCTTCTTGCCTTCTTTTTTTATCAATGTTAGACTTTATTTTTGTTCGTCTTTTCATACGAAATTCATGTGAATCTACTTCAAGTCTTTACCTTCATCATTCTAAACAAGCCAATGTGATTGTTCTAGAATTTATTAATTATTAAGCTAAAAAGTTAAGGAAATTATCGAAAACAAGTTATAAAAACATGCAAAAATGCACTTATCAACATACGTGGGACAATAAAAGTGATAACTAGGTGGGCGATATCAAGGTGGATCGTCCTAGTATATCGACTAGGTGGCAGAACATCATTCAGCAGCCGAAGATAATGTATCAAAATCTGGAATGAGTATTTCCCCCAAGCCCCAAGGAAAAGCCTCCCACTGTGTAGTGTCCTCGATCAAGAACCATAGCCAATGGTCCACTTTGGTCTGGCGGCCATCCAGACACAATACCACGTAAAATGCAAATAACACATTTGCCACCTTTAGGGCATCGTCTGGTGACTCACGGAAGGTGCCATCAGAAAATAAATCGCATAGACCCGCAACGGTAACACGATCACCCTGAGGCCAATATCGTCGATAAATACCGGTCTCGGGTAGCTCAACAACATGGTTAGGGTCAAATGTGGACCCTGAAAACCTCAATCCGGATACCATGGCAAAATCATGCCGGGAGAATCTAATACTCTGCTCTCCGACGTGGAACCAACACCTCGATTCCAGAGCATTTGGCATACGCACCTCCATTGCTACCAATGTATGAACTGCCTCATTATAGCTGACTCCGTCATACCCGAATCCAAAAAAATGGCCAAAAACCCACCATCTAAACTGCCTAAACACCACCATCAATCTCCTGCAACTCATCTTTGATTATTTGAATTATATTTGGTCGAGCGTACCCCACGATTTGGGCCCTCTCTCGATGATAAGAGGGTCTCCTCCACTGTGGACCGACCTACAACACTAATTAATTGCAATTTAACAAGATGAATTGTTGAAAACTTGAAGAAATGTAGTGATAAACTCAAAGGGAAAAAAAATATTGAACAGACAACAAGTGGCATGATATGGCATGCGGCACGATATTTCATAAATCGTGCCACAAAATAGAAAGCGACATGACATAAGGCACAATATACGCACACCAAATACTGTTACAATACATTTGAAAATAGGCACGATTATTGGCACGATATGGTCTAAAATTATGCCAATAAGTAGATTATGACACGATATGCGACATGATATGAGATACGATATGGCACTTATCATGTCGCATCATCTTCTACCTCATATCGTGGCATAAGAACCAGAAAATCAATCCCATTTTCAAATAATACACTAACTCAAAATACAAATCTTACACCTAAAACTTCAATAAAATACCATTCATTCACATTATCAAGTATTTTATACACCATTTTGTAAACCCTAAACCCTAAATCCATGAAATCCAACATAAATATAGTACGAACATGAAGCAACCAAAAAATCCAACAATTTCGAACATGAGGGAGGCACAGGCACGATTGTAGCTTTCAATTCTGGCCCGACCCGATATTTCAATGGATTGGGCTTCATTATCCTAGGCCCAAAAACCATCGGGCCTCAAAAGCCCGGCCGGAGCGGCCCAACTCGATGAGCTAGCCCGATCGGCCCGATTTTTTTAGTGTATTTTCCATTGATGGGCCGGGTTGGGCTCCCCAAATTGATGGCCCGGGGTACTATTTGGCTCGGCCCGGCCAGGCCCGGTATTTTGACAGCTATATGCATGATATGAGCAATATATAACCCTAACCTGTTCGGGAGCGGAGGAGAACGTGCGGCAAAGATCAACAACACCGGAGGAGCGGCACGACAATGATGGCGACGATCGTTCTTGGGAATCCATGGAAGACACTTCTCTCTTGCACGATATGGATAGGTTTACTCTCTTGCACAATATGTTAGGGTTTGGCTTTTTTACTTTTGCTTTTTACTTTATGTACTATTTTATCTTAGAGTGTGTGTATATGTAAATGGTTGTATACGGTTTCTATACAGTTTTTAATGGGTATAATAATAACTTCAGTTTGAAAATTCAAAAAACACCAACTTAAAGGAGGGATAATTTCGTCAATTTTGGTAGAAAAAGAGTACCCACTATCCATAGTGGGTACTTAAAATTTTTTCTCTCAATATATATATATATATATAGGGATGAGATCCTGTGAAACCATAGCTATAGGTAAGAAGATAAAATCACATCCACACCATCCAACAAAACAAATGGAAGGCTAAAATTTAATAAGATTTTGTAGTATTAAAGAGTAGGGGGGACCGGCCAATGGTAAAAATGGAACAGCATGAATTGGCCAAAATAACCGCCACCTACAATTAAGGGAAATTCATCATTCATCTTCTTCCTCCCTTCAAACTGAACCTGCAAAAATAGAGAAGAAATTCAACATTAATACCAGCAGAAACATCAAAATTGAAATTGAGCATCGAATCGCAAATCATCAAAACAACAGAAAAAATTGAAATCGCCATATGTAGGTCCCAAGGGGTGTGAGTAAGGTTTAGAAGGGGGGGTTGAATAAACCTTACCAACGTTTTCAATTTTAGTCCTTTTAAAATATTACACAGTTAACACAAACAACTGAGCCCTTGAGGGATAGCTAAATTGGTTATTCAGCAGAGTTAGCCACTCAACGATTTCGATAGAGCTATTGATAGAATAACTCAAATTGCTTAGCTTTGAACTTTAACTAAATCAGTATTGGTTTTATCGTGAAAGACTTAACACCCTTTGATTTATTTTAAACTTGTTTTAACACTTGATTTTAGCACTTGGTTATTAATCAGTTGCATAGCAAGCATGAATGTATCAACAGATATAATGTATGTATGCAGAAATGTAAATGTCTTTGAAAAATAAATGACATTAATTTTTATAGAGGTTCGAAGATGGGGTAATTCTTCTAATCCTCTCTTCTCCAACTCCTGGAGAAATCCACTATGTAAAAGATCTGTTTACAAAGTGGTCAACAGTCTAGAGATAGCCTTAGTCACACAAATGTCTTCTTGTCGACTCGAGAACTTCTTCACGGGCGATTACCTTGCTACTTGACTCACTTTCTCAAGATCTTGGATTTGATCACGAAGCCCTCCAACAACTTGATACTTTGGTTCAACCTTGAACCTTCCTACAATCCTCCTTGGAAAATAGACCCCTTTTGATTCTTCAAAAGTTTCCACTCCAACAGGTTTGAAGTTGTCTTTCCTTCATATCTTGTGTTGGATCGATTTCTTTCGAGTTTCAGGCTTGACGATTTTCTTGAATATACTTGAGAATATTTCAGGTTAAAAATAGCTTGAATATTGCTTGCTTGTTCGTGGTTCATGTAACCTTTTCTCAATGAATTTCCTCAGCCTTTTATAGTGAACTTTTGAAAATCTTCCCATTGAAGAGATATGCTGATTTCAAAACTCACTTGTGTTTGTTGGCTTGTCTTTTCTTGGTCCTCAATCTTGAGATGTAGACCATTCCTCATATTAAATGAATTTTCAGCTTTTTCTTGGATCGACACGAGGTGCGATTGCTTTCCATTGTTTATTCCTTTTGCACGCTTTTGGGATGAGCACTTTAAGACCAGCAGCAAGGAAGTATTACTTATTTAAGTAATGTTCTTGACTTACTGTACAACGGATTCATTTCGATTAACTCCTCTTGGTCTTTGCCTTTTTCCCCCAGGTGACTTGAGTCTACTCCAATCATTGGATGACTCATCCGTCACTTCAACTTGAGACTTGGCTTCTGAGTTGACTTTGACCGACTCTTCACATACCTGTTCCTCACCGTGATACATCTTGATCGAGTTCTTGATCTTCTATCTTGGCCATACTCGGTTGTTCCACACAGCAGAGTCTTCACTTGATCTTGATTGACTTCTTGTATTTCCAGCGTATTTGACTTGACTTAGCTTTTCCAGCCCTATCTATTACAATGTAAATTACAAGGAAAATGGGTGCCAACTTTGTAGTTTAAGTTTTACATGGAATTCATCAAAATCTATAAAATAAATTTCCCAACAATTTTCCCCTTTTTGATGATGCCAAAACTTAAAAACATTAAACAACATGTAAACAACAAAGATACATACAAATAATGCAGTAACAAAGAATGTATGCATAGAATCGATCTTTTTATTGATCATAGCATTCTTGTCCTTTACACAACTCTTTACATTTGGTATCAGAGCATTCTATATCAAAGCAACAATACAGACATCTATGCTAGGATACTAATACAAAGTGAAAAATTACAGAAAATTTCACTAAGTATTATAGATGATTTACAAAAATGTATTTACGTAAGTAATATACATGAAGGGGTTCGCAACAACACTTCAACGCCTTCGCTGTCTCCTTCTTTCCTCTTCAGCTTTGTCGAAGTCATCAGTTTTTTTTTCTCTTTTTATCTTATTCTTCTCTCTTTTTCCTTTCTTTTTCCTTATTCTTCTTTTTGTAAGCTCTCTTTGCAGCAGGGTCATCCCTTTTCTTCCTTTCATCCCATTCCCGTGTGGCTTTGGCATTTTCTGCTGCCATTCTTCTTTTGGCTTCTTCAATTTTGCGTTGATCTTCTAAATTCGCCAAGTGGTCGTGCCCAGTCTAATACACGATATCCCTTTTTCGCTCTTTTCCTGAATCAACTCTTCTTTCTCTGAGAGTGTACTGCACAGGAGCTTTGGATTTTTCGTCTGAGTGTCTGCTAGAGCTTTGCTGTTTCTCAGCTGTCTTGCACACCTCCAGTCCTTTTTCCCAGTATAGATCTGTTGGGAAATTTATTGTTTAGATTTTGATGAATGCCATGTAAAACTTAGACTAGAAAGTTGGCACCCCATTTTCATTGTAATTTGTATTGTAATAGATAGGGCTGTACTAGCTGAGTCAAGACAGCTACGCCTGGACATACAAGAAGTCAACTGAAGACTGGGATGAAGACTCCGTTGTGAAGCAGCTGAGTATAGCAAGGTAGAGAAGACAAGAACTCGACTGAAGGAGTAACAACTATGATACAGCTGTGTGAAGTGTCAGTCAAGTCAACCCAAGATAGCCAAGTCTCAAGTTGAAGTGACAGATGAGTCATCCAATGATTGAGAGCTGACTCGAAGTCACCTGGGAAGTTAAGGAACTGCAGTCAAGTCAAGACAACTGAAAAGAATCCGTTGCACAGAAGTCAAGAAGGTTACTTAAATAAGTAATACTTCCATGCTGCAATGTCTTAAAGTGCTCAGTCCCAGAAGCGTGCAAAAGGAATAAACCAATGGGAAGCTCTGCACCTGTGTCAGACTCTGAAAAGCTGAAGGTTTATTTAATACGAGGAAATGTCAATTTCAAGGACTGCAATAAGACAAGCCAACGAACACAAGTGACTTTTGAAATCAGCCTATCTCTTCAACGAGCAGATTTTTAAAAGCTCACTATAAAAGGCTGAGGAATCACTTTGAGAAGAGGTGACCTGAACCACGAACATTCAAGTTATCATTCGAACTGTAACCTGCAAAATATTCTCAAGTTATTCAAGCAAATCCTCAAGCCTAAATCTCGAAGGAAATCAATCCAACACCAAGTTGTGAAGGAAAGACAACTTCAAACTGTTGAAGAGGAAACTTTTGAAGAATCAAAATGGGTCTACATTCCAAGGAGGATTGTAGAAAGGTTCAAGGTCGAACCAGTCTCAAGTTATTGGAGGGCTTCATGATCAAATCCAAGAAGCTTGAGCAAGTGAGCTGAAGTAGCAAGGCAAAATGCCCTGTGAAGAAGGCTGAGTCGGACGAGAAGCCGCGTGTGACCAAGCATCTCCAGATCGAGTCTCAAAGGATCAAGTCACCGTGTGATCAAGACTTGCATCGGGTGATAACCACTCAGTACTCGATCAATACTTAGTGGATACTTCCAGAGATGGAGAAGAGAGGATTAGAAGAATTACCCATCTTCGAACCTCTATAAAAATTATTGTGTCATTTACATTTTAGCATTTACTTTCTGCATATCATTTAATATATCTTGATAATTTGCTCTCCAACGATAATTAACAAAGTGCTAAAACCAAGTGTTAAAACATACTTAAACCAAATTCAAGGGTGTTAAGTCTTCCAATAAAATCTCATCACAACCAAGTTAAAGTTTAGATTAAACAACTGAGTTATTCTATCAATAGCTCAATCGAGTCTGTTGAGTGGCTAACTCTGCTCGTTAACAAACTTAGCTGTTCATCTAGGACATAGCTGTGTATTTAACTCTGTAATATTTTGAAAGGACTAAAATCGAAAAGTTGGTAAGGTTTATTCAACCCCCCTTTCTAAACCTTACTCACACCACTTGGGACCTACAAGTGGTATCAGAGCGATTGCTTCATTGAGCCTTCCGCACTGGTTACTGAACTAGATATCCAATCCTTCAAAGAAGTTTTTAACACTTGTTCTTTCAAAAGTTTTTTTTTAGGTTATTATCATGGAAGCAAATTTGACACGCATTCCTATGTTCACCATTGAAGAATTTGATGACTGGAAATACGTATGCAGGTTCATCTATCAGCTTTACATGATGAGATGTGGATAGTGATAGAGGATGGGCCACTGAAAATAATGAAGGTGAACACAGCTGCAAGGAGAGCTGCTGCAGCTGAAGGAGAGGAGGATGCTCCTCCTAGACCAGCTATGGTTGAAAAACCAAGAGCTGAATAGACAAATGATGACAGAAAAAGATACAACTTGGACAATGTAGCCAAGGATATACTGTATAAGACTTTGGACAAAGCCATGTTCAACAAAGTCAAATCTTGCAAGACAGCCAAAGAAATGGGATAAATTAACCTTAATTTGTGAAGGATCTCGAGCAAATTAAGGAAAACAAATTATCTGTTGTTGTTCAAAAATTTGAAAACTTTAAAATGCTTGCGGTGAGACAATGGACCGGTGGATGCTAGATTCACTGAAATTACAAATGAGCTCTCAAGACTTGGGAAAGAATACACACGAAGGAGATGTGTATGAAGATACTAAGGAGCCTCCCACCGAGTGGGAAATGAAGACCATGGCTCTAAGGCACTCGATGGACCTATCAAAGACATCCAATCATGAACTGTTCTCGGACCTCAAGGCATGAGTTTGAGTGAGAAGAAAGGATCAAGAAGAGATAGTCAGTACCCAAAAAAAATGCACTCATAATCAAGGAAGGGAAGAGAGCTAAAACCAAATAAATCATTGACCAGGAAGGAAATCGCCTTGATGGTTAAAGATTCAAAAAGTTCTTCAACAAGAACTACAAAAGGAACAAAGGTGAATCCTCCGTAAGGCATTCACTCCCTCCAAGTCAAGGAAGATAGGCCACCAAAGAGAACTCGACTATCAAAAGGTCGAATATCAAAGAGTCACAACCCAAGAAATGAGAGAGCTGATCAAAAAGTTGAAAACCTGTGTTGGAATTGCGAGACAACCAAGACACTTTGCTATTGATTTGTCCATATCCTATAATCAATAAATACAAGAATGAAGAAGAAAGAAAAGTCTTGAGAAAAAGAAGACAAGAAAAGAAAAGAGCAATGTTGGTCCGAGACTGGCGATCACAGCCAAGTCAAAAGAAGCGGCTGGACTCGGAGAGTAGTGAAGCCGACTACTCAAGTGACTCGAAGAAGAAGCCTTAATCTGCCTAATGGCCAAAGAACAAGATCAACTGACCAAGAAGATGAGGTACACTCTAACTCATCTCATTCAAATTCTAGTGATAGTGATTGTGACACACACACTTCATCACCCACTGATCTTTATGATTCATTAGGCAAAATGATGAAAGACTTTGAGCACATTAAATCCTCACACTCACTATTAAATGAGGAAAACAACCACTCAAAAGCCAAAACTCACGGTGACTAAGGAGCCGAGTACTCTAAGTCACATAACGATGAAAACAAAGAGTCAAGGCTAAGAATGCTAAACTAGTAGCGAGAGATAATCGCTATAGAAAAGAGGGGAAATTATCTCAAAAATGTAATTGCTTTATTCACAAAGGCATCTAAATCATTGGATGACCTTATCATGAGCCAAAAAGAATGTGGAGACAAGACAGGGCATATGATTCAATTCCTTTGTGCACAACAAAAACTCTCAAGAGTGATCTGGAAAATGGATCTTCAAGTAATGAAGCATCTCAAAAATCCAAGACACCAAATGTTTCAAACACACTCATTCCAAAGAACAATCACAAACAAATTGGCCTTGGATATACGGAAAAGGAAAACAACTTGATTGAGTATCTTGAGAACACAACAGAAGAAATCGGCAGAGTTCCTCAAAGAAACTCCAAACAGAAATACTCTATGAAGAAGAAACAAAGCTGCCAAAATCCCCAAGTTCTATCAAAGGAAAACAAATGATGAGAATGGTAGAAACTACCCAAGTCAAGCTGATTGGAATAATGAGAAATATCGGCAAAAAGATCTATGGAATACAAGCCTAAATGGCAAAGGCCAGAACTCAAAGAAAGGTCATTTCAAAGGCAAAAGAGCTATTATCAGCACACATATGCACCCAAGCACTACACTCAGAGTTATCACAACTACCCAAAGAAAGCAATTGCTAAAACACACACACACACACACATGCATACAGACAAAAGAGACAGCTGTATGAACCTAAAGCCCCCAAGCAATTTGCCAAAGTGAATTATGATTATGGCACAGATATATGGCAACCCCTTAGAATCAAATCATTTGGCTATATATTGGTTGGATCATCTTATAACACTAACCCCTCAGGACCCAGGCAAGTATGGGTACCTAAAAACTGATTTCCTTGATTGCAGGTTCAAGGAACAACTAAGTGCCAAGGAACCTGGTACATGGATAGTGGCTGTTCCAGACACATGACAGGAAACAAGAAAAATATGTCAAAATTAAAGGAGATTAGAGGTGCAAAACTCATATTTGGAGGAAATGAAGCTCCAGGGGAAATAAGAGGCACTGGATCCATTAAGAAAAATGGATTAGAAATCACAGATGTTGCATACGTTGAAGGCCTTAATTTCAACTTGTTAAGCATCAGCCAACTCTATGACAAGGGCTATAATGTTGGATTCAATATGGGAGTGTGCCAAATCAAGGACACTGAATCAAATGAAATAGTGTTGCAAGGATCTAGACAAAAGAACATGTATATGGTAGATTGGTCGACTGCAACACCAAGCTCTTGTCTGCTAGCAAAGAGTAAAACCGAATCAAGTTGGCTGTGGCACAAGAAGCTGAGTCACCAGAATTTCAAGACAATTAACAAGCTTGCAAGGAGTAATCTTTTAGAAGGATTACCAGACTCAGTGTACAAGAAAGAAAGTGTCTGTGATGCATGTTAGATGGGAAAGCAGATTAAATCATCATTTAAAGAGAAGTCAAGTCCATCTTTAACAAGGATATTGCATCTGTTACATATGGGATTTATTTGGTCCAGTTGAGCCAGCCAGCATAAGTGGAAATAAATACACTCTAGTAGTGGTGGATGATTACTCAAGATATACATGCACAATCTTCATGTGTAAAAGAAGAAAACCTTGCAGAAGTTACCACAACTGATGAAAAGAGTTCAAAATGATAAGAGTCAAACCATTATAAAGATAAGATCTGATAGATGAACTGAGTTTGTTAATGGAATAATAACTCATTATTGTGTTGAAAATGGTATTGCTCATGAATTGTCTCAGCAAGAAGGAATCCACAAATGAGAATGGAGTAGCAAAAAGAAGGAACGGAACTCTCAAGGAAGCTGCAAGAACCATGTTAGCTGAAGTTGGTTTGCCTAAAAGATTTTAGGCTGAAGCCATCAATACTGCATGCTATACTCAAAATAGATGCATGATAAATAGATAGCTGACAAAGACCCCCTATGAAATTTGGACAGGGAGAAAGCCAAATGTTGGATATTTTAGAATATTTGGATGTAAATGCTTCATCCACAACAATGGCATGGAAAATCTAAAGGGTTTTGATGCTAAAGCTGATGAAGGTATCTTTTTGGGATACTCAGCTAAAAGCAAAGCCTATAGAGTGCTGAACAAAAGGACAATGGTCACAGAAGAGCCTATCCATGTGGTGTTTGATGAACCCAATGTAAATGGAGAAGACATTGAGGAGTTAGCTGATAAGCTAAATCAACCAACTATGCAGAAGAGTCCCTATGTTAAAGCTGAAGATGGAGAAATTAATCAAGGTGAAGATGAGATAGCTGAATCTCAAAAACAGCTGGAAAATCTGCAGCTAAGTGATGATGAAAGAGCTGCGCAAGATAACACGGCTACAAGACGACTAAACCCAGCTAACTTACTACAACCTGATGTGAGATGGCTGAGAGACCATCCACCACAGCTAGTCATTGGAGATGTAAGAGATGGTGAAAGAACCAGATCCTGAGCTCAACAAGAAGCAATGTTCACTTGTTTTATTTACCAAATAGAACCTAAAGATGTGTCCCAAGCATTGGATGACACACATTGGATTCAATCCATGCAAGAAGAGCTGAATCAATTTGAAAGAAACAACGTATGGGAATTGGTGCAAAGACCAATCCATCAAAATGTTATTGGCATAAAATGGGTTTTCAGAAACAAGATGAATGAAGAAGGTTCTACGGTAAGGAACAAAGCAAGATTGGTAGCTAAAGGGTATTGCCAAGAATAAGTAATAGATTTTGATGAAACATTTGCTCCTGTTGCAAGATTAGAAGCAATAAGGATGTTTCTTGCCTATGTTGCACACAAGAACTTCATTGTATACCAAATGGATGTAAAAAGTGCATTCTTGAATGGATTATTGGAAGAAGAAGTCTATGTTGAACAACCTCCAGGATTTGAGTAGAAGACTCTTGGAGATAAGGTGTACATGCTCAAGAAAGCTCTATATGGATTGAAACAGGCACCTAGAGCATGGTATGATACATTATCTCAATTTTTGATAGATAATGGATTTACCAAAGGCAAAGGCTGATAGAACACTCTTCAAAATTCAAGATAGAGAGAGTATACTGCTTGTCCAAATATATGTGTATGACATTATTTTTGGATCCACAAACAAAGAGATGTGTGATAAGTTCTCAAACCTCATGCAAGGGAAATTTGAAATGAGCATGATGGGAGAGCTGACATTCTTTCTAGGACTTCAAGTCAAACAAATGAAGGATGGAACCTTTATAAGTCAAACAAAGTATACCAAAGATTTAATGAAGAAATTTGGAATGGAAGAAAAATCTTCTGTGAAAATACCAATGAATACATCAGTCAAGATGTATATGGATGCAGATGGTAAACCTGTGGATCAAACAATATACAGAGCACTTATTCGATCACTGCTATATTTAACAGCAAGCAGGCCAGACATCACCTTTGCAGTAGGTGTATGTGCAAGATTTCAATCTGCACCAAAAGAAAGCCATATGACTGCAGCTAAGAGAATCCTAAGATATTTGAAGGGATGCCAGGAAGTTGGCTTATGCTATCCAAAGGAAGGAGGATTCAAGCTTATTGGTTATTCGAGACTCGACTATCTTTGGATGTAGAGTTGACAGAAAAGTACTTGGTACATGTCAAATGCTTGGAAACATATTATTTTCCTGGTTTAGCAAGAAGCAAAATTCAATAGCCACATCCACAGGTGAAGCTGAGCACATAGCTGCGGGCAGCTGTTGTGCCCAAGTCTTATGGATGAGACAACAACTAAGAGACTATGATGTTGAAGAAAGAGAGATTCCAATTATGTGTGATAACACAAGCTCTATTGCAATCACTCAGAATCCTGTGTTGCATTCAAGAACAAAGCACATTGATGTCAGATATCATTTCATAAGAGATCACGTTGAAAAGAAAGACATCACATTGGAATACATCTCAACTGATAAATAGTTAGCTGAGCCATTATGTGAATCAAGATTCGATGAGCTTAAGCATGAGCTAGGGTTAATTGAGCGAAGTTGACACTCAGAAGACTCAAGGATAAGAGATGAAACAAGAAAAGATGAAAATAGAGCTGAGCTCGTGAATCACCATATCAAAAATTAGCTTCGCATCAAGTTAGGACAAATGAGTACCTATGCGAAAAGAGATAAGAAGAATTGAATCAGCTAAAGAGTAAGCTGAGTCATTTATGAACTAAGTGACGAAAACGCAGTCGTTTTTAATAAGCGGGAATGTTTTAAGGATGATGTCAGCGCAATAATGACAGTGCATCAAAAACGCACAACAAAGCATATGATTAGATATAAATGCTTTGCGCCGCATTAAATGCGAAAAATTAAATGCTAATCGGCGTGCTAAATCTAAGCCGTTGATCTCGATCAAATTTCAAAAACCGTATGTACGTCCTTTCATAACCCATACATATACCAATTGTTCAGCTTTCTCTCTCACACTACACAAAACTGTTCATCTCTCCAAAAAGCAAAGAAAGCTCTTTTCTCTCAAAACCCTACAAATATTCAAAGCAAATTTCTAAGGTTTTGTTCGGTAAAACTCAAAAATGGCAACTACCTATGATTTCGCTAAGTTGGGAAAGCAAATCCACACTAGTTCTACCGTAGATTTTGAAGGAATGATCAATCGGGGTTAGATGAAACCTCATGAAGAAGATAGCCAACAAAATCGAGAAGTCTGGACTGAAACCCTTTCTCACAATGGAGTTTCAGATGACTTACGTTGAGGAGGTAGCACAGTTCTACGTGAACGTTGAGGTTCATGATGAGGGCATCAAGTCCTCTGTTCACGGAAAGGAGCTTATCATCATCAGAAGACCTTGCGGGCATTGCTTCTTGCTTGTCCGGGAAGGTATACCGAAATACTCAAAGTGATGTAAACCTGGCTGCTGCATGGAAGGAAGTGGCCAAACCTGAATGTGCTGCGAAGGTGGTCTACACAGCAGACAAGTAGCTACTGAAGGAAGACTATCATAAGTTGTTGGATATTGTTGCAAAATGTGTAGACATAAAATTTGGAAGCTTTAATCAGCTGTCCAAAACCAAGTTGATCGTCATGGCTGCGATCATGGAGGAGAAGAAAGTAAACTGGGGCTGAGTTTGTATACAATGCACTCGCCGAGAATGTTGGAAATAAGTCCTTCAAGAAAGATGGGTCGTCGGAGGATCTCGCGTATGGCCATGTGATTGGCCTAAGCAATGGAGGTGAAAGGAGTTCCACTCCGACATGGAAAGCGTTCCATGTCAATAAGAAAATGTTCCGATCAAATCTTTCCTGAGCTCGAGAAGAGAGCTTATGCCAAGAGAGCGGACACTAGTGAGGGGAATCACCGGTGACCAGAAAACAATCGCTTTCCTCCCCTCCGAAGAAAGTTGCCCCTGCAGCTGGAAAGAAAATTGCCGCCCTAGCAAAGAAAGAGGAAAACAATCGCACTCACCTGCCCTGCGAGTCAGTCACCGCCCCTCGTAGCCGTGTCTCTTGCCCTGCGCAGCCATGTCTCTTGCCCTGCAGCCCATGTCTCTCCCGCCCGGTACCGCGGTGAGAAAGAACCTCAAATACCTTCTCCGAGTTGTCAAGAAAAAGAGGATCGACAAGCCAAGAAAACTAGCTCCTCGGACCAAGAAAGTAGCACCGGCCCGCCACCCAAGATTCTCGAGGAAAAACCGTATCCGAACCAGAAATTCCTCCGGTAAGGACCAAAAGAAGAAGACTCTTCAAGCGTTCGAGCTTGAGAAAACAAATGAGTCCGCCACTCACCGAACAGGATCAAAAGCAGATGGAGAAGTAGAGTCTCCGAAATCATTGATGAAACCGCAAAAATCTGCTTTGAGGCCGATCAGCGGAGAGCAAGTCAAAAACCCACCAGGGCGGGACAGGTGAGAACAAATAACATTTGAGACAACTAAGTCTCCTATTGACAGGATCGTGTCTCCACCGCGACGACGCCGCTGAGGGTGTTGAGCAACAAAGTTTGCTACTCTCCATTCCCGAAAAAAGTATAGCGGGAAGATGATGACGATGATGTGGTCATGTTATCTCCACCATATCCAAAATCCAAAATCTTCTCGCGAATGGAGGAAGTGGAAGGTGAGTCACTCGAGGGAACATTTCAAAGACCGAGTTTGTTGAAGAAGAAGAAGAAGCTGCTGAATTTCCTTGGGTTGACAATAGTGGTTCAAGCACTCGATGAAGAGAACTGCCTGGATATATTGAATATCTTCAAAGAAAGGAGAAGAAAAGGTTGGCAGAAGAGGCTGAAGCTTGTGAGAAGGCCAACATCTGTCCCTTCACTGGAACCACTGATCACACTCATCCCCACCTCGATGTTCTCTCAGAAAGTGATGAGGACTTGGACCCTGCTGCTGAGACAGAAAAATTGGAAATGCAGCAAGCCATGCGGGAATCCAAGATGATGCATGAGCAACAGCTGATGGAAGGACCAGGAGAGTCTTCCAAATCTCAGCTGGAAATTGATCCATTGGGAGTGGCCCCAAATTGCCACTGTTATTGCTGCAACCACTTCCCCAGCTCACTCAGAGGATGGATCTAGGGGACATGGCGATGAAACAGGGAACTTGGGGACCCAAGTCGAGCCAACCCCTGTTGAAGGTGTCTTACCACCTGCCCCCATGGCTGAACACTCAAAGGACACAACCGGGAGTTTGGAGAAGAGTGACCCCATCACAAGTCACTCAGCTGGTGTGCCAGCTGAGGGGGAAACTCCCTCCGCTGCAGCTAGGTCGGAGGATGCTGCAGATGACTCCACAAAGAATCTAGGAGGCGAATGGAGAAGGAACAACAAAAAGAAACACAACAAGTTGTCACTAACGAAGCTCGGACGATTGATACTCTTGTCTCACCAAGTGCCAATCGCTTCTCAGAGGCGAGGGCGTTGCGATGCGGTCGAGGCACAAGATGGATCTGTCCCCGGAGTTAACACTGGCAATGAAAGTCACGATCCACGGGGTTGAGACACTGTGGATGCCATCGTAGAAGACCCTAAGACAAATGAGTCAGTCGAAGGGAATGTTCGAGGCCTTGCTGCAATTGAGACTGCAGGAGGTACTGAAGGCCTACGGGAGGTTGAGACTTCCCGAGGTAAAGAGGCAGAAGTACAGAACATCCCTCCTATTATCATTGATGCAACTGAGAAGGAGATAAGTGCCCTTCACGATTCCCAAGACAACCCTGACGTAACTTTTTCCGGGATCGAAGGTGAAGATGAAGTTGAGTCATCCCCTGTTGCAAGTCCAAAAAACTCAACGGAGGATGTTCTTCCTAGAACAAGTAAGCCATAATTCTAGGCTGCTCGTCAAAAGTTCAATTTTGATGATGGGCCAAGCCTTCAAGACTCATCATCGTTCGATAACACTGATGGTGCAGCAGAGGACACGCAAATTCATTTAGAAGCAACCACTGAGGCCGAAGAAGGCTGCTCGGACAGTGAGCTCGATCACCGCCAACCCTCACACCAAGGCCCACCGAGACCGAGTCATCTGCGCGAGGCTCCCAAAGCTACAAGGATCGACTCAACCAGGCACATCACGACCATGAGTAATCTGTTGAATATATTCCCTATGTCCGTGATGATACATTTGAAGAAACCTGATCCAAATCATTCCCACGTATACCATCGTCCCAAAGAAATTTTGATTTTGATCTTTGCTTGGCCGCCAGCTAGGACATAGGTGACAACTGAGGTTCGAGAAGTCTTCAAGGCAATCTTTGCAGATATCGAGAAGATGGAAAGGCACCAGGCCTCATTAGATATGCGGCTGGATAACAGATATGCAAATCTTACAGCTGGTCTGCGTGGAATAATAGTCAGAATCAGGGAATGGTGGCAACAACAGCAGACAATGTGTGTGGAACAGGTTCAATATTTCAAAGCATTATACAATAAAATGCTAGTCTGGAGCGCTGATAATGCTGACATGAAGATGAGGATGCAAGAAAATATTAATAGGATGCATGCCTCTCATACCACTGAAATAGAACTGCTGCGAGAATTTCATCGCAAAGAACTTCTGCGCGTGGAGGAAAACATGAATGAGAAATTCAGCCTTCTTATGGCTGAAATGAAGCTGGTAACAGCCGAATCAAAAGTCACCCGCTCAGAATTTCGAACAGCATACTCCGCAGCAGAATCCAAGCAGAACTCAGCTATCAACCGCCTAGACTTCATCCTTGCTGGTATGTTCCCAGGAGTTCCTCTCTCCTTTGATCATGCCAAAAAGGGGGAAGAGGAATCCCAGAAAATGCTTCAAGGGAAAGTTGGTGAGAAGGAAAAGGAAACAGCTGTCGCAGAAAGGAAAGACACACCTGTTAAGAAGAAGAAGGAGAAAGGAAAGACAGTTGAGGGGAAGGTTCAAAAGACATAACTTTAATGGTTGCTAGAACCCCTCTTTAGGGACTTGTCACAACCGACATCATCAAAGAAACTTCAAGTGACTCGCCACTCCAACACTCTGTTGTGCCCATGTCCGAGAAAAGAAAAATAGTGGAAGTAGGGATGAAGGAGGTTGAAGGAAAGATGGATGCCCGTGTGATGGACATATTGAAACAATACGGAGGCATTCCTACAGAAAAAGACACATATGCCATTTCGGGCGTCGCGAGAAATGAGCCTAGATCATGATGAATTCAAAACGCTCGAATCCGAATGATACTTGAAGGCATGTCCATAGCCCAAGCCTGGATTTGTATTGGGAAAAAGGCCTCAAGCTATGCGAAGAAGGCGACAGACAATGACAGACTTCGGGAGTCACTCTCGATCACTCAAGAAGAAGGCCCCAAAGACAATACACACCCGGAGGAAGAGGAAGAAGCGATGGAGGAAGAGGATTTTGACTAGACCTCTACCCAAAAACATTGAATATATAGATCCGGGAAAGAAAGGAGGGATCTACTTTTGGGCCGATATGATGAAGTTGCCAACCGTAAAGTGGCTAGGAAGAATGTCGACTATGTCAAAAGGATCGAAGAGGAAAATAAAAGACAAACTCACTGTCGGAAGAAAGACAAGAAAGAGGAAGAAAAGATGAAGTCCGCCGAAGAGCCCCTGCGAGAAAAAAAAGCGGTGAAGAAGAAAAGGAGAGAAAGAGACCAGAAGACGACAGAGCTGAAGAAGAAAGAAGGAGAAAGCGAAGGCGATGAAGTGTTGTTGTCCACCCCTTCATGTACTTTACTATTGTAAATACATTTTGTGTAAGTCTTCTGTACGATAAATAAAAGTTATGCAATTTCCATATATTTTTTTTGCGTAGATATAGAACGCCATGTTGCTCTGATACACTTTATAAACAGCTGTGTAAAGGACAAGAATGTTATGATCAATAAAAGGATCAATTCTACGCATACATTCTCTGTTTCTACATTGTCTGTATGTATCTCTGCTATTTACATTTTGTATGTTTTAAGTTTTGGCATCATCAAAAAGGGGAAAATTGTTGGGAAATTTATTGTTTAGATTTTGATGAATGCCATGTAAAACTTAGACTAAAAAGTTGGCACCCCATTTTCATTGTAATTTGTATTGTAATAGATAGGGCTGTACTAACTGAGTCAAGACAGCTACGCCTGGACATACAAGAAGTCAACTGAAGACTGGGATAAAGACTCCGTTGTGAAGCAAATGAGTATAGCAAGGTAGAGAAGACAAGAACTCGATCAAGGAGTAACAACAATGATACAAAATGTGAAGTGTCGGTCAAGTTAACCCAAGATAGCCAAGTCTCAAGTTGAAGTGATGGGATGAGTCATCCAATGATTGAGAGGTGACTCGAAGTCACCTGGGAAGTTAAGGAACTGATCAAGTCAAGACAATCAAAAGAAACCGTTGCACAAAAGTCAAGAAGGTTACTTAAATAAGTAATACTTCCATGCTTTGCAATGTCTTAAAGTGCTCGATCCCAAAACGTGCAAAAGGAATAAACCAATGGAAAGCTCTGCACCTGTGTCAGACTCTGAAAAGCTGAAGGTTTATTTAATACGAGGAAATGTCAATTTCAAGGACTGCAATAAGACAAGCCAACGAACACAAGTGACTTTTGAAATCAGCCTATCTCTTCAACGAGCAGATTTTTAAAAGCTCACTATAAAAGGCTGAGGAATCACTTTGAGAAGAGGTGACCTAAACCACGAACATTCAAGTTATCATTCGAACTGTAACCTGCAAAATATTCTCAAGTTATTCAAGCAAATCCTCAAGCCTAAATCTCAAAGGAAATTAATCCAATACCAAGTTGTGAAGGAAAGACAACTTCAAACTGTTGAAGAGAAAACTTTTGAAGAATCAAAAGGGGTCTACATTCCAAGGAGAATTGTAGAAAGGTTCAAGGTCGAACCAGTCTCAAGTTATTGGAGGGCTTCGTGATCAAATCCAAGAAGCTTGAACAAGTGAGCTGAAGTAGCAAGGCAGCTGCCCTGTGAAGAATCTGAGTCGGACAAGAAGCCAGCTGTGTGACCAAAGCATCTCGAGACTGAGTCCCAAAGGATCAAATCAGCTATGTGATCAAGACTTGCATTTGGACTGATAACCACTCTGTACTCTGATCAATACTTAGTGGATTCCTCCAGGAGTTGGAGAAGAGAGGATTAGAAGAATTACCTCATCTTCGAACCTCTATAAAAAGTATTGTGTCATTTACATTTCAGCATTTACTTTCTACATATCATTTAATATCTGCTGATAATTTGATCTGCAACTGATAATTAACAAAGTGCTAAAACCAAGTGTTAAAACCTACTTAAACCAAATTCAAGGGTGTTAGAAAATCTCATCACGGCCAAGTTAAGGTTTAGATTAAAAAGTGAGTTATTCTATCAACGGCTCAATCGAGTCTGTTGAGTGGCTAACTCTGGCTTTAACCAACTTAACTTAGTCCATCAAGGACATAGCATGTATTTAACTCTGTAATTTTTAAAAGGACTAAAATCTAAAAGTTGGTAAGGTTTATTCAACCCCCCTTCTAAACCTTACTCACACCCCTTGGGACCTACAAGATCACATGCTTTGGTTAGAGACAGTCCCTTGAAGTAGCCTTTAGGTTCCAATGTTTTGAATTCTTCCATGGATCTAAGCTCAGATCCAACTTGTTGCATTAATTCATTGGGAGGATCAATTAGAGCCTTGCTTAATTCAGCTGGGAGTCCACCATGTTGTTTTAAGATCTTTTGAACGCGAGCTTCCTGTTTTTCAGAGAACTCCTCAATTTCTACTTCAATGATCTTCCTTCTTTCTGCTATAGGCACAGTAGAGTGTCCCATTGGTAGGGTTACAGGGAGTTTGCCCATGATGGAGGCAGTAACGTGACCTTGCTGGGGGGTTTCAGCTACCATCAAGGTTAAATATTTTGAGTGTTCCCCCTCAGCTGCTTTTCCTTTCTTCTCATATTCTTTCAATGTTTCTTCTTTCAAACTCCTTAGGGACTCATCTTCCCCCTTTTTGGCATCATCAAAGGAAAGAGGGACCCCAGGGAACATGCCTGCGAGCATAAAGTCGAGTCTGCTGATAGCAGAACTCTGTTTGGAGTCTGCGGCTGTATAAGCTGTCTGGAATTTTGAGCGAGTGGCTTCGGACTCGGTTGCCACCAATTTCATTTCATCCATGAGGAGGTTGAATTTCGCATTCATGGTCTCCTCAAGGCGCATAACTTATTTTCTCCGAAATTCACGCAGAAGCTCCATTTCTGTTTTGTGAGATGCATGCAACCTTTCAATATACATCCGCATCCTTTGTTTTAGTTCGGTGTTGTCATCCATCCAGGCATTTCGAGCATTCGCCATACAGTGCTTTAAAATAATGAACTTGCTCGATTCGCATGGCGATTCTTTGTTGAGACCATTCGCAAATCGCACCACTATTCCTCTCAAGTCTGCTTTGTGAGTGCAGCGGCGTCCGTTGTCGATCGTCGTAAGTCGAGCGAGGCTCGATGACTTTCAATCTTCACAATCTCTTCACAGATCTTTTTGAAGATCTCACGAAATCAAATCTCTCACTTGATTGATTGTAGGCCACTCTTGAAAGAAAGTTGAACTCACCGGAACAATTGTGTCGGTAGGGATGATTGGATCTTCTCTCATGATGAAGCTTCGTTGTTCGGCGGTCTCTTCTCCCAAGTCTGGTAGGATCGGTGTGAAAGGGAATACCTTTGGAAGACATCATCACTCACATATGAGATTATTTGTGAGGTTGTGCTGTGATGATTCACTCTTCGTGCCTCAAGTGCGATAGCTTCGTCGGCGATGGTCACAAAATGGGAGCCTATGACGGGTGGTGTAGTCGTTCTTCTTGCAAATGTGGGGAGCCTCGTGATGGATGGTGTCTCAGTAGGGCAATTGAGATATTTTGCCCGGTGATCGAGCCTCACTGTCTTAACAGCGTCTTTGGTCTCAGTGGATTTTTCTAAGTGAATAACCAGTTCCTCTGCATCATCGGGCGTCATCGGATGATGATGAAACCTGGGGCTTGGTTCATCATCGAAGTTGAATTTTTGACGAGCAGCTTTATCACTTAGTTGACTCGTAGTTTTGAGAACATCCTCAGTTGGGTCCTTTAGATCGGCAACTGGAGTAGACTCAGCTTTATCTTCAGACCCCAAGAATGATGTATCAATGTTCTCCTGGGAGTCATGAAGTGCGCTTATTTCTTCTTCGATTTCAGCGCCTTGAACTGGAGGAATGTTCTGAGTCTCTTAAACTTTACCCAGGGAAGTCTCAACCTCCCTTGGGCCTTCAATACCTCCAGCAGTCTCAACTGCTGTGAGGCCTTCAATGTTCCTTTCGACAGTCGCAGCTGTCTTACGGTCTTTGACCATGATATACATAGGAGTCTCAACCCCTAGGATTGCACTTTCACTGCCCAGAGTGTTAACTCCCGGGGCATCTCCATCCTATGCCTCGACTGTAAGAACAGTGTCATCAGCCTTCAAAGCAGTTGACATTTCAGCTGGGACAGACTCAACAGTCCGAGCTTCATCAATATCAATCTATTGTGGTTCTTTCTCAGTTTCCATTTCACCTCCTTGCTTCAAATTAGAGTCTTCTGCAGCATCCTCCAACCCTGCTGCAAGGGAGAGAGTTTCCCCCTCAGCTGGCACACCAGCTGAGTGACTGATGATGGGGTCACTCTGCTCCCGACTCATGATTTTTCTTTTGAATGCCCGGCTAGCTAGGAATGTGGTAAAACACCTTCTTTAGGGGTTTGCTCAACTTGGGTGCCCAAAATCCCAGTTTCATTGCCAATTCCCTTGGACCCATCCTCCGATAGCACCAGGGACGTGGCTGCAGTGATGTCTATGGCAATCTGCTGCACCACTCCCAAAGGGTCGATTTGCGGGAGAGATTGAGGCGACTATCCTGGTCCTTCAAATAATTGTTGCTCATGCAATCGCTTAGATTCTATCATTTTTTGCTGCATGTTTGACTTCTCTTTGCAACAATGGGATCCATATCCTCGTCAATCCTTTGTCTGTGTACTTAACTAGATTTTCATGAGTATGCTCGTGAGTTCTAGTGAACTAGCACATCTTTGCTTTCTCAGAGCTTGTGCCTCCTCTCGGCGCTTTGGCTTTTTCCTTCTCATTGAAGATGTGGAGAATATCCATGCGATTATCTTCATTCGGGGCACGAGCAAGCACGATATTGACTCCAAGAAATTGCAACAATTCCTCCTTTTCCTCAATGTACTCAAGGCGAGCAAATTGCGCCCTTGAGTGATCTAGCTGCCATGCTCTCCATTCTCTAAGACGACGCCCAATGTTTGGATATACTTTTGAGAGTACATGATTATATCATCGTCATCATCTTCTTCTTGTCCTTCCTTTTCGTGGATTGAAGGCAAGATACTCTGCTTGCTCCTCGCCTTGGCCACATGTCGTGTGTGTGGATAGACAACTTTTTCAACGGGATGTTCGGTTGTCTCACTGCTTTGCTTCCCTCAAATTTTGTCGATGCCCAATCGAGTCTTCATCGGGACTCTGGCGATGACCTTCAACGATGATCTTATCGATTCATCAATTACTTGAGAGACCGCACTTCCGAGTTTCAACGATCTCGGATGCTTTCTCGATTGAGTGGTAGATTTAGCTGTCTTCTCCAATTCAGACTGCCTAACCAAACTTCTTCTCTTGGGTAGCAAGGGAACCTCTTCTTCTACATTCTCCGGTTCCTGGAAGTTGATGGCTTTCGCAGCTGCCTTCCTAGGCTTGGCATTGCGCTTCTTCTTTTTGATAGCAGGAGAAGGAGTATGGTGTTCCTCCTCTCCCTCGGGCTGCGGGGGAAGGCGACTCGTTTGCGCACGGCGGTGCATCATTTTTCTTAGCTGCAGGGGCAACTTTCTTCTTCGCAGCTGCTTGGGCAACTTTCTTCTTGGTGGAAGGGTAGCAACTGTGTCCTCAGGTTCAGCTGATTCCCCCTAACTTGTTTCCGCCTTCTTCGCGTTGGCTCTCTTCTGGGCTCCAGAGAGGTTCACCCTGAACATCTTCATGTTGACATGGAAGGGTTTTCCATGTCGAAGGGAATACCCTTCACTTCTATCAAGTGGCCAATCACGAAGCCAAATCCAAGAGATCCTCCAAAGGATCCATCATCCTTGAACGTCTTATTCAGTACATTCAGGTAGAGTCTGATGTACACGAACTCAACCTAGTTTACTTTCTTGCCCTGCATGATCACAACCATGACGATCAGCTTAGTCTTTGACAGCTGGTTGAAGCTGCCAAACTTCATGTCTACACACTTGGAGATGGCATCCATCAACTTATGATAGTCGTCCTTCAGCAATTTCTTATCAGCTGTGTAGACAACCTTAGCAGCGCACTCCGATTTGGCTCTCTTTTTTAAACAACAGCCAAATCAACATCAGCTTCATTAATCTCCCTCATGCCTTCCGACGGCAACAAGCAGTGCTCCGCAAGGTCCTTAGCATTTATCATTATGTCCTTGCGGTGGACAGAAGACTTGATTCCTTCGTCCTGCACCTCCGCGTTTACGTAGAACTGGGCCACCTATTCTAGGTAGGTGTGCGAGTATTCCAAAGTCAGAAAAGCCTTGAGACCTGACTTTTCTAGCATTTCAGCGATTTTCTTGACAAGGGTTTCATCGGAACCCTACTTCACCATTCCTTCAAAGTCCATTGACGATCCTAAGTGGATTTTCTTAGAGAGTTTAATGAAATCAAACTTCGGTGCCATTTTTCAGAGATTTTCACGGATTAAAAACTTGATGAACTTGCTTGAGGACACTTAGGGTTTTCGAGAGAGAAATGGCTTGCTTTCTTTTTGCCTGAAGATGAACAATTTCCGATGTGTGAGAGAGAAATCTGGAAAATATATATATAAGGGTTATGAAAGGACATGTCTTTGGATTTTGAAATTTTGATCGAGATCAACGATTTATATTTAGCACGTCAAACCGCATTTAATTCCTCGCATTTAATGCAGCAACATTTATATCCAATCATATGCTTACTGTGCAGCTTTTTACTGTACCCCTCATTATTACGCCGACGTCATCCTTAAAAGCATTCATGCTCATTGAAAATGACTGCATTTTTGTCACTTAGCTCATAAATAATTCAGCTTATATCCAAAGTGACTTAACTCTGCTTCTCTCTTCTCATCCAGTGACTGAGCTGTCAGCTAACTCGATACAGCTGACTTCCCGATATGGATGTTTCACTTGGCGGATGTGTGGAACTTGCTCTTTTCTCATTTTCTCATTTTTTATCCCTGCTGATTAAGTCTTTTGAGTGTCAACTCAGCTCAATTAACCCTAGCTTATTCTTAAGCTCTTCAAACCTTGATTCACACAGAGGCTTGGTGAATATGTCGGCTAACTGCTTATCAGTTGAGATATATTCCAAAGTGATGTCTTTCTTTTCAGCATGATCTCTTATAAAATGATACATGACATCAATGTGCTTTGTTCTTGAGTGAAACACAGGATTCTGAGTGATTGCAATAGCACTTATGTTATCACACATAATTGGAATCTCTTTTTCTTCAATCTCATAATCTCTCAGCTGCTGTCTTATCCATAAGACTTGGACACAACAACCGCGCCCGCAACTATGTCTTCCTTGCACCGTGGATGTGGCTATTGAGTTTTGCTTCTTGCTAAACCAGAAACCAATCTATTTCAAGCATTTGACATGTACCGAGGTACTTTTCCTGTCAACTCTGCATCCAAAGATACCGAGTCCGAGTAACCAATAAGCTTGAATCCTCCTTCCTTTGGATACCATAAGCCAACTTCTTGGCATCCTTTGAAATACCTTAGGATTCTCTTAGTTGCAGTCATATGGCTCTCTTTTGGTGCAGATTGGAATCTTGCACATACACCTAATGCAAAGCGATGTCCGTCTCATTGGGTACATTAAGTAGAGCAATGATCCAATGAGTGCTCTATATCCGGTTTGATCTACTGACCTTGCCATCCGCATCCATGTCCATCTTGATGATGTGTTCATTGGTATTTTTACTGAAAGACTTCTCTTCCATACCAAATTTCTTCATTAAATCTCTAGTGTACTTTGTTTGACTTATGAAGGTTCCATCCTTCAATTGCTTGACTTGAAGTCCTAGGAAGAAGGTCAGTTCTCCCATCATGCTCATTTCAAATTTGCCTTGCATGAGGTTTGAGAACTTATCCACATATATTTGAACAAGCAGTATACTCTCTCCATCTTGAATTATGAAGAGTGTTTTGTCCACTTTGCCTTTGGTGAAACCATTGTCAATTAGAAATTGAGACAATGTATCATACCATGCTTTTGGTGCTTGTTTCAATCCATATAATGCTTTCTTAAGCTTGTACACTTTATCTCCAATAGTCTTCTACTCAAAACCTGGAGGTTGTTCAACATAGACTTCCTCCTCTAGCAGTCCATTTAGAAATGCACTCTTCACATCCATTTGATATACAATGAAGTTCTTATGTGCAGCATAGGCAAGAAACATCCTTATTGCTTCTAATCTTGCAACATGAGCAAATGTTTCATCAAAATCTATACTTGACTTCAACATAGGGACTTTTCTCGCATAGTTGGCTGATTCAGCTTGTCAGCTAACTCTTCAATGTCTTCTCTATTCACATTAGGTTCATCAAAAACCACATGGATAGATTCTTCTATGACCATAGTCCTCTTGTTCAACACTCTATAGGCTTTGCTTTCAGCTGAGTATCCCAAAAAGATACCTTCATCAGCTTTAGCATCAAAATCCTTCAAATTATCATTGCCATTGTTGTGGATGAAGCATTTACATCCAAATATCTTGAAATACCCAACATTTGGCTTTCTCCCTGTCCAGATCTCATAGGGAGTCTTGGTTAATTGCCTATTTATCATGCATCTATTTTGAGTATAACATGTTGTGTTGATGGATTCAACCCAAAATCTCTTAGGCAATCTTGCTTCAGCTAACATAGTCCTTGCAGCTTCCTTGAGAGTTATGTTCCTTCTTTCAACTACTCCATTCTGCTGTGGAGTCCTTGCTGCAGATAACTCATGAGCAAAACCATTTTCAACACAATACTGAGTGATTATCCCATTGACAAACTCAGTTCCTCTATCAGACTTTATCTTTATAATGGTTTAGCTCTTTTCATTTTGGACTCTTTTCATCAGCTGAGGTAACTTCTGCAAAGTTTCCTTCTTTTTGCACATGAAGATTGTCCACGTATATCTTGAATAATCATCTACCACCACTAAGGTGTATTTCTTTCCACTTATGTTGGCTGGTTCAACAGGACCGAATAGATCCATATGCAACAGATGCAATATCCTTGTTGAAGAAAGACTAGGTTTATCCTTGAATGAAGATTTGATTTGGTTTCCCATCTGGCATGCATCACATACACTTTCCTTCTCGTACACAGAGTCTGGCAATCCTTCCACAAGATGACTTCTTGCAAGCTTGTTAATTGTCTTGAAATTCAGATGACTCAGCTTCTTATGCCACAACCAACTTGATTCAGCTGCACTCTTTGCTAACAGACAAGTGCTTGGTGTGGCAGTAGACCAATCTACCACATACATATTCTTCTGTCTTGATCCTTGCAACACTATTTCATTTGATTCAAGATCTTTGATCGGCACACTCCCATATTGAATCCAACATTGTAGCCCTTGTCACGCGAGTTGGTGATGCTCTTCTAACAGTTGAAGGTGATGCCTTCAACATATGCAACATCTGTGATTTCCAATCCATTTTTCTTGATGGATCATGTGCCTTTGATTTCCCCTTGAGCTTCATTTCCTCCAAATATAACTTTTGCACCTCTAACCTCCTTGAATCTTGAGTTTTTCTCTTTCCACTGTCATATGTCTGGAACAACCACTATCCATGTACCAGGTTCCTTGGCACTCAGCTGTTCCTTGAACCTACAATCAAGGAAATTAGTGTTTAAGTACCCATACTTGCCTAGGTCCTGAGGGGTTAGTGCTATAAGATGATCCAACCAACCTATAGCCAAATGACTTGACTCTAAGAGGTTGCCATCTATCTGTGCCATATTCATAATGTACTCTGGCAAATTGCTTGGGGGCTTTAGGTTCATACATATGTCTCTTTTGTTTGTATGCCTGTGTGTGTTTTAGCAATTGCCTTCTTTGGGTAGTTGTGGTATTTCTGAGTGTAGTGCCTGGGTGCATATGTGTTCTGATAGTAGCTCTTTTGCCTTTGCAATGACCTTTGCTGAGGTTTAGGTCTTTTCCATCTTGGCTTGTATTCTATTGGTCTTTGCTGATATTTCACATTGTTCCAATCAGCTTGGCTTGGGTAGTTTCTACCATTCCCATCATATGTGTTTCTCTGATGAAACTTCTGGGGTTTTTGGTAGCTCTGTTTGTTCTTCACAGAGTACTTTCTATTTGGAGTTTTCTGAGGAACTCTGCTGGATTTCTTCTTAGCTGTCTTCTCAGCATACTCAACTGTCTGTTTTTCTTTCCCTTTATATCCAAGGCCAGTTTGTTTGTGATTGTGCTTTGGGATGAATGTAAGTGCAACATTTGGTGTTTTGGGTTTTTGAGATACTTTATTGCTCGAAGATCCTTTTTCCAAAATCACTATAGGAGTTTGATTTGTGCACAAAGGAATTCAATCATATGCCTGTCTTATCTCCACATTCTTTTGACTCACGATAAGGTCATCCAATAATTTAGATGTTTGATAAATGGTTTTATCATGATTTTGATGATTTTGATTTTACACCAAAACAATGGTTTTAAAGGTTGTTCAAATACTCCTAAATGATTTAAAGTGGTTTTAATATTTTCCTGAGTATTTCTTTAAGTTTTATTTTCGACAAAAATTGGACAACACTTTTAATGATTTTTTGTTAATGTATTTTTACACCAAAACAATGTTTCTAAATGTTTTCCTAATACTCCCGATCGGTCTAAAATGTTTTCACTATTTTTCGGAGTATTTCTTGAAGTTTATTTTCGATATAAAATTGGATAACACTTTTGTTTTGAGGTCAACCGGCCGTATAGGGCAACCCGTACACTGAAAGTTGAGGAAAACAAAAACTTCATGTTTGCGAGAAAATGGTCGAGGCAACCGGTGCGGTCGACGGTCGGCGGCCGTGGTGACCGTACACAGGAGCAAAAATCGAAACAGAACTTCTACGTCTTTCATTTTTTGATGAGTGCGACCGGTTGTGGTTAGGGTCGACCGGTCGATGTGCATGTCGACCGGTCGCCTGTGTAAATGTTGATATGATTTTTTCAAACTCTATTTTTGTGCGACCGGTCATTCTTAAGTTTGATGACAAAAAATCTAACAATTGTCGTGACGAACTTTTCCTTAAATTGTGGAATTGATTTCTAACAGCTATAATATTGTTTTTAATTGCATTTTTTTGTAGAAATCAGATTCCAAGAGGAGCCTATCAAATATCAATCATCTCCTATAAATAGAGGAAGTTTTGAAGCACAACAATATGAAAGAAAACTACAACACAACAAGATACACTCAAGAATACACTTGTTCTTACATTGTCTTATTTCTTGTTGTAATTTGCCAGGCTATTCACTTTCACATCCTTGAGGTCTAGGCTATTCTTGATTACATTTGCACTCAATTGTATAATTCATTATCGAGTTGTAATCTTGAATTTTTGGGTTATCATTCAACACAAGATATCCTTGTGTGTTCTTGTGGTAAGAACACACTGGGTGATCTAGGTGTTAGGTGTAAGAAGATTGTGGTAATCTTCTTGTTGAGGTGTTGAAGAATTTGGTATTCTTCAAGGTTGAAGATTGTGGTAATCTTCACAAGGTGCGATTGGAGATTGTGGTAATCTTCAAGAAGAGATTGTGGTAATCTCAAGGTGGTGTTGAAGAAGAGTGTGGTGCTCTTCAAGGTGTTGTAGTAAGTTGGTGTTGTATTAATTTGTGGTAAATTAATAAAATCTTTTTCTTTTTGAAATCCATCCCGGATATCTTTGGGGTGGTAGAGGATTAGGCCCTAGGTGGGTTGAACCTCTATAAATCGGCGTGTGTTGTTTACATTCCGCACCTTTATTATTGTCTTTGAGCTTTCGGTTTTAAAAAGAGGGCGAAATCGAAAAGATGGAGATAATCTATTTACCCCCTCTAGATTATCGTAGCCGCTTGGACTTACAAGTGGTATCAAAGCCAAACTCTTTGGCAAGCTCGTTTCACATTGCGAGTGAAGAGAAACGATCGTCGGCTACTGAACGAAGCTCATCTTTCCGGCACCTCCACCACCAAGTCACCTCGGTTTGATTCCAAAAATTTTATATTTTGGAAAGAAAGAATGGAATGCTATTTACAAGGTTGCGGGTTTGATATTTGGGAACACCGTCATCAATGGAGAATCTATTCCGACGAAGAATACACCACACACCTCTAAAGACTTCAAAGAGCTCAATGATGAAGAGAAGAGAATCATCTCCTTAAATGGTAAAGCTCTTGGTATTTTGTATTGTTCACTTACTACTTTGGAATTTGATCATGTTGTAGGTATTCGATCGGCACATGAAGTATGGCAAAAATTAGAAGCCATCTATGAAGTGTATGTCAATGAAAGGAGCAACTCAAAAGCATCTACTTCACAAATGGATACAACATCAAATCCAACAACATGGGATGAGCCTTCTACAACCTCCCATGATGAAGAAGTTGAACAATGCCTCATAGGCATCGAAGAAAAAAACGAGGTAAGTTCTAAACCCTCTACTTCCTATGATAATGATTATAGTGATTTGCAAAATGATTTTGATGAACTACAAGATGAATTCCAAAACTTACTTGTTAAATACAAATATTTGAAAAAGGAATTCATTGTTTTAAAGAATGATAAGGATAGTTTATTTACTTCCTATGAATCACTATCATGTGCTCACACCACCACTTTTGACAAGGTTAGAAACCTTGAGAAAGAAAATAGTACTCTTGTTGAGGATATAAATTGCTTGAAAAATGATTTATCAAAATCCAACTTAGTCTGGACCGATAGAATGACCAATATTGTTGATTGTTGTGATAATTCGAAATTAGAACTTGATCATAAGCTAAGGGTGTCAATCACGTGAAAAAGAATCAAGTCTCTAAGCACGTTGGTCATTATGCTCCTAGAATTATTACATGCTTTTATTGCGGTAAAAAGGGTCATACGGTAAATACTTGTCGGGCTAGAAATAGCTCTAATTATTGTTGGAGACCTAAAAGTCTCAAGACTAATCCCAAAGGACCCAAACACATGAGGGTACCACAAAACAATGTCATATTAGGTACCGTGAAATAATGATCGAAGAAAATTTATACCGCCAAGAAGACATCAAATGACCGTTTCATTTGATCAAAGAAGGAGAAACTATTTTCGACAAAGCCAATTTCCAAGAAGAGGATATAATCAAAAATGGGAAGAACACAATCCTTGGAAATGGCAAAGACATCATCAACAAGATGATTTTCAAAGAAGAAGATACTTTCAACAATGGGAAGGCAACAAACCTTGGAAATGGAGTAATCAAAGAAGTCATCATCAACAAAGTGACTTCTCAAGGGGAAGATATAATCAACAATGGGAACGGCACAACCCATGGAAATGGCGTAATTGGTAACTCGTATCTCCCCATTTAAAATATGCATTTTATTTTGTTATGCATGCTTTTATTTGTGTCTTTATTGCAACATGAGTTTTCAAGTATTGATTTTTTTGGTCTTCAATATATATGTTTGTTTTTAAAATTCTTTTGAAGAAGGAGACCTTATATGATGTTTTTAAAAACTCGTGTGCATTTTTGTAGACTAAAGTTTATTATCATCTCTTATGGATTTTTATGGCATGAGCTTACTTGTGATATCTCTTAGCCTACACTTTTATCATTATGATTTGTGCTAGATTTGTTTTAAGAATTGTGTAGGATTTACATATTTTCACAAATGGCCATTTTGTCAAGAAAGGCATAAATTATCGAGTACATTTACTTGTGTTACTTTTACTCTTATAGACTCGATATATGTATTGCCATATGCCTATGTGCTTGTTTTTATAGTATCTCATACAAGTGCCATTGAGAGGATTTTTAGATTTTTTGAAAGGCACTATTCGATATTTGATTGCACATATTTGCTTTGTCAACTTTTGTTCAAATACTTCTTTTAAATAAGGTCTCAATTATATGCTATCGGATTTTCAAATTTCAAAGAGACCTTTTATAGCTTTCTTAAGCTTATTTGAACTTG
The DNA here is from genome assembly GCA_016081115.2 of Rehmannia glutinosa. NCBI lineage: Eukaryota > Viridiplantae > Streptophyta > Magnoliopsida > Lamiales > Orobanchaceae > Rehmannia > Rehmannia glutinosa. The sequence goes on along the minus strand of JABTTQ020001700.1, from coordinate 828,192 downwards.
CATGATTTATTAGACTCTTGATGATATTCTAAATGCATAGTATGTGTTCCTTGCTTCATGGTCTATATATGTAGTGTCTATTTCTACTATACTCTTTTGCAAGATACTTTGTTATTGATGATTGAGACATGTTTTTACACTTGGGCTATTTTTATTCTTGATTATATAAGCGATGCCGTTAATGAGTTTGTTAAGTTGTGTATATGAGAAATGAAGTACTCCAAATATTGGTTACCTCAAAATATTTGGATGTATATGTTCTATTGTGAACACCTTAGACAAATTGGATGCCCTATGATGATAGTAATGAAGTAGACAAAAGGGGTATTCGGAACAAACTCGATGACCAATGCAACATTGGTCGAACTAAAGCAAGGTTAGTAGCTCGAAGGTATTTTCAAGAAGAAGGTAATTGATTTTGATGTAACATTTGCACTCATAGCACATTTAGTGGCTATTTACATTTTACTTGTCCATTCTTGTTTTAAGAAAATTTCAAGCTTTACAAAATGGATGTTTAATCCAATTTTCTCAATGGTTTTATTCTAGAAGAAGTCTATGTAAAACAACCTCCGGGTTTAAAATTTTTTCTAGGCCAAATGTTTTTTTTTAAAAACGGCCTTGTCTGATTGATAGACTTAGCTATTTTTGCTAAATGATTCTACAAGAGGTAAAGTTGATACTACTCTTTTTGTTTTTGAAAAAGGGCAAGATTGTTTACTTGTGCATATTTATGAGAATATTTTTGGTACTACTAATGAATATTTGTGCAAGATATTTTTCAAGTTGATGCAAGTGTACTTGAAATGAGCATGATGGGGGAGCTCAATTTCTTGCTTGGACTTCAAATCATTCAATGCCAAGTAGATGGTTACATTTCAAAAGAACTCTTGAAGGAGTTAGGCATTGAAGAAGGAAGAATCATCTCAACCTCTATGGCTACCAATGAAGAGATTGACAAAGGTTGAGAAAGGCATGTCGGTTGACAAACGCGAATTCGAGGTATGTTTTTTTGTATTATTTCTATAGACTCGACATTCCATATGCCTTATGTCTATATGCTCGACTTCAAAAATTATCCCAACGAATCTCATTAAAGTGTCGTTAAAAGAAATTTTCAAATATTTATAAGGCACTTCTTCTTATGACTTGTATATCCATAGATTTAAAACGTTCTTATTTTTCGGGATAACAAGTTCGGTATTTATTATACGGTTATTCGTATTCAAAATATGGTTCGTCATAATCGAACTAAACATATTGAGATTCGAAAAACTTTCTAAGGGATTGCATTTTTATCAAAAACTTGAGATGTGATTAATTCCGTCTCAAAGTTAACTCGCGGACTTTTTAATCATTTACCGCCGAGTATTTTACCTCATTTCGAGCTTGATTATGACATAATGTATATTGAATGAGGTTTACGTTTGCATCTTGCATGTTTTAAAACTTAGGGGCGAAAAATCGGATTTTTGGATCAAACTTCGGATTTTTCAAACAGAACTCAAACAGTGGGCTGACTGGGGCAAGGCCGACCGGTCGCCCATGTCGTCGACCGGTCGCCCTGCCCCTGGACCGGTCGCCCTTGATGATTTTCCTTGTTAAAAACGTTCTGTTTTCCAGACTTAGCCATTTTGGCTCTTTTGGTTCATTTTTCGTCCCCTTTGCAATTTTCACACACATTTCACTTCAAATGAGTTTTGATGCATGAATTATATATTTTGGGGACTACATAGCTCGGTTATCATCATTGTTGCTCGTCTTTACCAATCGAATGGTAAGAATTCTACTTCTTTAGCTCAATTGGGTTGAACCATAAGTTTGTGGCTTATATGCATTTTCTTGATGCAATTAGTATATGTTTGTGATGAGCTTATTGATTGTTGATGAATGATATTTATTAAATTGCATTTGGTGATGAAAAACTTGGCTTGATTTCATTTACAAGGGCTATATATATTCTTTTCAATTTTTGGCGCTTGCCAAGTGTTCGATAAAATATTTCAATGAAAAATTCATCACCTACATGATTCTCTCGATTTCAAAAGTCTCATATATTTATGGAGATCATGTTTTTACAAATCAAATGTTTTTTTCATAAGCTTCTACAAGTCGTATGATCGACTTTTCGCTCCCCATTTGGCGTATAAGCTTCATTGTTCAAATAGCTCGATACATCGATTTAGTTGTGCACTTTGATATGATTATATGATGTTTTTATCGTGCTAACATTCTTTTTGATGATTCCAAAGGGGAGAAACAGGTTATAAGCTCATTAGCTCATAAAAGCTAAGTTAAGCAACAAAAGAAGCTATAAGCTATGGCTTGATAAAACCATAAGTTGTGCATTATACTTAGTCCAATTGATGTATGATGGACTTATATACTTGTCTAATGATGTTTTGTTGACGGGTGAGCTTATAAGCTCTTGTACCTAAGATCAATATGTAAAAGCTAAGCTTTTAGCTTGTGGTTGATTGCTTTTACATTACTCTTGTTGTGCATATTGATAGGGGGAGCTTTTGCTATATATGTTTGAATATCTCTACTCCCATCCTTGTGTTTATATTGCATGGAATGTTGTCGCTCACAACGAATAGCTCTTTTTAACCGGTAAAATTGTTTTGTTTTTAAAATCGACCTCGTTAAAATTGTTTTGGTTTGTAATCATCAAAAAGGGAGATTGTTTGATATATGGTTTTATCATGATTTTGATGATTTTGATTTTACACCAAAACAATGGTTTTAAAGGTTGTCCAAATACTCCTAAATGATTTAAAGTGGTTTTAATATTTTCCGGAGTATTTCTTCAAGTTTTATTTTCGACAAAAATTGGACAACACTTTTAATGATTTTTGTTAATATTTTTACACCAAAACAATGCTTCTAAATGTTGTCCTAATACTCCCGATCGGTCTAAAATGTTTTCACTATTTTTCGGAGTATTTTTTGAAGTTTATTTTGATATAAAATTGGATAACACTTTTGTTTTGAGGTCAACCGGTCGCCGTATAGGGCAACCCGTGCACGAAAGTTGAGGAAAACAAAAACTTCATGTTTACGAGAAAATGGTCGAGAACCGGTCGCCCTATAGGGCAACCGTCAGCCGGTCTCGATCGGCCGGCGGGTGACCGGTACACAGGAGCAAAAATCGAAACATAACTTATGTCTTTCATTTTTTGATGAGTGCGACCAATTGTGGTTAGGGTCGACCGATCGAGGTGCCGCGTCGACCGGTCGCCCTGTATAAATGTTGATACGATTTTTCAAACTCTATTTACGTGCGACGCCGTTAATCTTTTAAGTTTGTTTAATGACAAAATTCTAACCGTTGTGCGTGAGACACTTTTCCTTAATTGTGGAATTGATTTCTAACAGCTATAATCTTGTTTTTAATTGCATTTTTTTGTAGAAATCAGATTCCAAGAGGAGCCTATCAAATATCAATCATCTCCTATAAATAGAGGAAGTTTTGAAGCACAACAATATGAGAGGAAACTACAACACAACAAGATACACTCAAGAATACACTTGTTCTTACATTGTCTTATTTCTTGTTGTAATTTGCCTAGCTATTCACTTTCACATCCTTGAGGTCTAGGCTATTCTTGATTACACTTGCACTCAATTGTATAATTCATTATCGAGTTGTAATCTTGAATTTTGGGTTATCATTCAACACAAGATATCCTTGTGAGTGTTCTTGTGGTAAGAACACACTTGGGTGATCTAGGTGTTAGGTGTAAGAAGATTGTGGTAATCTTCTTGTTGAGGTGTTGAAGAATTTGGTATTCTTCAAGGTTGAAGATTGTGGTAATTTTCACAAGGTGCCGTTGGAGATTGTGGTAATCTTCAAGAAGAGATTGTGGTAATCTCAAGGTGGTGTTGAAGAAGAGTGTGGTGCTCTTCAAGGTGTTGTAGTAAGTTGGTGTTGTATTAATTTGTGGTAAATTAATAAAATCTTTTTCTTTTTGAAATCCATCCCGATATCTTTGGGGTGGTAGAGGATTAGGCCCTAGGTGGGTTGAACCTCTATAAATCGATGTGTGTTGTTTACATTCCGCACCTTTATTATTATCTTTGAGCTTTCGGTTTTAAAAAGAGGCGAAATCGAAAGATGGAGATAATCTATTCACCCCCTCTAGATTATCATAGCCGCTTGGACTTACATTAGATGCGTTCATAAATGAGGCAATCGCATTTTTAAGATCATTTTCCCTCTTTTCTACAGCAGCTATCTCATCTAATAGCTTAGCATTCTCAGCCTTCAACTCTGTGTTCTCATCAGCTATGTGACTTAGAGTACTCAGCTCCTTAGTCAGCTGTGAGTTTTGGCTTTTGAGTTGGCTATTTTCTTCATTTAGAAGAGTGTATGAGGATTTAATGTGCTCAAAATCTTTTATTGTTTTGTCTAATGAATCATAAAGATCAGTGGGTGATGAAGTGTGTGTATCACAATCACTATCACCTGAATCTGAATGAGATGAGTTAAAGTGTACCTCATCTTCTTGGTCTGGTTGATCTTGTTCTTTAGCCATAAGGCAGATCAAGGCTTCTTCTTCAGAATCGCTTGAGTAGTCAGCTTCACTACTCTCTGAATCTGCTGCTTCTTTGGACTTAGCTGTCTTAGCAGTTTCAGCAGCCAACATGGCTTTCTTTTTTCCATGTCTTCTTTCTCTGAAGACTTTTCTTCTTCTTCATTCCTATATTTGTTGACTGGTTGATATGATCAATCAATTGCAAAGCATCCTAGTTGTCTGCAATTCCAACACAGGTTCTCAGCTCTTTGATCAGCTCTTTCTGTCCTTGGGTTATCAGCTTTCTGATATTCAACCCTTTGATGCTCAGCTCTCTTGGGTGACCTATCTTCCCTTGACTTAGAGGGAACTGAATGTCTCCTGGAGGTTTCACCCTTATTTCTTTTGTAGTTCTCATTGAAGAAATTGTTGAATCTTTTAACCATTAGGGCAATTTCCTCCTGGTCTATGGCTTCCTTTGGTTCGGCTCTCTTTCCATCCTTGACTATCAGTGCAGCTGTCTTGAGTACAACTGTCTCCTCTTGATCTTTTCTTCTCAGCTCAAACTCGTAGGCTTTGAGGTCTCAGAATAGCTCATGATTGAATGTTTTTGAGAGGTCCATTGAATGTCTTAGAGCCATAGTCTTCATTTCCCATTCAGCTGGGAGGCTCCTCAAACTCTTCATACACATTTCTTTCTGTGTGTATAGGGCTGAAAGCTCATTTGTTATCTCAGTGAATCTTGCATCCAACTGATCCATAGATTCTCCTGCAAACATTTTGAAATTTTCAAATTTTTGAACAGCAACATGTAATTTATTTTCTTTAATTTGCTCTGATCCTTCACAAATTAAAGTTAGTTTATCCCAGATTTCTTTTGCTCTTTTGCAGGATTTGACTTTATTGAACATTGCTTTGTCTAAGGTCTTGTAGACTATGTCCTTGGCCACATTGTCCAAGTTGTATCTTTTCCTGTCATCATTTGTCCACTCAGTCCTTGGTTTTTCAACCATGGCTGGTCTTTCTTTTCTGACGGCTTCTTCTCCTTCCCAGTGCGGCTCTCTCTCCTTCTGACCGTATTCACTTTCAATATTTGCAGTGGCCGATCCTCTATCACAAGCCACATTTCATCGTGTAGAGCAGATAGATGAGCCTGTATACGAATTTTCCAGTCATCAAATTCCTCAACGGTGAACATAGGAATGCATGTCGAATTTGCTTCCATGATAATAACTTTGCCAGAAATGAAAGATTTTGAAAATACAAGTGTTTGAACCTTTTTGAAAAGATAGAGATCTAGTTCAGTAACCAGTGCGGAAGACTCAATGAACCAACCGCTCTGATACCACTTGTAGGTCCCAAGGGGTGTGAGTAACGTTTAGAAGGGGGTTGAATAAACATTACCAACGTTTTCAATTTTAGTCCTTTTAAAATATTACAGATTTAACACAAACAGCTGAGTCCTTGAGGACATCTAAATTGATTATTCAGCAAAGTTAGCCACTCAACAGACTCGATAGAGCTATTGATAGAAACTCAGATGTTTAACATGAACTTTAACTGGGTTGTATTGGTTTATCAGCGGAAGACTTAACACCCTTTGATTTGTTTTAAACTTGTTTTAACACTTGATTTTAGCACTTGGTTATTAATCAGTTGGATAGCAAGCACGAATTTATCAGCAGATATAATGTATGTATGCAGAAATGTAAATGTGCTGAAAAATAAATGATAGTTAATTTTTATAGAGGTTCGAAGATGGGGTAATTCTTCTAATCCCCTCTTCTCCAACTCCTGGAGGAATCAACTATGTAAAAGATCTGTTTACAAAGTGGTCAACAATCTAGAGACGACCTTGGTCACACAAGCTGTCTTCTCTCGCAGCTCGAACTTCTTCGCAGGCGCGCCTTGCTACTTGACTCACTTTCTCAAGATATTGGATTTGATCACGAAGCCCTCCAATAACTTGATCTGATTCGACCTTGAACCTTCCTACAATCCTCCTTGGAAAGTAGACCCCTTTTGATTCTTCAAAAGTTTCCTCTCCAACAGGTTTGAAGTTTTCTTTCCTTCACAGCTTGTGTTGGATCGATTTCTTTCGAGTTTTAGGCTTGATGATTTGCTTGAATATACTTGAGAATATTTCAGGTTAATATCTTGAATATTGCTTGCTTGTTCGTGGTTCAGGTAACATTTTCTCAATGAATTTTCTCAGCCTTTTATAGTGAACTTTCGAAAATCTGTCCGTTGAAGAGATAGGTTGATTTCAAAACTCACTTGTGTTCGTTGGCTTGTCTTTTATTGGTCCTCAATCTTGAGATGTAGCCCTTCCTCGTAGTAAAGGAATTTACAGGTTTTCGAGGATCGACGCGAGGTGCGTGCTTCCCCTTGGTTTATTCATTTTGCACGCTTCAAGGATGAGCACTTTAAGACCTGGCAGCATGGAAGCATTACTTATTTAAGTAATGTTCTTGACTTCTGTGCAACGGATTCATTTCAGTTAACTCTTCTTGGTTCTTTGCCTTTTTCTCCAGGTGACTTGAGTGCTCCAATCATTGGATGACTCATCTGTCACTTCAACTTGAGACTTGGCTTCTTGAGTTGACTTTGGTGACTCTTCACACAAATTTTCTCACCGATACATCTTCATCGAGTTCTTGATCTTCTATCTTGGCCATACTCGGTTGTTCCACAGGAGTCTTCACTTGATCTTGATTGACTTCTTGTATTTCCGGGCGTAGGCGACTTGACTCGACTTTTCTAGTCCTATCTATTACAATCTAAATTACAAGGAAAATGGGGTGCCAACTTTCTAGTTCAAGTTTTACATGGCATTCATCAAAATCTATAAAATAAATTTCCCAACACCATATACATCAACAAAATCAAGATTGCGATGTCACAAAATCAGGATTCCCACTCCACAATCCATTCGAATGAAGGTAATAATTTAACACCAATTCATGCAAAAATGTGTGGATCGAACGCATGTAATGTTGAACAATCAAAAACTTTATGCACGTAGATACGTGAAAAATGATGTGTATTTATAACAACTATTTTGTATGTTTACTGTTAGTTTTTTTTACATATAGAGTACTAGTTATGTATAACATATTCTCATATAACAATAATATTTTTTTTACTAATATGCTAATTTAGAATAAGGATACTACATGTATAGTGTTATTGATGTGTATAATTAGAACAAAATATTGGAAAAAAATGAGGATTTGTATAAGAAATCGTATACGTAATACGTATTAATGTTATGTGTGTATAGTGTTCCAAATTTGTGTGTTTAATATGTAAAATATGTATCACAGTTAATGTATACTACGTATTAATGTTCGGCATATTTACAATACGATTTTGCGTAATTACAATGCATGTATTGTATGATTAGAGTAGTGATTATGTACACAATATGCATTTAAAATGTGTACTTATAAGACAAATAGTGGAAAATACGATTTTGCACCACATTGATGTTCGTATATATATTATTCTATATTTGTATAATTATAGTAGTCATTATGTACACAATGTGCATTTAAAATGTGTACTTATAATACAAGTAGTGGAAAATACGATTTTGCACCATACATTGATGTTACGTATATATAATATTCAATATTTGTATATTTAGTATGTAAATTTTGTATTTTTACCGAGAAAAGCTCAGTTACACGGTTTATGTTAGGCGGAGGCTCGAAATCTCACCAAGATCGACTAAATATTGGATACCAAAAGTGGACCAAGAAAAAATTCCTCGTGCCGATATGCATTCCATACATTGGAGGAATCCACTAAGTAATGATCAGTTTACAAAGTGGTGAACAGTCTAGAGATAGTCTTGATCACACAGCTGACTTCTCCTGCGACTCAGTCTTGAGATGCCTTGATCACACAGCTGGATTCTCTTTGTGACTCAGCTTCTTCACGAGGCGACTACCTTGCTACTACAGCTCATTTCTTCAAGTTCTTGGATTTGATCACACAACCCTCTAACAAACTTAATTCCTGGTTCAACCTTGAACCTTTCTACAATCCTTCACTTGGAAAGTAGACCCCTGGTTGGTTTTCAAAAGTTCCTCTTCAACTTTATGATTTCTTCTGTCCTTCACAATGAGTGTTGGATTTGAAAATCTTGTAACTTGTTGGCTTGAGGATTTATGGATATTTTCTTTTCAGATTGAATGTGTATGCTAAGCAATTGTTCTTGAATACTTTTTGTGTCTATTTTTGTTGTGAGTGTTGCATACATATATTTCTTTTGAATCCTCAACCTTTTATACTATTATTTTAATAATTATCCGTTGAAGAGATAGATAATTATTCAAACAATATTTCAATGGACGTTAGCTTGTCCTAAAATGCTTTCTCAACGTGTGATAGTGCCACTTCCTCGTATCCTTGAATGTTCCAGCTTTTCAGGGTCTCACACCCACTAAGAATTCTCATTGGCTTATTTAATTCGCACGCTTTAGACTTGATAACTTTTAGGACCTGACAGTATGGGGACATTTCTAAAATAGGTAATTCCCTTGATTTTTGTACAACGGTTTGCTGTCAGTTGCCTTTACTTGACTGCCTCTTGTAACCTCAGTTGACTTGAGTCTTCTTCAATTGTAGGATTGACTCAACTGTCACTTTAGCTGGTGGACTTGGCTTCTCAGGTTGACTTGGTGATGCTTCTCACAGCTGTTCCTCAGTTGATTCTTCTTCAGTCGAGTTCCTGTCATACTTTATGTTGTACTCAGCTGACTCACAACAGAGTCCTTAATCCAGTCCGCAGTTGACTTCTTGTAATTCTGACTTGGATGACTTGACTCAGCTCTCCCAGTTCTTATCCATTACATTTAATGATTACAAGAAAAATAGGGGTGCCAACTTTCTAGTTTAAGTTCTATATGGTATCATCAAATCTAACAATTAATTTTCCTAACACAATTTTACAAGGTTTATGGTACGTGCAGTGACTTCGATTCCATACTTGAGAGCAATGTGTATTTGTTATTGATTTCAATTCCACATCTCGAAGTACAATTGTCTTTTTATTACATAAATCTACAAAATATTTATATTAAATGTGAATAATATGATAATATATGTTTGTGTAATATATAAAACATCAGCAAACTAAATATAGATTATGTGATGCTAAATATACATCAGTAAACCACTAGGGCAATTTATGTATGGTATACATAATCTTATGCATAAATCTACATTATTTGCATAAATATACAATATTTGCAAACTAATTATACATTATATGGATTTAACTATACACCGTTTTTGCTTCGTATGCAACATCTGGACCAAATACATGACATGATGTTTAAATATACATAATCTTCTGTGTAATATTACAAAATTCTATGACCACATATACAATATTATTGGCAAACGAAAAGGCAAATTATATTTTATATACATAATCATATGCATAAATATGCAGCATCTAAAAACTAATTATACATTATATGGATTTAACTACACATCGTTTTTGCTTCGTATGCAACATCTGGACCAATACATGATATAATATTTAAATATACATAATATTCTGCGTAACTATACAAAATTCAATAACTACATATACACAACCACGTCCTTTTGTGGAGGGAAAATCCCTTCAGTGCGTTTACTAACACCCTGGGGTTCGACCTAGTGGATAACGTCGGATACGAATCTTTCACCCTTCCCCCACCCATCATCAGCCCCACTCTCCGCAACCTTCTTTCTCTTAGTTTTGGCCATTTACTTGATAAAACTTGGATAAACAAACATGGAAAAAATATAGAACCAATTCTTATACAAATATACAATATGCATAATATGTGTACTAATTATACAATAAATCACACTAAGTAAACAATGCTACATAACTAATTATGCATGCATATGTACACTAAGTATACACATATAGCTAAATATACATTATCACACAACTAAATATACATTATTATATAGCTAATTATACATTATTGTATAGTTAATTATACATTATCACACAACTAAAATATACATTACTATACAACTAAATATGAATTATCACATAACTAAATATACATTATTATATATAAAACTAAATATACATTACCATACAACTAAGCATACATTATTATATATCAAATACACATTATCACACAACTACATATACAATATTACATAACTAAATATACATTATTACATAATGAAGTATACAAACAAATATCAACCCTTAATATACAAACAACAACAATCATTGCACATTGTGCAAATAATATCAACCCTAAATATACACAATTCATACTCTAAAACTACATAATTGTATGTACAATGAACAACTCAATTTACGAACTCGAACACATCATAAACCTATTCTGAGGATCTCATAATACAAAGGTGCATATAACACACATGATAAAAAACGAAGACGTTGGGAATAAATTTCAGAAAAAAACTAGAAATCGAAAGAAGATGCATGAACTATGAAAACCGGTTGCTACAAAAGAGATAACACACAACATATGAAAAAATTCAACAAGAAAAAATGACAATAAAAAACCCTAGAACCATAGCAGCGAAGAAGCATAAAAATCACACCACACGAAAATTAAATCAAACACACTCACCAAAAACTTACACCCGAATGCTGAGAAGTTCGAACCCTAGCGAAGACGCACCCAAATCGCACCTGTTGAAGATAATTAAATTTGATGGGATGTTGAATTTGCAGAGTACATGGGGAGGATCGTGATTTCGCCAAAAAATATTTTGGTTCATACAACTGCAAGTGTACAATATAGTTTATAGAATAATGGCAAATAAGGTTGTATTCCTCAGGGATTGGATCTTGAAACACTTAAGCTATAATAACATTGTATTACAATTTTATTGAAGTGACCGAAAATCAAGTTTTAATAACTAAAAAATCAAAAATTAAGAAAAAGAAATAAAAATAAATTTGTGAACCCCACAAGTATTTTCAACATCTTTAGGAGCAACCTTAGACACATAATCTCAACATATTTATTCAATATTAAATGCAATTAAAGTTTTAAAAACCAATTCATGCAATTCTATGGGTTCAATTCCTAAAATAGTTTATTGTGCACATAAACAATAGATTAATAATAATTGAGGTCTCCCGATACATCACAACAATTATTAACTCCCAAAAGATCTTTGAATTGAAGTACTCCCCACAAATAGAAGTATTCTCCCGATACATTACTCTATTTATGTCTGAATTCGATTTTCGTCTTACTAGAACTCACCTCCCGGATTATGGACTAGAAGTATGACATGCAAATTATTGGCCAAATAAAAAGCAATTATAAATAAGTACTCGAATTCATAAAATAGAAAGCATGAATTAATTAAGAAAACAAATAATCATATTTAACATAAATCAATAGTTCCGATTATGCCCCTAAGATCCGAAAGATATGCCAAATATTGATTACAAACTCATAGACAAATTCGAATCAGTATTAAGACATCATATAAGCACAGACAAGAGTTCTTAGACATAGAAAGAAAACCCGTTCTTGTTGGGATGGATTCTCCTTCCAAGCCCTCGAAACTTTTGTTCTCCCTAGATGCGAAAGACTTGTGGTGTTCTTCGCGACCTAGCCTTTTGCTCTCAGAAGATCATAGATTCTTGCGTTCCTGTGTTATTTAATGTGTTTTCTCTGTATGAAGTTGTATATTTTCGTGCAAGCCTTGGTCCCCTTTTATAGATGCTTGGAGAGATCACTTGTAGAGTTTGAACGGGAAGCACAGACTCCTACACGGCCAGGCCGTGTGGTGCTAGATTGAGGCCTTGTTCACACGGGCGTGTGATGCTGCATGGTCAAGTTGTGCGATTGGCTTCCCTCTTCCACATGGCCGTGTGACTTCACACGGTTCGGCCGTGTGGGTATGTTCCGTACTCTATTTTCAATCCAACTACACACAACCATGAGATTTTCACACCGGCACTCCATACGGCCGCGTGACATCACACGGTCCGGCCGTGTGAAGTATTTTAGTCCACTTTTTCCGTTTTTATCTTATCTTTGCATTTGGCAATCTTATTCGGGCATTCCAATTGATATTTTTCATTTTAAGCTCCGTTTCTGCAAGAATTATAAGAATACGCAGATATCATGCCCTTTAAAGGAAACCAAGTAAAAACATAGTAAATATGCGTGTAAATGAATCAATTATATATCATTTTAAGCCCCAAATGCACGTATATTTTACACTCATCAAAATCCCCCAAACTTAAAGCATTGCTCGTCCTCGAGAAAATTTAGAAAAACAATATGAGGGGTAAAAATGAACGAACACCCAAGAACACTATGAACATTAAATAGCATTTGACTTCATACTTAAAGAAGCCATGTAATTCATCATCAAGAAGTCATTATTCATAAACTCGGCATCATTAATACTCTCTCGGGTACTTGACATCGTGACTCACAAGAAAATAGTGTATCACTCTACTCTCAGAAGTGTATGGTAAGTGTTTACGCTCAAATTCAATTCAGTGAAAGTAGAACTACCATAGACATGCAAATTGTCTAACATCTCGACCACTTTTGTGTTCACAATCTAAGAATCAAAAAGGACTTTTCATTTGGTTGTAATGTAGGATCTTTGGTAAGGGTCGGAATATTTGGATTAAGTGACTTGACTTGAGCAAATAGAATTTAAGCTGACAGACTTGCAATTCACCAACCCAATTTCAACATAATATTACTTTTCTCTTTTTTTTCAACTTAATTCCACCCTTATTTCTCCTTTTTCACTCTTATGCCTTTTTGCCTTCTTTTCTTTTTCTTTAACCTCAAGCTCTCATTTTTTTTTATAATTTTCAGAGTTTTCTTTTGCTTTGCACGATTTTCTCTATTTTTTTCTAGAGATTTTCTTTCTTCTTTTTTTTCGAGCTTCATGTATTTTTTTTTTCATTTACTCAGATACTGCTCATCCCTCTTTCTTTTGCCAACTTCCTCTCTTTTTTCATAAATTTTTCACCACATCTCCACCAAACTTATTCATTTTCTATAAGCTCAAGAAATTTCAGGGATAAAAACATATAAATTTTAAAGATCAATGTGGCTCAGAATAATAGTTTTGGCTCAAACTTGGCTAACTAGAGAATCATGAGTTCACAGGTAGGCTTTTTAGGCTAAGTAGGCTAAACAAAGATGGCCTTAGATCATTTTCAAAAATTGCACACACACATGGCTTCAATGAAGATACCAGAGCAAGTTCTAGAGTCCTATCAATCATGGATGACACACTCAAGAAAGAAATAAGTCTGCATAATATAAAGCCATTTGAGGCACAAAAGTTCACCAGCTTATTTTTCGCAACTTGCTCAAATACCCAATTTTCTTAACACATGTTAATCAAAAAAAATAACTTTTCTCCTAACAATTTATTACCTTATTCCCACAAGTATGTTATCCCAAGCCATAAAATATTCATAGTAAAATCATAGGGAGTTGGGCATACGAACTGAATTAAAAACCACACACAAAAGCAATTAAACGTGTTAAAGCGATAAACGTGCTAAAACAATAAAAAAAACAAACAAATTGATTTTTTTTTGCGAAAATTAAAATGCAAAGTATTCTATATGCAATCCTAAATGCAATGCAAAATGCAACAGTACTAGATTACGCATTCTTGACAACCCCCCAAACTTAAAATATGATTCGTCCCGATCATATGAGAAAATTATCAAAAGAAAGAGAAATACGTAATAAGTACTTACATAGATCACTGAGGTGGTGGAGGTGGATGGTAGTGGCCTTGTGAGATGTGTCACTGGTCCATACGAGACATCATCTCGTACATCTGTTGTTGTTGCTGGGTAATGGCATCGAAACGCTGTAAGTACTCTAGGTGATACTCATCAGCGGTGTCTGTCAACTGATATGTGTCATCTATCAATTTCCCCACATCAGCTTCTATCCTTTCGAGCCGCTCACTCATAGTAAATGGTCGGTTACCCCTTGGCGAGAGGATTCTGGCATCTCCCTCATTTGCTCATCCTTCTCTTATTGAGCAGCAGCCCCCTATACCTCTCTAAGTAGCCAGTTACCCCTATTTCTAATGGAAGTAGCTTCGGGGTTCGGAAGCTTAACTGTTGTTCTATCTGCCTGAATGAGCCAATAATCACGCCCATCGAATTTTATCATTTTCATAGCAGTTACAACATTTAAATCAATCAACTTAGGCCCAGCGGCCTCCGCATATCCCTTCAAATTAATGTTAAAATATTCGGCAATAGGGGTAATCATCCCCCCTATGCAAATTCCACCCCTCTCACTCTTTCTAATCCTATCAAATTGCTGGGCTATCATAGCCCCAGCGTTTGGCACCACTTCAGTCCCCGATGCCATACACCAAATGATAAATAATTCATCAACCCTCAATGCCCCTCTACTCTACTCCCTTGGAAAGATGGATTCATCCAAGATGCGCTGAACATATCGAAATATCGGGTTGTGAATACTAGACGCCTTAGAAGTGCCCGACGTATAAATTCACTTTCCAGTTATCTTTTTCCAAAACCTATCCTTATTGAATTCCTCATGCTCTTCCACCCCATACGCCGGTGTTTTGTAAATTTCATTTAATCATCAATTGTTAGTTCCCTTTGATCATTCCCCAAGCGAAATCTAATTCCCATCAAATTTCTTTTTCGCACCACCAGTTCAAAGCTACTTAAAAATCAAGTGCAATAACAGAATAAGTAGGCCAATGCCCATTTAGAAATTCATTCCAATCAAGCTCTAAAATCTTCCAATAAACCCAAATTCGTAAGAGTAGGTTCATCGGGATACCTCGTATTAATCCATAGACGAAAGTAGAGTATCATCCATTTAGCCCGATGGGTTTCGTTTGGCAAGTTGACATTGGAAGCTTCGGGCTCCTCGGGGTAAAAAATTAGTTGAGGCTCGGTTTTGGGCTCCAGAGTCAGCTCTCTCGTTCTTCTCGTATTCCTCCTAGCTCCTATTTCATCCCTAGAAGCCATGAATTTTAAGGTTTGGAAGAGTAAAAATCTAAAATTTGGGAATTTTTTTGGATTATCCCCAAACTTGGTGTAGAACTTAGAGAAGTTAAAAATTGAAGGTATTTGGTGGTAGGTTTCTTGAGAAAGTGAAGGATTTGTGATTTTGGTTTGAGATTAGAGGTGAATTTGGAGAGATTTGGAGAGTAGTTTGAGTATTTAGGGAGTGAATTTTCATGGGTTAGGGTTTGTGAATGAGAAAGTGAGAGAAAAGGTGAGAATTTGGGGTTAAAATAGGAGGTTTAAGTTGTCTGCCCATTTCTGTTCGCAGGACCACACGTCCATGTGAGGGCACACGGCTTGGCCATGTGGCCCTGCATATTGTTTCCCACTTGCCTGTCCGCTAGCCTTTCATCACACGGCCGTGTGGTGCTGGGCAATTTGCCCTCTCGCACGGCCAGGTCGTGCAATCTCACACGCCCGTGTGGGATTGGTTCCATACTTTTTTTTCGGGAGTTTGTCGTGACGCCTCCTACACAACAACGTAAGAAAACTAAACAAAACTAAAAATTAAGTTAATAAATAAAAATTAAAATTGAAACTAAAATTAAATTGAAGGAGATAAAAATATGTGGAAATATGCACTAAATTGGGTTGCCTCCCATACATCGCTAAGTTTAACGTCTTTAGCCAGACTTCAGATTTCTAATCACTATTGCTAAACTTTGTCATTTGAAACCTGTGAACCCTCAATGCCACCCATCAGACGAATGGTGTTGCATTGCTCCTGTGGATTCAACTCAGTATCGCTTGGGAATTTGCCTTTTTGATGTTGGCCTCCCACATCAGTTGCGATCTGGGTTACTTGTGTTTCCAGAGATTTCAGTCTTACGTTTATGTTCGTGTGTAGTTGACTGACCTGTTTTTCTATCCTGTCTATCTTAGCTTCATATTTGTTCAGTCTCACCCTTGTCTCTCTGATAAATGAGGATAGCATCTCTTCAACAGATGCTTTCTTTTTCACTGGACTCTGCTCTGCCTTGATTACCCACGTTATATCCCTGAGGTGGCTGCAAAACATTGTTATTGTTAGCATAAGAAATTTTTTCATGGTTTCTCAACCCTGGATGGTAGTAGTTGGGTATCTGATTATTTCTGTAATTGTTGTTGAAGTTTCTTTGTTGGCCCACAAAGTTTGCTTCCTTTTCAACAACAGCATGATCTCTTGGAGTCACTTGCTGCATCGCATCCAGTTTCATATTTAGCATGGATACCTATTCTGTGAGCATGGCGACCTTATCATCCTTAACTTCTGCCACTCGTCGGACAATCGACCTCTCAGATGGCCATTGGTAACTATTGTTCGCCATCTCCTCTAATAATTCTAGTGCCTCCTTAGGATATTTCCCTAGTAGTGTACCTCCAGATGCAACATCTATAATTGTTCTTGTGTTGCCACTCAAACCATTATAGAAATACTGAACCTGTTGGTAGTCGGGATATCCATGTTGAGGGATCTTCCTTAACAATTCCTCGAATCTATCCCATGCTTCATATAGCGCCTCAAAGATCTAACTGCCTAAAATGGGTGATCTCGGATTTCGATTGCGATGTTTTACTAGGGGAAAGTATTTGGCTAGAAATCGCGACTTAATTACCGCCCAATTTGTGGTGGTGGTGTTAAAGAGCATAACTTGTTTGATACATGTTTTTATCTTAATTTTGATGATTTTATTTTGTCACCAAAACAATGTTTTTAAAGGTTGTCCAAATACTCCTAAATGATTTAAAATGGTTTTAATATTTTCCGGGAGTATTTCCTCAAGTTTATTTTTTGATAATAATGGACAACACTTTTAATGATTTTATGTCAATGGGTTTTTACTCCTAAAACAAGTTTTCTAAATGTTGTTTAAATACTCCCGATTGGTTTAAAATGTTTTTACTATATTTTCGGAGTATTTCTTGAGTTTTATTTTCGACAAAAATTGGACAACATTTGCCTCTCGTGGTCGACCCCGGCCGCTTATAGGGCAACCCATACACGAAGATGATTTTGAAACAGAAAAAATGAGACGGAAGGAAAATCAGGTCGACCGTCGCATCTTCGGCGTCGACCGTCCGGTCGATCGGCCGCCGCCAGGTCGACCGGGTACCTGCAAGTTTGCAATTGAAACATAACTTATTTTCTTTGGTTTTACACTTAGGGGGACCGGTTGAAGTCGGTCGACCGGTCGAGGTACACGTTGACCGGTCGCCTGCGTGTAAAATTACTTGTGATTCGTTTTAAACTTCTATTTCTCGTGCGACCAGTCGCCTGTGCATTAACTGACAAAAAAATATGACCGTTTGACAGCAGACACATTTCCTTAAATTGTGGGATTGATTTGTAACAGCTATATTCTTGATTTTAATTGTATTTTTCTGTAGATTTTCAATCACCAAGAGGAGCCTATGCTTGATCAATCATCTCCTATAAATAGAGGAAGTTTTGGAGCAACCAATACAACAATTGAGATACAACACAACAAGATACACTTCAAGCAAATACTTGGTCTTTCATTGTTATTATTCTTGTTGTAAATTTGCCTAGCTTATCACTTTCACATCTTTGAGGTCTAGGCTATTCTTGATTACACTTTGCACTCAAATTGTATTATTCATTATTGAGTTGTAATCTTGATTTTTGGTTATCATTCAACACAAGGTATCCTTATGAGTGTTCTTGTGGTAAGAGCACACTTGGATGATCTAGGTGATAGGTGCAAGAAGATTGTGGTGATCTTCTTATCGAGGTGTTGAAGAATTTGGTATTCTTCAAGGTTGAAGATTGTGGTAATCTTCACAAGGTGCCATTGAAGGAATATTGTGGTAATCTTCAAAGGAGATTGTGGTAATCTCCAAAGGTGTTGTTGAAGAAGAGTGTGGTGCTCTTCAAGGTGTTGTAAGTTGAATTTGTATTAATTTTGGTAATTAATAAAATTCTTTTTCTTTTTTGAAATCCATCCCGGATATCTTTGGGGTGGTAGTAGATTAGGCCCTAGGTGGGTTGAACTACTATAAATCGTCGCGTGTTGTTTATATTCCGCACATTTATATTTGTCTTTGAGCATTCGGTTCGAAAAAGAGGGCATAATCGAAAAGATGGAGATAATCTATTCACCCCCTCTAGATTACCGTAGCCGCTTGGACTTACAAGTGGTATCGAGCCAAACTCTTTGGCAAGCTCGTTTCACATTGCGAGTGAAGAGAAACGACCATCGGCTACTGAACGAAGCTCATTTATCCGGCATCTCCACCACCAAGCCACCACTATTTGATTCCAAAAATTTTAATTTTTGGAAAGAAAAAATGGAATGTTATCTACAAGGTTGCGGGTTCGACATTTGGAACACCGTCATTAATGGAGAATCCATTCCGATGAAAGATACACCACACACCTCAAAAGGCTTCAAAAAGCTCAATGATGAAGAAAAGAAAATCATCTCCTTAAACGGTAAGGCTTTAAATATTTTGTATTGTTCATTTACTAATATAGAATATGAACATATTGTAGGAATAAAATCGGCACATGAAGTATGGCAAAAATTAGAAGCCATCTATGGAGTATTTGCAAATGAAAGGAGTCAAACAAAAGCATCTACTTCTCAAGGTCATACAAGCTCAAATCTAAGGAACAAGCCTCCTACAACTTCCAACTATGAAGAAGTTGAATATTGTTTTATGGGCATCGAAGAAGAAAATGAGGTATGTCTTAAACCCTCTACTTCCTATGATATTGTCATTCAAAATGATTATAGTGATTTGCAAAATGATTATGATGAACTTCAAAATGAATTCCAAAGCTTACTTGTTAAATACAAAAATTTGAAAAAAGAATTCAATATTTTGAAAAATGATAAGGATAGTTTACTTACTTCCTATGAATCACTATCATGTGCTCACACCACCACACTTGACAAGGTTAGAAACCTTGAAAAAGAAAATAGTACTCTCATTGAGGATATTAATTGCTTGAAAAAGGATTTATCTAAACCCGACTTAGTCGGGAAATTGTTGATTGTTGTGATAATTCAAACTAGAACTTGATCATAAGCTTAATGGTGTCAATCATATGAATAAGAATCAAGTCTCTAAGCATGTTGGTCATTATGCTCCTAGAATTATTACATGCTTCTATTGTGGTAAAAAGGGTCATACGGCTAATTTTTGTCGAGCTAAAAATAGCTCTAATTATTGTTGGAGACCTAAAAGTCTCAAGACTAATCCCAAAGGACCCAAACACATGAGGGTACCACAAAATAATGTCATATTAGGTACCGGCGAAATAATGATCGAAGAAAATTCATACCGCCAAGAAGACATCAGTTCATTTGATCAAAGAAGGAGAAACTATTCTCAACAAAGCCAATTTCAAGAAAAGGATACAATCAAAAATGGGAAGAACACAATCCTTGAAATGGCAAAGACATCATCAACAAGATGATTTTCAAAGAAGAAGAGACTATCAACTAAGGAAGATAACAAACCTTGGAAATGGAGTAATCAAAGAAGTCATCATCAACAAAGTGACTTCTCAATGGGAAGATATCATCAACAATGGGAAAGACACAACCCATGGAAACGGGCGTAATTGGTAAACCATATCTCCCCATTTATATATGCATTTTATTTTAATTCTATGTATGTTTTTAATTGTGTCTTAATTGCAAATGAGTCTTAAAGTATTTATTTTTAATATAGGTCTTTTATATATTTGTGAGTTCCAAAATTTTTAAAAAGAAGACCTTGCATGATTTTCTAAAACTCTTGTGCATTTAATTAGACTTATGTGGCTTATTATCTCTTATGTAATCTTATAGCATAAGCTCTTTTTGATGTCTCCTATTACTTGCCTACACTCGTGCTTTTGTGCAAATTTTGTTTAAGAATTGTGTAGGATATATATCTCATTGGCCATTTCGTCATCAAGTTTCTTAAACTATCGAGGCACGTTTACTCGTACTTTCCTTAGAACTCGATATTATGCTTATGCACATATCTTTCAAGATATTTCATTTTAACCCCTTAAGTGCCCTAAATGATTTTGCAAATATTCTCTTAAAAGGGCACTACTTGATAAGTCTCGATTTTCTCAAATATATGTTTTCCCGAAACCCATATATGTTGGACTTGATCCAAAATTATCTTTTTGCAAAGTTTTAAAACATTTAGGGGTGAAAAATCGAATTTTTGAAAATTCAGGGAAAGAAAAATTACCTGGGACGGTCAAAGCGGGGCGATCGGTCGCCACACGCGTCGACCGTCGCACCCTACCTCGGCCGGTCGCCTGTGCTAATTTTATAGATAAAAACGTTCTGTTCTTCTTTTTTGAAACAGGACTCTCAAAACCCCCAAAACCCTTGTTGTGCGAAAATCACCCCCTTTCTTCTCTACTATCTTCAATTCTTCATCAATCCTTGTAATTTTTCTTCCTAATTCACTTCTTTTTGCAAGAACTTCACATATATGGCACCTCCAAGAAATTCTACCGAACGAAATCCTCAAAAGAGGAGAAGGAGGCAAAGGGAGAATCTTCTTCCAATCCCCAACAAGATGATATTCTACAAGGAGACTATCAAAATCGGCTTACGGAAGAGGAAATTGTCGAATTAAGAGCCGGGTTTCAAAATTGAGCATTCATTGGGACTCTAGTAAGTTATCACTCCTCTACGAGCCTCCCTCTAGAGCAAATAGATTTCGATTTTTAAATAAACTTGCGGAGGAACATTATGAGAATATTGGATTGAATGATAAGAAAATTGCTTGCACTCATATGGTTCGTTTTCAAGCATTTCATGATGAATTTCCGGATATTAGAGCTTATTTTGAAATTCAAGGATGGGTTTCATTTTGGGATAATCCGTGTTTGCATTATGATGATGAGCTTATAAAACTTTTTATGCAAATATGTGGATTGTTGATGATACGGTAGATAATCCGTTGGAACTTCACTCTTTTGTTAATGGTAGGCATTTTTCATGGACATTGGCGATATTTGTAATCACTTTAACGTGCCAAATGATGGAGTGGTCAATGTGGATTGCGCTCATTGGGATGATAACATTTTAGGTGTTTCACTAGATGATGTGAAAACCTTTTTAGGAGTATATCCCGAGAGTGACATACTCGGCAATGCCGCCAAATTATCGGATTATATCTATCATTTGCTCCTATTGTGTTTGTGGAAATGAAGTAAAACTTCCAAGTAATCTCGAACTCTTTCTCACCTATAAGATTGTTCGAGGAGAAAGAGTAAATTATGGGGCAATCTTTGTATATTGCTTGTTGGAATCTAGAAAGCTTACCAAGAAAAAATATACCTTGGGTAATTTGATTTGCCGACTCTTATATTTATCGGGATACCGAAAAATGAAATGAATACCGAAATTCGTCACAATGATTTTGATAATGCCAACATTCTAAAAATGGTAAGAATGTGACGACATTTACCATGGGTTCCTACCAAAGCCGTTAGGGGTCGTGCCCGACATCAACAACAACCTCGGGATGATTTCTTTAATGACAATGAGGTTGAAAATATTGGAAGAGGTGAGTTTGATGAACAAAGAGATGATGAAGAGGAAAATGAAGAAGAAAATGTGGGAAATGAACAAGAAATTAGGGAGTAAGAAAATGAGGAAGGAGATGAAGACGAGTTGGATGTTGAAGATCTAAATCTCAAAGAGAGAATGGCCAAAGTGGAAAGAGAAACATTTAGAGATGTGGCCTCTCTTAGAAAAGAACTCCGGGTTGTGAAAAAGGAAAATTCTAGTTTGAAAAAGTCAATTGGCAAATTGAAGAAATTCATCAAAGATCTCATTCCGGAACTTGCTTCTCTTCGGACGAAGATTGATGTCCACCCCTTTACTTTCTAGCATTTTCATTAATGTTGCTTTGCATTTTGATGAACTCTTGTAAAACTCTTTTGTACTAATGATATTTGCTTGTTTTCTTAAAAGGGTTAAAATTGCAAGTTGATAATGACTTGTGGGTGATCATGATTTTGATGGAGTATTTGATGGTAAAAATACTCTTATATGGCATGGTTTGAAATTGGTATGAAGTACTTGATGGTAAAAGTGCTTCTCTTAATGCTTTGATCATTATGCTTAGATGGATATCTTTGGGTCATTTTATATATCATACATGTATTGTTTAAGGCATGACTTATATTACTTGATGGATGCTCTAATTTTTGGCATTTGTAATGCCTTGATCCTTCTTAGCTTATATTATTTCAATTGGGTTGAACCCTTTAGAATCTACTTTGTTGAGCCTCTTATTTGATGAACAAATGTTGCATATGTTGCATATGATCTTATTGAGCTTTGGAATGAGGTTGATTGATGATGATATAAAAAAAAATTTGGCTTGAAACTTTTTACAAGGACTATATACAACCTCTTTTATTTTTCACGCACACAAGGTGTTCGATGAAATGTCGCAATGAAACTTTCAACTTATACATGATTCTCTTGCTTCAAAATATCTTAAAACCTTTTTGAAATCATGTTTTTAGCTAACTAATGAGCTTATGGATCTCTTATGCTACAATTCTCCCATTTTCCTTGGACTTTAAGTATAAATTGCTCGATGGTTGATAAACCGTCTCGTTTGCACACTTTGATATATTTGTATGATGTTTTTATCATCCTAACATTCTTTTGATGATTCCAAAGGGGGAGAAACAGGATATTGGCTCATTAGCTCAAAGAAGCTAACAAAAGCTTGTCATAAAAGCTATAAGCTATGGCTCATAAAAGCCATAAGTTGTGATTCGTTTTTAGTCCAATTGTTGCTTGATGGACTTATATAAATGTTTAATGATGTTTTGTGACAGGGGAGCCTATAAGCTCTTGAACAATTTGTAAAAGCTAAAGCTTTTAGCTTATGGAAAAATTGCTTTTACATTATTCTTGATATGCTTTGTTGATAGGGGAGCTTGTGCTTATTATTGAATATATTTACTCCTACTTGGTTGCATTAATATTTTTGGAAATTTTGGTTGCTTCCAAATGGTCAAATGTTTTTACCGGAAAATCATTTCTAAAATTGCTCTCTTAGTTTGTGTAAAAATTGTTTTGGTTTGTAATCATCAAAAAGGGGAGATTGTTTGATACATGTTTTTATCTTAATTTTGATGATTTTATTTTGTCACCAAAACAATGTTTTTAAAGGTTGTCCAAATACTCCTAAATGATTTAAAATGGTTTTAATATTTTCCGGAGTATTTCCTCAAGTTTATTTTTTTTGATAATAATGGACAACACTTTTAATGATTTTATGTCAATGGGTTTTTACTCCTAAAACAAGTTTTCTAAATGTTGTCTAAATACTCCCGATTGGTTTAAAATGTTTTTACTATATTTTCGAGTATTTCTTGAGTTTTATTTTCGACAAAAATTGGACAACATTTACGTCTGATGGTCGACCCGGCCGCCTTCTATAGGGCAACCCGTGCACTGAAGATGATTTTTGAAACAGAAAAATGAGACGGAAGGAAAATCGGCAGTCGACCGGTGCATCTTCCGGTGTCGGCCGTCGGTCGGCCGATCGGCCCGGTCGACCGCACTACGCTGCAGTTTGCAATTGAAAGCAGAACTTGTTTTCTTTGGTTTTACACTTAGGGGGACCGGTTGAAGTCGGGTCGACCGGTCGAGGTACACGCCGACGGCCGCCATGCCTGTAAAAATTACGTGATTCGTTTCAAACTTCTATTTACGTGCGGCCGTCGCCCAGTGCGTGGACAAAAAAATATGACCGTTTGACAGCAGACACATTTCCTTAAATTGTGGGATTGATTTCTAACAGCTATATTCTTGATTTTAATTGTATTTTTCTGTAGATTTTCAATCCCCAAGAGGAGCCTATGCTTGATCAATCATCTCCTATAAATAGAGGAAGTTTTGGAGCAACCAATACAACAATTGAGATACAACACAACAAGATACACTTCAAGCAAATACTTGGTCTTTCATTGTTATTAATCTTGTTGTAAATTTGCCTAGCTTATCACTTTCACATCCTTGAGGTCTAGGCTATTCTTGATTACACTTTGCACTCAAATTGTATTATTCATTATTGAGTTGTAATCTTGATTTTTGGTTATCATTCAACACAAGATATCCTTGTGAGTGTTCTTGTGGTAAGAACACACTTGGATGATCTAGGTGATAGGTGCAAGAAGATTGTGGTGATCTTCTTATCGAGGTGTTGAAGAATTTGGTATTCTTCAAGGTTGAAGATTGTGGTAATCTTCACAAGGTGCCGTTGAAGGAAGATTGTGGTAATCTTCAAAGGAGATTGTGGTAATCTCCAAAGGTGTTGTTGAAGAAGAGTGTGGTGCTCTTCAAGGTGTTGTAAGTTGAATTTGTATTAATTTTGGTAATTAATAAAATTCTTTTTCTTTTTGAAATCCATCCGGATATCTTGGGGTGGTAGTAGATTAGGCCCTAGGTGGGTTGAACTACTATAAATCGACGCATGTTGTTTTTACATTCCGCACCTTTATATTTGTCTTTGAGCATTCGATTCGAAAAAGAGGGCATAATCGAAAAGATGGAGATAATCTATTCACCCCCTAGATTATCGTAGCCGCTTGGACTTACATAACCATCCCTTAGCCTTATCGCAGAGAGAATGCGAAAAGGCGCCATCGAATGATATCCTCAGAAACACCATTCATCTTAACAATATTACAAATTTCTAGAAAGTACGCCAGATGCGCGTTTGGATCCTCAACAGCTCTACCCCCAAATTGGTTTTGTGACACCATCTGGATCAATGCCGCTTTTTGTTCAAAATTGTTTGCATTGATCGTGAGGCGACGGCCACACCACCATAAGTTTGTCTTACCTCCGGTGAAGTAATCCCTAATCGCCTTCTCGGGGATTTCCATAATGCATCTGGGCCTGACGCCACAGTGTGGGCGCTCCTCATTGTTTCTGTTTTCCACTACATTCGGATTAGTCCCATCCGCCATTGCTTTGGCTCTTTTCCTTAGTTGCTTAGCTATCTTTTCGATTTCCAAATCAATGGGTATTGGCTGGGTCGATCTGCAACGCGTGATCATGCACTATCTGCACTAAACAAAACAATGTTAGAACCTAAAAAAATCGAAATTAATTTCAAAATTTTTGAAAAAATAGAAAATATGCTTCAATTAAGACTGAACTACTTATTACTATATCTAAGTAGAATCTAATCAATCCCCGGCAACGGCGCCAAAAACTTGTTCGCCAAAAATATTTTGGTTCATACAACTGCAAGTGTACAGTGTAGTTTATAGAATAATGGCAAGCAAGGTCGTATTCCTCAGGGATTGAATCTCGAAACACTCATGCTATAATAACATCGTATTCCAATTTTATTGAAGCGACCGAAAATTAAGTTTTAATAACTAAAAAAATCGAAAATTAAGAAAAAAAATAAAAATAAATTTGTGAACCCCACAAGTATTTTCAACATCTTTAGGAGCAACCTTAGGCACATAATCTCAACATGTTTCTTCAATATTCAATGCAATTAA
Source organism: Rehmannia glutinosa (assembly GCA_016081115.2). Lineage (NCBI taxonomy): Eukaryota > Viridiplantae > Streptophyta > Magnoliopsida > Lamiales > Orobanchaceae > Rehmannia > Rehmannia glutinosa. The sequence continues at coordinate 802,106 of JABTTQ020001700.1, read as the reverse complement.
AGTTTTAAAAACCAATTCATGCAATTCTATGGGTTCAATTCCTAAAATAGTTTATTGTGCACATAACCAGTAGATTAATAATAATAATTGAGGTCTCCTGATACATCACAACTATTATTAACTTCCAAAAGATCTTTGAATTGAAGTACTCCCCACAAATAGAAGTAGTCTCCCGATACATTACTCTATTTATGTTTGAATTCGATTTTTTTCTTACTATAACTCACCTCCCGAATTATGGACTAGAAGTATGACATGCAAATTATTGGCCAAATAAAAAGCAATTATAAATAAACACTCAAATTCATAAAATAGAAAGCACGAATTAATTAAGAAAACAACTAATCATATTTAACATAAATCAACAGTTTTGATTATGCCCCTAAGATCCGAAAGATATGCCAAACATTGATTACAAACTCATAGAGAAATTCGAATCAATATTAAGACATCATATAAGCACAGACAAGAGTTCTTAGACCTAGAAAGAAACCCTCTTCTTGTCAGGATGGATTCTCCTTCCAAGCCCTAGAAGCTCTTGTGTTCAATATATGCGAAAGCCTTGTGGTGTTCTTCGCGACCTAGCCTCTTGCTCTCAGAAGATCCTCGATTCTTGCGTTCCTGTGTTATTTGATGTGTTTTCCCTGTATGAAGTTGTATATTTTCGTGCAAGCCTTGGTCCCCTTTTATAGATGCTTGGAGAGATCACTTGTAGAGTTTGAAAGGGAAGCAAACACTGACAAATGCGCCAAAACAGAATACCACATGGCCAGGTTGTGTGGGACAACACGACCCTGTGGTGCTGGGCTGAGGCCTTGTTCACACAGGCGTGTGATGCTGCATGGTCAGGTTGTGCAATTGGCTTCCCTCTCCCACACGACCATGTGACTTCACACGGTCCGGCCGTGTGGGCCTGTTCCGTCCTCTATTTTCAATCCAATTTCACACAACCATGTGATTTTCACACCAGAATTCCACACGGCCGTGTGACACCACACAGTCCGGCCGTGTGGAATGTTTTCGTCCACTTTTTTCGTCGTTTTGATCTTCTCTTTGCATTCAGCAATCTTATCTGGGCATTCCAACTGATATTTATTCATTTTAAGCTCCGTTTCCTACAAGAATTACAAGAATACGTAGTATCATGCCCTTTAAAGGAAACCAAGTAAAACATAGTAAATATGAGTGTAAATGCATCAATTATATATCATTTTAAGCCCCAAAATGCACGTATATTTTACACACATCACCATACAAGTAATCATCCCTGAATATACACAATTCATACTTGTATGTAGAATGAACAAAGAACAACATTCATTGCACATTGTGCACATAATATCATCCCTGAATATACACAATTCATACTCTAAAACTACATAATTGTATGTAGAATGAACAATTTAATTTACGAACTCTAACACATCAAAACCTATTCTGGGGATCTCATAATACATAGGTGCATATAACACACATGTAAAAAAAACAAAGACGTTGGGAATAAAATTCAGAAAAAAATGAGAAATTGAAAGAATATGCATGAACTATAAAAACCGGTTGCTACAAAAGAGAGATAACACAACATATGAAAAAATTCAACAAGAAAAAACGACAATAAAAAACCCTAGAACCATAGCAGCGAAGAAGCACAAAATTCACACCACACAAAAATTAAATCAAACACACTCACCGAAAACTTACACCCGAATGCTGAGAAGTTCGAACCCTAGCGAATATGCAACCAAATCGCACCTGTTGAAGATAATTAAATTTGATGGGTCAGTTGAATTTTCAGAGTTCGTGGGGAGGATCGTGATTTCGTGAGAGAATTGAAGAGAGTCAGTTTTTGATTTTTGGAAAAAAAAAACTGAAGCAATAATATTGGAATTGAGATAAGGACAAAATTGGTTACCAAAATCAAAACAAATGCAATTAAAAAAATATCCCTGAACTTTAAAAATGAAATTACCCTATTGTCCCTGACTGAGGAGCCAATGCTTTGAATGAGGAGTAAAATCTGAACCATTGATTATTAAATCAAATGGTCTAGATGTGGTCTTATGTTCTTACCTAAAGGGATTGGTCTCATTTGATCATATCCCTGTATATAAATATATGTATGGAGAGTGTTCTATGAGACCACCTCATATGATGAGTCCAAAGGAACCAATCCTAGCCATATATCTAATTTTTTCAACGACTGCGATTTAAGAGGCAAAATTACAATTACAAGCTAGTTAATTGAACACAGGGCAAATTAGTCATCCTCCTAAATAGCCCAATATTCATGGATTCAGCAATATTCATGGGATTCACGCAATCTTTCCAATTCTTAAAGCAAAATCAATGTAACAATCCTTCTCCTTCTTCTTCAATGCACTATTGTGTAAAATCATTCATCTTTCTTCTTCAACGCATTACCAAGAGTGAAAAAAAAAGTTGCAGATAATTCGTCATAGTTGCTAGAACTCGACTACAGTTCGAAGGTTGCTTATGAAGATGTAATTTGTTATTTGTATAGATGTGTCATGATGCTTTTAGATATATTAACTACATAAGCAAGTCATGAGCAACAAATTCATACTCTACATAAGCAACGAATATACATTATGTAAGCACCACATATATATTAACTACATAATCAAGTCATAAGCAACAAATACGTACTACATAAGCAACAAGCCTATACTACATAAGCAACGGATATACACTACGTATGCACCACAATTACATTAGCTACATAAGCAGCAAACCCATACTACATAAGCAACAAGCCTATACTACATAAGCAACGAAAATACACTACGTATGCACCACATATACATTAACTACATAAGCAAATCATAAGCAACAAATCCATACTACATAAGCAACGAATATACACTACATATGCAAACACAAATACATTAAATACATAAGCAAGTATTAAGCAACAACCTTATACTACATAAGCAACAAATATAAATGCAACACATATATAATTAAATTATACATGCAATATGTTAGTCCAAGTGGCTACGATAATCTAGAGGGGGCTGAATAGATTATGCCGATTTTTTGCAAATTGCCCTCTTTTTCGAATCAACAAGTAAATGACAAGAATGTAAATGCGGAAATTAAACAACACTCGTTGATTTATAGAGGTTCAACCCACCTAGGGCCTAATCCTCTACCACCCCAAAGTATCTCCTGGGATGGATTTCAAAAAGAAAAAGATTTTATTAATTACCACAATTAATACAACACCTTGAGGATCAAAGACAAATCCTCTTACAACACCTTCAAGGAGATTACCACAATCTTCCTTCACCACCTTTGAAGAGTACCACACTCTTCAAACACCTATCACCTAGATCACCCAAGTGTATTATTACCACAAGAATACTCACAAGGATGTCTTGTGTTGAATGATGGACAAAATTCAAGATTACAACTCTATGAAACCAATACAAAGATTGAGTGCAAGTGTAATCAAGAATCAAAAAGCCTAGACCTCAAAGATGTGCAAGTGAAAGCACTTAGGCTATTACAACAAGAAAGTAAAAATGAAAGCTTGAACAATTTGCAGATTTCTTGTTGTGTATTTTGCTTGTATGTGTTGTATCTTGTGTCTTCAATTCATCCTCTATTTATAGGGAAGTCTTCACCAACATAGGCTCATCTATCTTCACTTTTGTCTACAAAAGAAGATCATAAGATGTAGAAATATTGTACAAAAATCAAAAGTAAATCTTGCTATCAAAAATTTCAAACAAAGATAACTTTGTTGTCACAAAATAGCATAGGCGACCGGTTGCCCTGTTGAAGATTTCGGCCGTTTGAAAAAATTGGTGCGATCCAGTGCAGTCGTCAGGGGTCGTCGGCCACCGACGACGGTGGTGCGGCCGTCGCCGCAGGGTGCGGCCGGTCGGCCCCTTTGACCGGTCCCTCTCTTCGTTTTTAGAGTTCGAACGTTATGTTTCAATTCTCTTTGCTTGGTGCACGGCCGACGCTTTGGGCGGCCGATCGATTCAAAATTGAAATGTTGTCCGATATTTATCAAAAATAAACTTCAAGAAATACTCCAAAAATTAGTAAAAACATTTTAAATCATTTAGGAGTATTTGGACAACATTTATTAACATTGTTTTGGTATAAAAACTCATTTAAACATAATCATCAAAATCTTGATAAAAACATTTATCTAACAAACTCTCCCCTTTTGATGATTACAAACCAAAACAATTTTAGGAAGTTGATTTTAAAACAAAATAAATTTTCCTGTCTAAAACATCAATCCATTTTAAGCAAGATTCATCATAAGTACAAACACACAAGGATAGGAGCATAGATTTTTCAAAATCATTTTTGCACAAGCTCCCCTATCAATATGCATATCAAGAACAAGTATACAAGCAACAACTAAAAGCTTAAAGCTTAGCGTTTACAACTTAAGCTTGAATATCATGAGCTTATAAGCTCCCCTATCACAAAAACATCATAAGTCAAGTATAAAAGTCCATAATACATCACATGGACCAAGTATAATCCATAGCTTTTGGCTTTTAAGAGCTTTAGCTTATAGCTTTTCTTGCGAGCTTATTTACGCTTCTTTGAGCTTATGAGCGTTTTTCTTGTTTCTCCCCCTTTGGAATCATCAAAAATAATGTTAGCACGATAAAAACATCATACAATTATATCAAAGTGCGCAATTTTATAGATTTATCGAGCATATTGAGCATTTAAGCTTAAATTCGAATAAAAGAGAAAAAAATTGCTCATTTGATTTGTAAAAGCTCATTTGATTGATAAAACATGATCTCTATAAACTTATAAGTCTTTTCAAATCAAGAGAATCATGTAGGTGATGAATTTTTCATTGAAACATTTTGTCGAACACTTGGCGTGCATTGAATAAAACAAGAGAAATATAATGCCTTTGGGATTCGTTTAAGCCAAAAAATTTCATCACCAATTTCAATACCACAATATACATTCATCATCAATCATCATAAACAACATATTAATACAAGAATTTCAACAATATATCAAGATACAAGCACATTCTCAAGGGTTCAACCCAATTGAGATTAAAAGGAGAAATTCTTACCATCTAATCGGTAAAGATGAACAATGATGATGATAATCGAGCCTCATGAAGTCCAAAATATAAAATGTATGCAATAAAACAAATTTGAAGTGAAATTTGTGTGAAAAGTGAGTAGGGGACGAAGAATGGACAAAATGAGCCAAAATGGTGAAACTAAAAACAAACGATTTAAACCATAAAATGGTGAGGCGCGACGGTTGGGGGTGGGCGGCCGGCCGACGTCATGGGCGACCGGTCGGCCTTCCCCAACCAGCCCATTGTTCTTTTTTTTCCGAATCGAGTTTTTAACTAAAAATCCGATTTTTCGCCTAAGTTTTAAAAGCGTGCAAATGCAATCATAGACCTCATTCAATATGCATTATGCCTAACCGAGCTCGTATTGACGCAAAAGTCTCGGAAGATAGCGGTTTTGTAAAAATGTCGCTAATTGATCTTGAGATGGTACACAAGATATCTCAATTTTTTGTTTTGAAACACAATCCCTTAGAAAATGATGTCGAATCTCAATATGTTTAGTACGGTTATGATGAACCGGGTTTTGAGCAATGTTTATAGTGGATATATTATCACAAAAGATAGGAACACTTTCAAAAGAACATTTATAATCCGCTAAGGTTTGTTTCATCTAAAGAAGTTGTGTACAACAAAATGCAGCGGAAATATATTCGGCTTCGGCCGTTCAAAGTGAAACACAATTTTTTTCTTTGAAAACCAAGAAACTAGGCAATCACCTAGAAATTGACATGATCCGAAGTACTTTTCCGATCATCAATATTTCTCGCATAATCCGAATCACTATAACCTTTAAGAAAAAAATTTCATTCTTTGGATAGAATAAACCATATTGAATAGTGCCTTTCAAATATCGAAAAATCCTTTTAACGGCACTCATATGAGATTCTTTGGGATTGCTTTGAAAACGAGCACATAGGCATACGGCATGAAGAATATCCGATCTACTTGCGGTTAAATAAAGTAAACTACCAATCATACCTCGATATTTGGATTCATCAACCGACTTGCCTTTTTCATCTTTGTCAATCTTGATGTTTGTTGCCATTAGGGTAGAGACGGTTCTTCCTTCTTCAATGCCAAATTTCTTCAAAAGCTCATTTGTATATTTTGATTGAGAAATATAAATTCCTTCTTGGAATTGCTTAATTTGAAGTCCAAGGAAGAAGTTGAGCTCCCCCATCATGCTCATTTCAAATTCACCTTGCATTAACTTAGAAAATTTCTTGCACAAGGATTCATTAGTAGCACCAAAAATAATATCATCAACATAAATTTGCACTAATAAGCAATCTTTCCCTTTTTCAAAAACAAAGAGAGTGGTATCAACTTTACCTCTTGTAAAACTATTTTGCAAAAGAAAAGAGCTAAGTCTATCATACCATGCACGGGGTGCTTGTTTCAAACCATACAAGGCCTTTTTAAGTTTATAAACATCATTAGGCCTAGAAAAATTTTCAAACCCGGAGGTTGTTTTACATAGACTTCTTCTTGAATAATACCATTTAAGAAAGCGGATTTAACATCCATTTGGTAAAGTTTGAAATTTTTATAACAAGAATAGGCAAGTAAAATACGAATAGCTTCTAAACGTGCTACGGTGCAAATTTTCATCATAATCAATACCTTCTTCTTGACAATAACCTTGAGCTACTAACCTTGCTTTGTTTGAACAATATTGCCTTGGTCATCGAGCTTGTTCCGAAATACCCATTTTGTACCAATAATGGTTTGAGATGGAGGACAAGGTACTAATTCCCATACATTATTCCTTTCAAATTGATTCAACTCCTCTTGCATTTCTAAAAACCAATCCTCATCTTCAATGGCTTCCTTAGCATTTTTAGGCTCTTTTTGAGATATAAGAGCTTTCTCGGCAAATTTTCCTCGAGTCATTACTTTATCAAGGGCATCACCAATAATAAGATCTTTTGGGTGATCTCCTTAAATATCAATGCTACGGGAAGATTCAAGTATCACCTTTATCTTCTTGAGGAACATTTGAGCTTGAAGGTTGATCATTTTGAGTTTCATCTTGAACAATGGGTTCAACAATATCCTCTTCATCACTTTCATCATTGGGTATCCTTTCAACACCCGAAGCTTCATTGAATTTGACATGGATGGATTCTTCAACAACCCCACTAGTCTTATTGTAAACCCGATATGCTTTGCTCTTGGTTGAATACCCTATAAATATTCCTTCATCGGCCCTTAGGATCAAGTTTATCTAATTGATCCTTAGTATTCAAAACAAAACATTTACATCCAAATATTTTGAAATAACTAATATTTGGGGTTCTTCCTTTCTAAAGCTCGTATGGAGTTTTATTCATTTTAGGACGAATATAAACTCGATTAATGACAGAGCAAGCGTACTTACGCTTCGCCCAAAAATATTTTGGAAGTGAAAATTCATTGAGCATGGACCGACTCATTTCTTGAAGTGTCCGATTCTTCCTTTCGGCTACTCCATTTTGTTGAGGTGTCCTTGGAGCCGAAAAATTATGACTATATCCCTTGGTTTCACAAAAGACTCTAAATTCACCGTCAAATTCTCCACCTCGATCACTTCGAATAGATTTAATAGTATCTTCATTTTCATTTTCAATAAGTCTACACAACTTAACAAACTCATTAACGGCATCACTTTTATTTGTAAGAAATAGAGCCCAAGTATATCTAGAAAAATCATCAACTGTAACAAAAGTGTAATGTTTTCCACTTAGACTTGACGTACCAATATCCCCATACAAATCAAGATAAAGCATTTGTAGGGGTTTGGTAGTGGAAATTTCATTTTTGGGCTTAAAACTACTCTTAACTAATTTGTTCTTTTGACAAGTGTCACATAAGCCAAGATTTTCAAAATTTAATTTGGGTAGTCCTTTTACATGTTGGTTCTTATAAATAGTTTGCAAATTTTTGTATCCAACATGTCCAAGTCGCCAATGCCATAAACTAGTTAAATCATTATTGGCGACAAGACAAGAAACATTTTGACTAACCAAATCACTTGTACAAATTTTGTAAAGATTGCCTTTTCAATTGCTTCATAAATAATTTTATCATTTTTGGAAATAAGGCATTTTTCTTTATTAAAAACAACATTATAATTTGAATCACAAAGTTGGCTAACACTAATCAAATTGAACTTAAGCCCTTCTACTTAAAGAACATTACTAAGAGAGAAAGAAGAGTTACCAATTTCTCCATTTCCAAGAATTCTTCATTTGCCATTGTCGAACATGACCATACCCTCTTCTTGGAGCTTGATGCTGGTAAAAAGTTCTCTCTTTCCGGTCATATGGCGTGAACATCCGCTGTCCACGAGCCATTTTGAATCTTCCATTGTTGTTATAGCCCCTATAACCTACAAAGGAATTATTTTTAGGTACCCTATAATTTTGGGGTTCATGGGGTTAGCAAATTTGAGACCTTTAGGTCTCCAATAATAGCTAAAATTATTCTTCAATTTACAATTGCTAGCATAGTGTTCATTCTTACCACAAAGGTTGGACCTTGGTCTTTTTTCTTAAAAGCATTTTGAAAAGGTTGTAACCAAGTCCTAGCTTAGAATGCTCACCTCTTTGTGCATCTAAAATTTTTGTGACTTTATCCGTACTTAAATTGAATCCATGCACATCCTTTTTCAAATTTTCAATATCATTTGTGAGCGTTTGTTTTTCGGTTTCAAGAGTACGGACCATAGTAAGAGTAATAGCATGAGCCTTATCAAGAGAATCATAGAAAGTAAATAATTTATCTTTTTCTAGTTTAAGCTCTTTATGCTCCTTTTTCAAATTCTTGTATTTAACAATCAAATTTTGAAACTCATTTTGCAATTCATCAAAATCACATTGTAATTCATCAACTAGGGAAGAAGATGAAGCATTAGAGCGTACCTCGGTATTTTCATCGTCTATGGCCATAAGACCATGTTCGGATTCTCCTTCCTCGTTGGTTGTTTCAAGTAATTCATCCCAAGTTTTGACGTCCGCATTTAACGCCTTCTTTTTCGGAGAAGGTTTTTCTTCTTTTGTTCCTCTTCCACTAATTTTAGGCAATCGGCTATGTAGTGCCCGGATTTTCCGCATTTGAAACAAGAATTGTCTCTTGGCTTTCTTGCTTTATTTTTGTTTACAAATTTTGCAAATTTTCTAACAAGAGCCGCTTTCTTCATCATCCTCATCACTAGCATAATAAACATTATTAGAAGAAGATGTTAAGCCTTTAATAATATTTTTGCGTGCCGGTTTAGAGGTGGATGGTTGAGAATTTTTCCTCTCCTTGAGATATACTTCATAAATGAGGAGGTTCCCAATGAGCTCATCAAACTTGAGTGTCTCAAGATTTTGAGCTCTGTGATTGCCGTCATCTTTTTCGGACCATGAGCCGGAAGGGCGTTCAATACTTTGGTTACCTTGTCTTCTTCGGAGATGATCTTTCCAAGAGCCACAAGAGGATTGACAATGTTGTCAAGCCTTTCCACCATTTTTGATATGCTTTCACCATCATGCATATTGAAATTTTCAAAGTCTTTCACAAGCATTGTTTTTCTTGCTTGCTTCACTTTCTTTGTGCCCTCATAGATGGTTTCTAATTTTTCCCAAACTTCATGTGCCGACCGTATGCCTCTTATGCGATTATATTCGGTGGCGGTAAGAGAGCAATGTAAAATGTTTAAGGCCTTACCGTTTAGAGAGAAAGCCTTCTTGTCATTTTCATCGTACTCCTTGAACGGCTTGGGAGTATGGATACCATCCTCCAATTTTGTTGTTGGTTGAGCAACTCCTTCAATGACCACATTCCAAATATCAAATCCGCACCCTTGTAGAAAGCACTCCATGCGGTCTTTCCAAAATGCGTAGTTGTTGGCATCGAATAGTGATGGCTTGTTGGTGGAGGCACCGGTGGTGAGATAAGCTTCATTCGTAGGCATGGATCTTTTCTCTTTACTGAACGAGCGAGCTAGCCAAAGAGTTTGGCTTTGATACCACTTGTTAGTCCAAGTGGCTACGATAATCTAGAGGGGGTGAATAGATTATGCCGATTTTTGCAAATCGCCCTCTTTTTCGAATCAACAAGTAAATGACAAGAATGTAAATGCGGAAATTAAACAACACTCGTTGATTTATAGAGGTTCAACCCACCTAGGGCCCTAATCTCTACCACCCCAAGATCTCGGGATGGATTTCAAAAAGAAAAAAAGATTTTATTAATTACCACAATTAATACAACACCTTGAGGATCAAAGACAATCCTCTTACAACACCTTCAAGGAGATTACCACAATCTTCCTTCACCACCTTTGAAGAGTATCACACTCTTCAAACACCTATCACCTAGATCACCCAAGTGTATTCTTACCACAAGAATACTCACAAGGATGTCTTGTGTTGAATGATGGACAAAATTCAAGATTACAACTCTATGAAACCAATACAAAGATTGAGTGCAAATGTAATCAAGAATCAAAAAGCCTAGACCTCAAAGATGTGCAAGTGAAAGTACTTAGGCTATTACAACAAGAATGTAAAAATGAAAGCTTGAACAATTTGCAGATTTCTTGTTGTGTATTTTGCTTGTATGTGTTGTATCTTGTGTCTTCAATTCATCATCTATTTATAGGGAAGTCTTCACCAACATAGGCTCCCAACATAGGCTCCTCTATCTTCACTTTTGTCTACAAAAAGAAGATCACAAGATGTAGAAATATTGTACAAAAATCAAAAGTAAATCTTGCTGTCAAAAATTTCAAACAGCATAACTTTGCTGTCACAAAATAGCATAGGGCAACCGGTTGCCCTGTTGAAGATTTCGACCGTTTGAAAAAATTAGTGCGATCCGGATGCAGTCGTCGGGGTCGATCGGTCGCCCTTGGGTGCGACCGGTCGGCCCCTACTTGACCGTCCCCATCTTCGTTTTTAGAGTTCGAACGCCTGCTTTCAATTCTCTTTGCTTCAGTGCACGTCGACGCTTTGGGGCGGCCGGTCGACCTTCAAATTGAAATGTTGTCCGATTTTTATCAAAATAAACTTCAAGAAATACTCCAAAAAATTAGTAAAAACATTTTTAATCATTTAGGAGTATTTGGACAACATTTATTAACATTGTTTTGGTATAAAAACTCATTTAAACATAATCATCAAAATCTTGATAAAAACATTTATCTAACACAATATGGTTATACTACACATGCAATATGATTATATTACATAAGCGATTAACAAATGAATCTACTGGAGAAAAAAAAGGTGAATATGAAGGATATGAGTTACTCAAAAACTGAAAGCACATGTCGCATGAAATGGGGAAGCAAATTGAACGTGATTGAGATCTCATCAAATCTCAATAACTGATTCTATATTGTAAAATGACCATCCTAACCTTCTTAGTTGTTGAAACAAAAAATAATAATATAAAACCCCCTAAAATTCTGGACCACCCAAAAATGTTAATTTATGGTTAGGATTGGGTCCTATGGACTCACCCCAAAATCCCAAATGGGAGGACCCATTTGATCCATATCCTATATATATAGGGAGAGGGTTATATGAGACCACCTCATAGGGTGAGTCCATGGGGACCAATCCTAGCCACACATCTAATTTTTTTAATGGTTGCGATTTAAGAGGCCAAATTGGATATTACAAGCTAGTTAATTAAACATAGGGGTAAATTGGTCATCCTCCAAACATCCCAATATTTACGGGATTAAGCAGATTATATTGAGATCACATAATCCTCCAAATCTCATAGCAAAATCAACGTGAACAATCCTCCTTTTTCTTCTTCAACGCTCTACTGTGAGAAATCCTTCCTCATTCTTCTTCAACGCACTACTGTGTGAAAAAAATTGCAGATAATTCGCCATAGTTGCTAGAGCTCGACTACAGTTCGAAGGTTGCCTATGAAGATGTAATTTGTTGCTTGTGTAGATGTATTATGGTGCTTTTATGTATCATTAACTACATAAGCAAGTCATAAGCAACAAAACCATACTACATAAGCAACAAGCCTATACTACATAAGCAACTAATATACATTGTGTATGCCCCATGGATACATAAACGTGATTGAGATCGAACTCGAAGACTAAAAGTCAAAATTTGAGAGAATTGTTTTTAAACTGAACGCTGGAGAGAGATAGAGAGAGAGAGAGAGAGAGACAGAGAGAGATGTGTGTGTGTGTGAAGAGTGGGTGGATAGACATGAGAGAGGTAATGGAATCTTAGTAACTGATTCTAAAATACAAAATGACCAACCTACCCTTTTTTAATTGGTGAAACAAAAAAAAACATAAAAAAACCCTAAAAATCTAGACCACATATAATTATTGATCTATGGTTAGAATGTGTCCCCATGGACTCATCCCAAGTAAGAAGACCCATTTGATCCATATCATATATGTGTATATATATATATATATATTAACAGGGGCGGAGCCAGGATATCTTGGAAGGGGGGCCACGAGTAAAAACCAAAAGACCACATTTGTGTATATATACAAGACAATAAAGTTTAAATACATTACATTTGTATCAAAAAATATACTAATATTCATTAGTAAATATTTAAAAAATACATCATTAAATCCTTAATTTTTTTAGAGTGTTTATTTTGCATATCACGAAAACCATCTACAATTTAATTTATCCTATTTTTTTGTAATTTTCTTTTCAATATACATTAGCAAACAATTATGAGAAACCCATCGGTTGATGAATAGAAAAAATATTTTTAAGTTGATAGTAAGAAAAAATAAGACCCACAAAATCTATAATTTAACTTACTAAAATTCATGGAATAAATTTTATCCAACAAAATAATGAGGGGTCAAAGTACTAAATAATGAAAATACAGGTAGTTAAAAGAAAAAGAAAAAAAAATTGGGGGAGGGGGCAAGACCCCCTGAGCCACCATGTGGCTCGCTATATATATATATATATATATATATATATATATATATATATATATATATATATCAAATGGGTGCTCCTATTTGAGGTGAATCCATAGAACCAATCCTAACCATAGATTAACATTTTTAGGTGGTCTAGATTTTTAGGGGGATTTTATATTTATATTTTTGTTTCAGCAACAAAGAGAGGTGGGGTGGTTATTTTATAATATAGAATCAGTTATTGAGATTTGATAAGATCTCAATCACGTTCAATTTCCTTCCTCCTTTCATGCATTACGTGCTTTCAGTTTTTGAGTAACCCATACCCCCATATCCACGTTTGTTTCTCCAGTGTATTCTGTTGTTAATTGCTTATATAATATAATTATATTGCATGTGAATTATAATCACACTGCATGTATAATTTAATCATATTTGTGTTGCATATGTAGTGTATATTTATTGCTTATGTAGTATAGGGTTTGTTGCTTATTACTTGCTTATGTAGTTAATGTATTTGTGTTGCATATGTTGTGTATATTCGTTGCTTATGTAGTATGGGTTTGTTGCTTATGACTTACTTATGTAGTTAATTTATCTGTGGTGCATACATAGTGTATATTCATTGCTTATATAGTATAGGCTTGTTGCTTATGTAGTACGGGTTTGTTGCTTATGATTTGCTTATGTAGTTAATGTATCTGTGATGCATAAGCAATATACTTGTTGCTTATGACTTGCTTATGTAGTTAATATATGTGTGGTGCATACGTAGTGTATATTCGTTGCTTATGTAGTATAGACTTTTTGTTTATGTAGCATGTACTTGTCGCTTATGACTTGCTTATGTAGTTAATATATCTAAAAGCACCATGACTCATGTATACAAGCAACAAATTACATCTTCATAAGAAACCTTTGAACTGTAGTCGAGCTCCGGCAACTATGGCGAATTATCTCGCAACGTTTTTCACACAAAGAGTGCATTGAAGAAGAAGGAGGATAAAGATTTGTTCACGCTGAATTTGTTGTGAGATTTGGAGAGATTTCGTGATCACAATATAGTGAACCGAAACCCATTGAGTAATTTTGGAGGATGACTAATTTATCATTTTCTTTAATTAATAGTATTTAATCTGCAACTTAAGCTCTAAATCACAGCCATTGAAAAATCTAGATATGTGGCTAGGATCGGTCCCTATGGTCCTATGGACTCACCCTATGAGGTGTGTGTGTGTGTGTGTGTGTGTGTGTGTGTGTGTGTGGTTAAGATCAAATGTGGCAGAGGGCTTACCATGTGGCAGTGTGGATTGATCCCATCCATTAATTCAACAAATCCAAAGGTCCAGATTTTTTTCCTTTTTTATATTTAGTTTTGGCCCATTTAAGGGCATAATTGTCATTTTAAGTGTAGAATAAATCAGTTATTATGGTAATTGTTCATCTCAGACGATTTTAATGGGATTTGATTTAGGATTTATTTACATCTTCACAGTTTTTTGGATGATGTACAATTAGTTATGAAATTGTGCATTGTTAGATATAAAATGGTGTACAATTTAGTTATTAAAATGGTGCACAGTTCAGTTATGGATACGCGATCTTTATCACATCCATTATTGTAGGGTGTCATTATGGGAAGGTGGTGATACAATAATGGATGGTTAAATGGTGCACAGTTCAATTATGGATACGCGATCTTTTTAGATGATGTACAATTAGTTATACAATGATGCACTGTCAGATATAAAATGGTGCACAGTTTAGTATTAAATGGTGCATAGTTCAACTATTAAAATGGTGCACAGTTCAGTTATGGAAACATGATTTTTATCACATCCACGATTGTAGGGCGTTATTATAGGAATGTGGTTACACCATTTTATCTTTTATAGTTTTTTTAGATGATGTACATTTAGTTATAAAATGATGTACTGTTAGATATAAAATGGTGCACAGTTAGATGATGTATAATTAGTTATACAATGATACACTGTTAGATATAAAATAGTGCATAGTTCAGTATTAAATTGTGCACATTTCAGCTATTAAAATTGTGCACAGTTCAGTTATGGAAACGTGATATTAATCAATCCCTTGATTGTAGGGGTGTGATTTATGGTAGAGGTTGTTACACCATTTTGCTAGTTATTATTATGCCCTTTACACCTATTAATTAATTGATAAATCATGTATTTTTGGTATGAATCTAGACCATTGATTAAAGGATGTAGATGGATGAGATCAATCCACACTGCCACACGATAAGAGGCTTGCCACACGAGATCTCATTCATATATATATATATATATATATATATATATATATATATATGATTGGATCAAATACATATATATGATTGGATCAAAAAAAATTCCATTATACCTTTAAGATTTTATCCCCTCAATCCCGGGATGTATGCCGATTAATTTTCACATGTTCTTTTTTATGAATTTTTACTCTCTCTATCTCTCTACTGTTTTCATTTTCTGCAGAAATTTGCGAAGCAAAATTATTGTCATTAGATCGTCAATTGCAGATCAAGTTGAAGGATTTCTTAAATTTGCCAGTTATAAACTTCAGTACTTGATAGGTAAGTAACTTTGGTTGGTAATTTCATTCATTTGCAGTTTTAATTAGGGTTTTTTTTGTGTTATAATTTTTTAAGCATAGTTTTAGTATATTGTTTATGTTTTTAGTGTGTGTTGCTCGGTTTTAAGCTTGATTCTTACATGGTGAATTTTTGGCAGGACTTGGATTTTTTGGGTTTAATGTGTGTGTTAGATGCAATAAGTATTCGTCAGCAGTGGGTATGGAGTTTTGTTTGGTGTTACTGTGAAGACGATGTGTTTTTGTTAAATTGATAGGTGGATGAATTCAATGCATAGTTAGTTTTTTTTTGCTAAGATAGTATTAAAACGTGTTATTATACGCTATGCATATTTGTTTGTGTATACTCTATTCAATTATTTCATGTCTTTGATAGTTTTAAACAACGCATATTTATTATGTAAACAATGCATATGTAGTAGGCTTTTGATGCATTTTTTCTCGTAAACTAATTTATAACTACGTAATCTAGCATAGTCTGTTGCATACTAAATTCACGAAAAATATTTATTTTTTTCCAAAATAATGCACAATTAGTTGTTTGGATCGATATAATTGCAGCACATTTTAAGCCTTTATATGAATTATGTAATATGTGTCATGTACAAATGTTCATTAGATTTATTTTCGCATAATTGCTAAAACAAACCGAAAAGACAACAATCATCAGAAGGGGATTTCAATACAAGTTGTCTGGTTGGATTATTTTTTGTTTTGATTATGTATGCAGATTCAAGTATTTCTTAAATACTTGCTAGCCCGATATGTTATCAATCATCCTAGGTTGTGGAAAATCTAAACATGACACGCTTGAAATGTCTTGGAAGGACTCGGAGAATAAGATCGATTGTGACATATTCAATGTGACACATGGAGACGTATATGGGAGGATGAACGAGGAACTGAAATTCTGGGCTCGAGAAGAGGAACATGTCTTTGATTACGAAAATGAGGACCTTTATTCAATAATTTCAAATAATGTGTAGTCAATTCAATATCACAATATAAATAAAATAGGAATAATATATATGTATATATATATAAATTAAAATCAGTTCTAGCTTTGGGTCTTCGGTGCGGAGTGGTTCGGTACGGTTCTCGGTATAGGTATTTGAAAAATTTCCAGAACCATACGAAAAATATTTTTGTGATGGTCTGGTTCTGGAAAAGTCAAAAAGTCAACGAATATTTTTGTTCGGATATTTTTCGGTCTAGATATTGGTTCGGTTACGGTAATCTCCAAGTCTCGTGCACAACCCTAATAAAAACTTATAAAATGTCGAAATAAACTTAGATGGTGTATTACTAAGCTTATTTAAAAGATCTTATAAGCTCCTACATCTTATAAGTTGTTTTTAGAGTTTATAAGATGTTAGATCTTATTTTAAGAATAAGTTGTTGGAGTGTTTGGATAAAATAAGATGGTGTCACTTTTAAGATGTTAGTAATGACAATTTTGTAATTACAATAGTTAAAATTAAAGGAGGTTGTTGAAATAAGATCTTATTTTGAAATAAAAAATTAGGGTTCCTTACTTTTTGAAACAGCTTATAAGCTCCTGACATCTTATTTTGGGAGCTTATAAGATCTTTTTTTAAAAAAATCACCAAACTAATTCAAACATCTTATAAGATGTTTTGGAGAGCTTATAAGCTCAGCCAAACACCCTCTTAAGATGAGATAAATACATTTAACCATCCCAACTTTACCACTGTTTACACTTCACCAACCAAACTTTGATTCGTGACACTTTGCCCCCTGAACTATGAAAATTATTACACTTTACACACTATGGACCATTTTGCCCCCAAGTTTTATTCTTTTATAACAATAGTTCTAGTTATCTCTCTGTTCGCCTTATTTTTTAGCTTCACCGCAACTGTACAGTGCAGTTTATAGAATAGGGTTAGCAAGGTCGAATCCACAGGGACTAATAAATTAATGTACTAAGTACTGGATTATAATAGCTTTAGTTTTATCTAGACGATCGAAAGTGAGTGATTTGGTTTTATAAACTAAAGCAGAAATTTATCCTAAAAGAAACAAAGTAAAGAATGATTGAAAGATCAAGATAATGAATGGATTCCTCGGTTATGGTTTTAGTTACTATACCTTTTATTCTCAGATTAATCAAACCAAAGTTAAACGTATTCTTCACTATAGACCGATCACAAAAGTAATTTACCCTCTCTCTCGAGATGTATGTAAAAGCGTTGATTGGAATATCTATGCTAGCATCTCTACTCAGCATGAGATATCCAACTCCCAAAAGTTCAAAAGATTATAAAGCCTCACGAATATTTACAGACTTCTCAATCATGCAAGATATTCATGTCAGGTACTCATAGATCTAGTATTGAAACTCATCGGTTAGAATTATGAATCAATACATCAAACAAGTTAAACTAAACGCGTTTTGATAAAACAAGAATTAAAGCAAAGTACTTGAATAGGGTTGGAAAACATTAACTTCAATTGCAATTAATCATCAAATAAATGTATCCATTAACATACTCCCAAACCCGGGAATCACAAAGTGTTTAGCCAGACATAGAAAAGAAATAATCCATAGACAAATTATTAACATCATGTCTAACTAATTGAAAATAATGATACTATGGAATGAGGGAACTCCGGGATGATGATGATCTCTCGATCTATCTTCAATCCTCGAAGGTGTGGTTATGGTCTTGATCGATCTCTCCAAATCTCTGGTGGAAGATTGCTATTTTCTCTACTTTCTAGGGCAAAAGTCAGCGTAACTCTGTTTTTGGCCGCCCCGTCACTATTTGTACTTCGTTCAGATCGAAAACCTAATCCGAATAGGTCAGACTCTATTTTTCCCGCACAGGCGCATAGGCCGTGCGCTAGAGCACGCCCAGCCCGTGCTGGGTGCTGCAGGAGTTGTCAAACAGCTGAAGGACGCACGGGTTGTGCGCTAGAGCATGACCAGCCCATGTTTGTAGTCGAACCTTGAAAACTGATCTTGAGTAGGCGCACGGGCCGTGCTAGGACGCACGCCCTGCCCGTGCGCACCTACTAAGCTTGATATCAGCTCGTTTTCTGTCGTTTCTCGCCCAGTTCGTCTGACTTCTTCCCGATTCAACTCCAAACTTCGTATATTTCTTCAAACATTTGCGGTTTTTTATCGCAATGCTCCGAAGTGTTGCCAAAATGCTGCAATTATCAATAAATTCCTACAAAACGAGTAAAGCATAATACCTTTTCCACAAAACAAGAATAAAGCCCTATTTACTCATGTAATGCATGCATAGCAACATATTCTAGCCAAAATTAAGCCCAAAATACATGCAAAATACATGCCAATCACTCTCTAAACTCTAATTTGTGGCAAACTACTATATATATAAATTGATTACATTATACGATAAACATAAAATTTTACTCTGTAATCAATTTATATTCCGGATATTCGAGAAATGAGAATCCTTATTTTCTATCACTTGTTTTGTTCATGGCATTGTTACACCTACTTAGATCCAGTCTCTATTCAGATGTTTTAGATGGATCATGTCAGGTTTCCAGCCTATAAACTCAACAAGACATACTTTTATCAAGATCTCATTTCAAGTATATATTCGTATACCAATTGGGTCTTTAGACTGAAAATGAACATAGTCTATTACGACCATATCAGGCCCAATATGCTTCCGTAAAATTAATAAATCCCTTAAATTCATACCTTCTTTGACCGAAACAGCACTGGGTTAGATGGCTCGCAATACCACCAGTCGGAAAATCACTGCCCCTAGACTGTTTGACAAATAGTTAACACTGTTCAACTTCAACCAATAGTGAAGATGATCTACAGGTTATCCGACTCCTTCAAGAATCGCCAAAGACAGCTTGGCTCGTTTTCTACTCCATGCGTATAAAGTAATTCTTCAAATGGATATATGTTGGGCTTTGGTCCAGCATCCTGCCTGCAATATGCTTTAAAAGAGGCGTGAGGCGCAGCCCGCGATTCGTACTCGTGAGCACTGGATTGCACAGTTAATGGAGAGCTTAAAGGATTTGATATGGAGTACCTATACCAACAGATGCATCTTCTTTTCTGGTGCCATTACATAGAAACTCTGAGGTTAAGCGTGCTTGACCTGGAGTAGACATGGGATGGGTGACCCCCTGGGATGTTTTCCAGGGTGCGCGTGAGTGAGGACAAAGCACGCTAGAAAAGACTCGTGTTGGTTTGTCGGGACAGTCGTCAATCCGAGTAGCACTAGAGGTCCAAAAACAGGTATCAGAGCAGGTCACGAGTTCGAATTCCCTTGGAAGCACGCTGCAGTGGAGGTTGCCGGAGTGATAGAACGAGATGATGGCGCAGTGGAGGTAACAGACTAAGAACAAGGGTAGGTTTTCAAGTGACCGGCCCGAGGTAAAACAGATGGAATCGAAGATGTAGGTTCTTTGGGTGGACCAGAATCAAGGGTAAGTTGCCGGGTGGCCGGAATCGAGGTAAATAGACTGAAATCAAGGTGTAGATTGCTTTGGGGCTGGAATTGAGAGGTTGGCATGACGCGGCGCTTGAACTCAAAAAGTTGGCGTTAGAATCGAAGAAGTTTGGCGGGCGAAGCGGAGGTTGCCAAGCACGGAGCCGAGATGTCTTTGGCAAGTCTTTGGGAGAGGGATTGTTGGGCTTTCGTCCAAGATCATCCGCCCAATGGGCTTTAAAAAAGGCGCGGCGCGGCCGCGATTCGTACTCGTGAGCGCTCTTACCTTGCACGATTAATGGAGAGCTTAAAGGATTTGATATGAACTACCTATACCAACAAATGCAACTTCTTTTCTCGGTGCCCATTACATAGAAACTCCGGGTTAAGCGTGCTTGGCCGGGTAGACATGGGATGGGTGACCCCCTGGGAAGTTTTTCGGGTGCGCGTGAGTGGGGGCAAAGCGCCTAGAAGAGACTTGTGTTGGTTTGCGGAGACAGTCGTCAATTCGAGTAGCGCTAGAGGTCCAACAATATACTAATAGAATATTATGAACACATGTTTAACAAAAAGCCTTTATTTATTAAGAACTTAACGAAATATTTATTATATCAGTAATCTCCTTTTGTGAGGAGAATACTTGTTTAGCCTCTCATATATGAGGCTTGCACTCGTAAATACATAAAACTTAAAACTAAAACACTCAAAATATTACAAATTTTCTCTCATAATTTATTATAAGAAAACTAAGGGAAATGTTCGATGTCCTCAGCTTCCTTCAACTCTCGTCTTTTATAGAGATAAGTCCAAACTTCAAATGCGGACTTCAAATCTTGTTGAATATAAAACGTCATTGCTTATGTCATACTCCTGAATTATTATCTCGCCAGCTGTCTTTCTTTTCTTTCTGTGTGACTCAGCCCATGTGATGTTTATCGGGGAATCTTTTAAAAATTTGGTTTGCGTGGTCCCTGAGGATAACACGTCTTGTGTGTTGGGCCCTTGTCCTTTCCAGCTGCATGGTCTTGTCGGTCGGGTTTGGGTCGGAATCCTTTCTGAAACTCGGGTTCTTTCTGTTCGGGGCATGCTTGACAGATCCGATCGATCCAATGGCCAACATGCGCCATGTTACAAAACTTCTGGTAAGTTTTTTTACTAGCCGGAATCTTGTTCTCCCAGAGAATTCTTCTCTTTGTCTCGAAAAGTTCCTCTGCAAATCATGTTGTTGATCCTGTCATTGAATTCATAATGAAAGATCCATTTGCTGAATTCTGAAAAAACTTGAATGGATATTTGACTTTGTCCATTTCAGTTAGACAAACCCAAAGTCCCTATGCTCACCTTGTAGAAGCTTCGTCTTTGGAAATTGCTCCTTCTAACAATGGTACTTCTTCCGGTGAAGCTGCCTTAATGTATTTTAAAGCATTTCCATTCGGTCTTCTGAGCTTGATAAAATGAAAAGCTTCATTAAAGTCTTTCTTCGCTGGTTCGGGAGCTGCACTGATAAAATACAATTCCAAAATATCTCCTCTGGCCAAATGTGGATTGTTGGCCCAAGTCTCGTACACTGTTTCCCCAATCCATTTCGGTAATTTTGAAATTTTTGGGAATCCGGGTGACACAGTATATATTGAAGCTAAAGCTCCAAAAGTATACCATTCTTGTACTTCATTTGGATGACTTCCTGGTTTCATCCAAACTCTAGGATACTTGCCTGAGATATCAACCATTGTCTTTTCTGGGTTAATACCTCTTCTTGTAACCAATTTCTCCCATTGTCGTTGATATACCTGCATTGGAGAAATTTTAATCTCGTCAGTTTGAACCTTAGATTTGCCTGTCTGTGGCCTAAGATTCAACTCTCCCTCTTTTACCCCAGAGGTGTTGGGTTGACTTGAAGACTCAGGTTGTGACACCAAAACTTCAACATTCGTTACAGTTTGTACACCCTCAGGGGATGCATCACCTGCACCTGCATTCAGTTCCATCGTCAGAATAAATCTCTTCTTCGTAGATGCTTTCATCTGAAGGTATATCCTCAAATTGATACACCTGGATTAAATCTTGATAATAGACAGCTTGTTCGAATTCTGGTGTAGCTTCGAACTGTCTGACTCCTCGTTTCTAATTCTCTGGGCAATCTGTTGAGATATTCCCTCTTGCTCTGCATGTCCAGCAATTACAGTCTTTAAAACTTTCATTGGTCCTGGTGTGAGCTCGTATGAAAGTTCTTCGTTCCGAGGTTCTGCTGGTACTTCCCTGGTTAGAACCTGATGAAGAGGCTCTACTCTTGCTTGGTGCTGGTCTTTGCCCTGATTTGTAGCTTCGGGCCTTTTGTTTTGACCAAAACCTTCTAGCTCTCCATGAAGACCTACTCCTTTTGATGTTACTTCCACAGCTTTATGTATGGCTTCTCTCCTTCTTCTTCTTATGCCGCCGTGGTTGACCTCCCACCACTGTTGGGATATCATCGTCTATGCAACATAGAGGAACTGTTTTGTTAATTCCTTGTAATCTCTTATAATTCCTGTATAGTGCTGCCTGGTGGCACCATTCAGATAGCTTGGCCTTCAGGAATGACATTCTTCTGGCCACCGTATCCAAATCTGATGCACTCTTGTATTCCCTGATAAGCATTTCTCTCCAGGGGCTCGGAATCTTTGCAAAGAATAGTTAAAGTTTCTTTATCTCCCACCTTGACTTCCATTGGTACTTTCAAAACAACTTGATATATTCACAATATGACAAATATCATGTAAATCGGAGGCAGTAGAGGGCTTGTTTGTATCTTTTTCTTTTTTTTTCTTCTAATCCCTCAAAATAACTTGTGCCGATAAAATGAATTTGAATAATTTGGCCATATTATCGACAATTCCTTTCAATGATTCTCCAGTTGTGATCGTGCTTTTCATATTAGCTTCGATCATATCCCATGCAATCTTTACAAATCTTTCAAAACTCATCTCAAGGAGTAAGATGAATCATTTCTTCGTAAGATCGAGGGTACCTGCTACAATCCTCATAACTGTTGCCCATTCATCAATAAGGACTTCTCGGTTTTTAAAATCTGGGATATCCAGATTTAGCATTAATCCATATGGATGTATGGGATCTAGCTGCGATCTTCCATAAGGCGTATTATATAAATTTGGCCTTCTGGAAGGTTGTCAAGTCCCTATAATAGGATCTCTCCTTGTAGTAAAATATCCGCCGTGAGGCATTCTTTCATCCTGGTATCCATGATTTGAGCCCGAACTTTCTTCAACGTTGGGATTTGCTGGTGGTGGTGGAGGTGGTCTTCCATGTTGGTCAAGAGTAACCAAAGTTGATCCATCTCCTGCGTTCATCTTTAAATCTACAATTCCTAATCCTGCGAATGATTCTGCAAGGTCATGTAGATCTTTAAGATTTATCTTTCCCATATCCATCACCTTTAGTTTGTGACGGATTTTCTCTTGATGATAGCAATAAGCTTTTCATCATCTGTCATTTTTCGTATATCTTCGGTTGGTTTCCCTTTTTGATGTAAATAGGGTATTATTCAAATCAATACGTTTTTTCTCCTGGATGAACTTGGTCATCCTCCGATTCTTGACTCGTTTAGCTTCTCAATATCTTGAAGGATTTCAAAAGTCTCATTCCGATATTTCAACATCGTCTCCATCCGGTTTTGGATCTGATGAACTTGTGTTGGTAGATGAATATGGCGGTTGCCATAATTCTGCACCGTCTTCTGAGATCTTAGATGTATCTGAAAGTATCTCATTCCATTCTGGTACACCATGGGAAATCATAATTTTGATGGGCATTTTCATGAAATGCTTCCTGACGATTCATCGAGTTGACATACAATATCCGGTTTCATCAGAACTAAACTCATATAATATGCCGCTTATCTTTCACAGTATCTCAAGGTTTCCCTATTGGCTCCTACAAGTTCCTTTTCAACATATTGGTTGTTCTAATATGCTATCTTGTCTTGGTGTTCTTTTGCATACATCGTCAAAATTTGACGATATGTCCTGTAAATACATCTTGGACAATTGTACAGATCCATATTCTCGAAGAAATTCTCCTCACCAATTGTTAATTACATAAATATGAAAAATGTAACTAAAAGTTCTTAATAAACCAGGCTCTGATACCATTTTCGAGGCTCGCAAGACCTTGAGGAGTAAATGTAGAAAATACAATAAAATTTATAGCCTAGGTGGTAAAGTGCATAAACTTTAAAGTTTAGAGTGTAAACTGAAAACCAACTTTCATGAAGCTAGGGGTAAATCTGGAATTTCAGGCAAAGTGTAAAATTTTGTAAAGTTGAGGTGGTAAAGTGTAACGTTTCAAAGTTCGTATGACTAAGTGTAAAAATCTGAATAATTTGGGGGGTTAACTGTTTTTATCCTTCTTAATACTTAAGCTAAACATTTTCTGGACTGTAGGTGGCCTCTAATTAGATGGGTTGAACTTGGACATCACACACTCATGATTAAGAAATAGCAAGTGAATTATTTTATGTACTCATTATTTCTTATATATGATGTAAGCGTCCCTTGCATTAAATGGCTGAGGACTATTTTAGATGATTATTCCACTTCCATCATTTTCAACTGAAAATTCAAAACGAAACACTTGTTTATTAAATGGCAATTTGAATATACATGAGCCAATAATAATTGGAGAGTTTAATAGTCTAAAAATTAGTTCAGTTCATGAATAACGAGCTCCAAATATATGCGGCTTCGTCAGCACATGTATATAATAACATAATCCTTTTTATTTTTTAAATAGATGAAGTATTATATTCTCGTTTTTACTTTGTCATTATGATACTTCAGCATATCTAATCTATTTTTTTCCTCTTCAAATTTTGGTAATTAGTATCTGAAAGAAGGATATCATGAATCCGATTTATCACAAATTTCTCTATGAAATTTTCTATCAAAGTTTTTTTTAGGATTGAGGGTTTTATACATATATATTATATATTATATCTTTTCTTGTTAAGAAAAATTTAAAAAAAAAAAAAGAAAAAGAAAAAATCCCAAGCGCCAACATTTCCAAGAAAGTTCTCGTTTTGTATTTATGCTATTGTACCATTTTTGATCTTACCTTAACTCTCCTTCTACCACCGTCCATCTGCAATCAACATCTTTGTCGCCGAGTAAGCCAATCGACATCAAATATGTTTTTTCTTTTAAAAGAATATTTACTCCGTACGTGAATTAGAGTTTTGCGAATTCTGAATCCATAAGTTTATCGGATGATGTTATCTAATTCTTTAAAACATCAAGTTAGGAAAGATACTGACTTTTTAGGGGAATAACCAAATATATTTATATATTGAATAATTCATATAAATTTGACGTAAATTATGTGTGTCACTCCATGAAGAGGAAGATATATTTTTATGAAGAGATATGATAGTTACCATGTGTAATAATTTCATTTTTTTAATACAAATAAAGTGATATCCACTCTCATAATAGATTGTTTTTTCGAAAATTGAACATCAATAGGGCTCCACTAATCATGTTTTTTTTTTCTTTCACCTGCAGATCCCCACATCACCGGTGATCGCACATACCCACACTTACTTCGGCTATGGGACATACATCCTTCCCATGAATGGTCCCTAATCTCTCGGGGAGGAGGAACAAACTCAAAACCCCAACACTCCAAATTAGTCAGGAGTCGAACCTGAGACTTCAAAATTGCAATTGCAACCCCTCGCCCATCATCGCCATCTCCAATCGGAAGATAATCTTGCGCCAAATGCTAAAATGGAGCAAAATTTCACTCTAATCGTGCGCTATTCTATGCACTAAAATGAAGGGATGAACAAAGTGTTGCGCCATTTCTAGCGCAAAAAGACTCGTAGCGAAGCGCTATCTTTATTTTTTTTTGTTTTTTGTTAGTTTTGTTATATTAGAATATGTTATAATATGTATTTTTGAAGAGTTATATACATTTAAGTAGATTATAATTTGTATGTATGATTTATTACTAATAAAAATATTAATATTATTAAATTTAAATTTGAATAGTAAATTGAATTTATAAAATATTATCATTACTAAATTTAAATTTAAATAATAAATTGAATTAATAAAATATATTCTTTAATTGCTAAATATGGATTTATAATACTATTTTAAAATAGTTGGTTTTAATAAAATAACTATTGTATTGAAATAATAAAGAATATTCAAGAAATATTTTTTTAGTGCAAAATTTGAAATAGATGTGTTGGAAATGATTTTTAAGTTTAGTGCAAAAATTAAACTATTGTAGTGCAAAAACCGAACTAAAATAAAATTTTGGGTTGGAGATGACCTCGACCACCCCGGATTCACTAATCATAGCTCTTAAAAACATTTTATTCCATTATATTTGATGACACCCGGCCGAGCCTAAGAAATTAATCCACGCCATCGATATAACACATTTCCGAAGTAGGCGACCGCGAGTGACGCCAACAATAACGCATTTACGGCGACATCGCCACGAATTAGGCTCGCCCACTCGAGCCCAACGCTCACCGAGCCCAACCACAACACGGCCGCCGAGCCCCGAGCCCCGAGCCCGATTTCAATATGAAGCGCACGCGCGACAACCTCGTAAAAATAATCACACGCCCATGCTTAGTACTTTTTATCGGTGTCGAAACGCCACATGTCGTCGAGAATTATGAAGAGAAGTCGACAAGTGGCAAATTTGACTGACATGCACAACTATAGAGGGACATGTGTCGCCTTTTTGCTATTTTATTAATTAATGAATAGTTAGTGCAAAGATGACTATTGTAAACCCACTTACTCAAAAGGGTATAAAAAAGCCCGAAAAGGAAAAGAGAAAAAGGGAGATAGTAACAAAATATAAAAAAGACCGACCCCCGATATTCCAAGCAAAAAAATCAAAGAAAAGGCATAATTAGCCGAAATAAAGATACGTTACGCGCGTTTTCATTTCCACGTGTTAAACCTTTTACGTATTTCTACTTGTTGACCAAAACGCACGCCAACAAATTGGCGCTAGAAGGAGGGCCCGTATTGGTCCAAATCGAAATTCCAAGCACAGTAAGTTAAGTAAAAACCAGGTAAAATTTAACGTTTGGCTTCTTCATAATGCATAAAAAATGAGTCATCAACGAGAAATGCTCGTGTGATCAAGAGCAACATTTGAATAACCAAACCGCGACTACTAATGGCCAAAATATACCCCAAACTAGGCAGGAGCACTACTTTGTTTCCCTTCGCTCGCCTAATTGCCAACCCAACTTTTGTACAACAAATGAACCAACTCATATCACAAACTCTCGCTACCACGAACTCTCAAGCACCCTCCATTCCTTGCAAATACTAACCCACTCAACCCACAACTAAATGTTAACATTAATCCTCAACTTCCCGGCTTCTCGCCACGGCCCAAGAAGCGATCGGGTAATGAACAACATGTCCGCGCATTAGAAGACGGCAAAGAGAAAATGAGGAAGAGCAAAGTCGTATAGCGAGTCATTTCCAGAGCAAACACGACATCGTCGTGCCCACTCGATGTTCGCCGGACGACCGGGAGTTGATCCTTTCGCCCGGCTCGACGATAAGTTCCCGGCCAGGTTTCCTGGACGAGCGGGAACAACTCGTAGTCGATCAAGTCCAATGTCCTAGCTTATGGCGGAGCGGGATGTAGAAATACACCGCCACGTCGCCGCCTCGAACGAATGGAAGGCGGTCCTGATGGCGAATGGCTCAAGACCGCCCCAGTATGGAGCCGGCCCGGCTGTTAAAGTCGCCATTTTCTCCTGGAATCCTGGCGATCCCGTTACCGCCAAAGTTGAAAATCCCCAGTGTCGGCCTCTATAATGGGAAACCGACCCGACCACTCATGTTCACAAGTACTTAGCATGGATGGAACTATACGATCCCAAGCGATGCCATCCTCTCGCAGGCCTTCCCCCGACTTTGGGCGACCGAGCCCATCGTTGGTTTAGGACCTGCCGCAGGATCCATTCAAGCATGGGGGGATCTAGCCTCCGCCTTTACGACACATTTCTTAACGCCCAAAGTCCGAGCCGCGCCTAAAGACTCCCTCGTAAACATCAAACAAGGGAAAGACGAGCCCCCGAAGAGTTATATTTCTCGGTTTAACAAACAAGTTCGAGAGATGGAACCGGTGTCGATGACGCCATTTTAATCGCGACCATGGCCGGGATCGCTCCGAAACATGGTTTAATTACTCCATCCACGAATCGGGGCGACCTCGTATCAAGAATTTCTAATCCGCGCGAACGCCATATTTGTGCGGAAGAAGCCATGGCAAGTAAATCCCCGAGCACCGACAAGGAACGTAAGAAAGGACGGAAGGAAAGAACCCGATGGTGGGGAGTCGGGTTTCGCCATTCTCGGAAAACCCGACCACCGGATTTAGAGCTCGCCAAGAGGCGAGAGCCGAAGTCGCCGCGCTTAAGGAGTATTTTGACCCACACTCGTCGGCCATATGGAGTGAAGTACTGGTCTGAATTTGTTGCCTCCGCCTCGCCTCTGAAAATCGAGCCATCAAAATTAGATTCGCGTCGATTCTCGCGCCTATCACAAATCGATAGGTCACGATCGACGAGTGCCGAGATCTAATTAGGGAAATTATGCGGGTTGTTCGACAGCAGGCGCGGCCTTAAAAGATACGTTCATGAGCTACCACCCCCACCTAAGCATCGCTCAACGTCAACCCGGAGCGCGTAATCAACCCAGCTCTCTCCGCCGCCGCCAAAAAAACCAGGGGAGAGAAATCCTCATGATGTCAAGTGTTAGTCGGATCAATACCAACACAATGGAGGATAGACGCTCCAACGGAAAAGAAAAGCCGATGTTAGGGACAGCAACCAATGCCGAAAGACAAGTTCGGGTGGCGAAATCAAGGAAGGCCAACCCACCGCCACTTTGTGTTCTCGGATGCGGATGCCGACCAGGTGGTCCATCCTCATTCGACCCTCTGGTCATCACGGCACCGATTCTCGGGTATTCCGGTTCACGCGAATTTTAATTGACTCGGAAGCTATTCATCGCTCATTTACGTCCGAGCATTTCAAGATTAAACGTGGATGATAGTTATATCCGTCCATGTAACGATAGCATTTTGGGGTTTGGAGGAGGAAGGATAGTCCCACTAGAGAAGTCGATTTGCCCATCCAAATGGGACAAGGTTTGCATAAACGAATCATGACAACATTCAAAATAATCAATGCCGATTCGAGTACAATGCTATCATTGGAAGGCCATTGCTTTATCATATAAAAGCAAATGTTTCAATATATCATTTTTGTATAAAATTTCCAACGCCTCGATGGCGAAGCTATACATAAAGGAATCAAAGGGAGTCACGAGAGTGCTCTCTTAAACTCCGACCGGTGGAGATTAACGTGGCGAGAACAAGGGCAAAACCAAAGGAATCACACGAGATAATCCCTTGCCCGAAGAGGAATCCAGCGAAAGGGGTGATCGTTCGAGGATAATCCAAGTCGCTCGGCCGGGAAAGAGCCAATGATGGAAGAAAGCGAGCCGCAATCGAAACCGAGCCGACCGCAGAGAAGACGAATTGCCCCCGCAAATCAAGGAGGGGCAAAGCAAGAAAAGAAAACGAGCGGAACCGGTAGAACAAGTTGATACAATCAATGTCGGTAAGCCAAGCGAGGGCGCCAACTACGTATTGGTCATGATCTTCCGAGAACCATATCGGCGAGTTGGTCGAAGTTTTTGGGAAATAATCTTGACGTCTTCGCATGGACTCATGCGCATGCCCGAATTGATCCCAAGTATGCGTGCCACCGTCTTAACATTGATCTAACGTTCCGCCCATCCGAGAAAAGGCGCAAACTCGGCCCCGATAGGCGGCGCTCGAAAAATCGAGGTTAACAAACTACTAGACAATCGCTTCATCCGGAAGCCCTCTATGTAGATGACATGCTAGTAAAATCACTTTGTACATGTCCGATCATCTAAACGATCTTAATAAAATGTTTGCTTGTTTTGAGAGAGTACAAGATGATGTTAAACCCGAAAAAATGCACATTTGGGGGTCGGCTCGGGTAAATTTTTGGGGTATATGGTCAGCCAAAGGGGATTGAAGCTAACCTGGACAAAATCAAGGCCATCACCGACCTAGAATCCCCAAACTCTGTAAAAAGGTACAAAGCCTAACAGCCGATTGGCCTTTAACCGATTTGTTTCTCGGTCCACAGACAAGTGCAAACCTTTCTTTGAAATCATAAAGAAAAACAAAAATTTCGAGTGGACCGAGCAGGCACGATGGCCTTTGAATCCCTCAAACAACACCTATCTTCAATCCCTATATTACAAAAACCGACCCAAGGGAGGACTTGTATTTGTACTTGGCGGTATCCGAATACGCCATCGGTGTGTTAATCAAAGCTAGATGGCTCTATTCAACATCCAAAGAGTATTACACCGTCAAGCGTTACATGATGCCGAGCTCCGGTACCCACCAATGGAAAAGTCGGCTTATTCATTAATTATCATGCGGCACGGAAACTTCGTCCATATTTCTTAGAACACAAGATTATAGTATTGACGAACTATCCGTTGAAACAAGTGTTACACCGACCCGATACTTCCTGGTCGGATGATTAAGTGGGCCGTCGAACTTAGCGAATTTGACATTATGTACGAGCCACGTCATCGCAATAAAAGGAGGCTTTAGCCGATTTTGTGGCAATTCACGTCTTCCATACAATTAGAAGTCAAGGAAGACCAAGAATGGAAATTATTCGTTGACGCTTCTTCCACCGCAGGCGAGCGGGGCGGAATCGTGATAATCGATCCAAATGAAAAATGCTACCGCTTTCGGCCGTCGATTTCGGTTCCCGCAACGAACAACGGCCGAATATGAGGCGCTCATAGCGAGAAGCTTAGATATGGCAGCTCTATGGGCCTAAAACAACTATTGGTGCCAAAGTGACTCTCGGTTAGTCGCTCATCAAATCAACGGCGAATCTGAAGCAAAAGAGCAAAAATTGCACAATATTTGGATTTGGTCAAGAAAAGGTTGTCACACTTTAAGACAAAAGTCTTACATGTGCCCCGAGCCGAGAACATGCAAGCGGATGCCCTAGCTCGGCTCGGCTCTAGTCCAGGGACGGATGCCATCACGGATGTCACAATCATACTTCATGCGCCCGTCACTCGGTGCAAAGAAAATATATACAACCGAAAAACCGCCGAATGTACTTGGATGACCCCAATCATTCAATACTTAGAGAAAGGAGTTCAACCTCGAAAACAAAGCCGAGGCCGAACACTACGAACTCAAGCGGCTCGGTTTACACTAGTAGACGGCATCCTATACAAACGAGGATACTCCATCCCACTCCTACGCCGCCTTTCCGGGACAGATGCAGATTATGCACTTCGAGAGGTTCATGAGGGAATATCACGGCAACCACGCTGGGGGCAAACGTTGGCCTATAAATTAATACGGCAAGGATACTACTGCCATCCCCGAGAAAGGACGCAACCGACCTCGCCAAAAGATGTGAGAAATGCCAGAGGTTTGCACCACAGTCGATATCATCCTCAATGTACTTACTCGTATTTAGCCCATGGCCGTTTGCCAAATGGGGAATGGACCTCATCGGACCACTACCCATTGGCAAAGGGGCGTCAAGTATGCCATTGTGGCGGTGGATTATTTCACAAAATGGGCAGAGGCGAGCCTCCGCAAAAATAGATGAAGAAAAGGTTGTGAGCTTTGTATGGAAATCTATCATCTGTAGATTTGGGATACCACATTCAATTATTACGACAATGGGAAACAGTTCGACAAATCGAAGATTCCGAAATTTTTGTGAAGGTTTCCACATAAAAACCATTTCTCAACTCCATACCACCCCCCATCGAACGGACAAGTTGAGGCCGTTAATAAAATACTCAAGTATACCCTGAAGGCGAGATTGGAGGAGTCTAAAGGCAATTGGCGGAGGAACTACCTGGCGTACTATGGTCATACGTAACGACACATCGAATGTACCATGGAGAAACACCTTTTCTTTAGCTTATGGAGCCGAGGCGGTGATTCCCCGTCGAGATTGGAGCCCCTACCTTCGAACTGCAAATTTTGAAGAAGATCGTAATGAAGCCGCGCCGAGAGCCGAACTAGACTCGCTCAAGAAAAAAAGGTGCAAGTCTTTGAGATGAAAATGCAAAGCGTATAAACAAAGGAGCGAAAGGTACTACAATTCGAAAGTAAAAGAAAGAAGATTTCGGTCGGCGATCTTGTATTGAAAAAGATAACGGGCATTCAACCGAGCCCATTGAAGCCAACCCTGGGAGGGCTGCTTTGGATCAGCCACGCCTTATCCGGAGGGGCATACCGATTAGAATATTTGAGTGGAGAAAAATTTACGCATCCATGGAATGTAGCATACCTGAAGCGGTATTATCAATAAAGATCTCATTCTACGATCCGGATAGGATTCCAAAGAATTATCCCTTCATCCGGTATTTCGTGAGCTCTTTAAAGGAAAAAACGAAGTTTTTACTCACCAAAATCAAGACTCGCCTACGCACCGAGCACAATAAAGAAAGACTTGGTTACGCACTGAAGCACAATAAAGACTTGGTTACGCACTGCCAAGATAAAGACTAAGCCACGCACCGAGCACAATAAAGACTTCTTACGCATGAAGCACAAGATAAAGACTCGCTACGCACCGAGCACCAAAATCAAGACTCGGCCACGCACCGAGCACCAAAATCAAGACTTGGTTACGCACCGAGCACAAAATCAAGACTCGGCTACGCACCGAGCACCAAAATCAAGACTTGGTTAAGCACCGAGCACAATATAAAGACTTGGTTACGCACCGAGCACAAAATCAAGACTTCGCTACGCACCGAGCACCAAAATTAAGACTTGGTTACGCACCGAGCACAAAATCAAGACTCGGCTACGCACCGAGCACCAAAATCAAGACTTGGTTAAGACCGAGCACAATATAAAGACTTGGTTACACACCGAGCACAATACCAAGACTCAACTACGCACTGCGCAAATCAGAGACTCAATTTATACACGAAATTTCAAATACAAAATGGACAGGTTTATATCCCTGAGTGCAAGAATCGATTAAGGCAAGCAGACCCCCTCACTCAGAAGTACCGAAAATCGAGCCCCGTACTTGGGAAAATAAGAGGAAAAAAGAAGACAGGCAACACTCTTACAAAAAGGAAAGAGCCGAGCATCCACAAAAAGCTTGAAATACATACACAGGAAAGGAAAATAACAATTCATTTTTACTTCAAAAATAATTACATAGGGGAGGCACGAAGCCAAATTACCTATCTAGGGCTACATATAAAAGTATCAAGACTGAGCAGGGGGCGGAATATCGACGGCACCGCTAGAGGCGACTTCTTCCACATCCGGAGGAGAGCCCTGCGCATTAGAAGCCTCCGCAAAGTTCGGCCGAAGGGTATTGAGATCACCTCCCGGAAGAGCCAAATCTTCCTCAGCAACAAGACGCCGCCCTTAAGTAAATCAAGAATTTCTTGGAGACTAGTCGCATGGCCACAGGTTAACATGAATGCATACTCCTCGGAGTCTTTGTAAGCTTTAATGGCCTCTCTACGAACTTCCTCAGTTTGTCGGCGGGCGGCTTCTTCAGCCTCCCTGCGTACATCGGATAGGCGCCTCTCCATTTCCTCAGCCCGGGCAGTGGCAGCACGTTCCAGCTCGGCGACCTTAACCCTGAGCTCTTCTTCACTTGCGGGCCCGATCTCGCTCGCCTCCCTGCAGCTAGCCTCTCTCTCTCGAGTTGGCCCGAGCTATAGCCTCATCCGCTCGAGTCTTAAAAGATTCTTGCACCCCTTGGAGGGTAGCATAGGCCTCCCGCGAGATCCCCGTGCGCCTTTCCAGGTCGGCATATTTTTTTCTCCAACTCGCGGTTCCCCAACCGCATGCCATAAGAGCCAATCATCCGCCCGATACATGGCCATAGCATATTGAATTTGTTCTTGGCTTGATCTCCGAGCAGCGAACTTGCTCGATGCCTTTTGTCCAGGCACGGGCTGGGGCGATCATTGCGGCCCGACCTCGCCTCCCGAAGACCCTTGATTG
The DNA here is from genome assembly GCA_016081115.2 of Rehmannia glutinosa. Lineage (NCBI taxonomy): Eukaryota > Viridiplantae > Streptophyta > Magnoliopsida > Lamiales > Orobanchaceae > Rehmannia > Rehmannia glutinosa. The sequence continues at coordinate 767,914 of JABTTQ020001700.1, read as the reverse complement.
CTCCTCCGTCGGGCGTGGCACATCGAACGAATTCCACAAACCACCGAGGGCGTAGTCCAACCATTCCCTCGCAATATTCATCTCTTGCTTGGTTTGGAGGAATGAAATGACCTTCCTGCCGAGGTCATCCGAGAAAGTTCGCGGACCTTCATTTTCCGGGGTCATTCGGGATGTTCGGGCGCGCTCGACCAACCCTTTCAGTCCGATAAGGCTCCTCCATCACAATTCCCCCTCTTCTCCTTTGAGGAGGCGGCCAGATGACTGCCTCCCACTCCATCGCCAGGACGCGTTCTCGCCCGGATATCTTCTCCGAGCCGCCTCCACGTCCGCAGGTTGATCGCCAGCCGCCCGAGTTCGCCGTCTTTGTATTCCTCACATCTGCTGCGAGGCGTGCACGCAAATCCAGCCACGCCCGCGCAAAAGCAACCATCAATTAGAAGAAAAGATCAAAAGAAAGCAAAAGACAACTCAAAAGGAAAGGGAAGAAATACAATGTTCTACCTCGAACGGCAGCGCACTCGCGGCCGGGGTCTATGTCTCGCCTACGGCGCGATGATCTCGCCCACGGACTAGTCGTCGCGAGAGGCGGCGCAGCTTGCTCGCTTCTCACCTGATCCCCGGAGAATGGGGCCGTATTTCTTCATTAACGAGAGGATTCTCGTGGAGGCACTCTCTCGACCTCCACCTCCCCGCTCACCGCCTCATCCCAAGCCGCCCCTCGGCCGGGTCGGGCGGCGAGCCTCAAACCAAATGCGGCCAAGTTGGCCTCGTAGCCAACCTCTCGATCCGCCCGTCCATGATCCCCGGCCTGGATGTTCTCCACCCTTCGAATAAAGTGGGCGACAGAGGGCCCTTTGATGCCCTTCTGAAAAGGTGGAAAGAAAGGACAAATATGAAAAGGAAACAATAAACAGCAAAAGCAGAAAAAGGGAAAAGATGAGACTTACTGTAACCAAAAACAAAATTTGATGGGGGATGAAGAACGGTCTCATTTTCTCCATCCCCCACACGAGCTTGCCACTCGCCGCTCACCCAGAACCATTTATCCTTCCACTCCTTCAGAGAAGAAGGGAGACCCTCCACCAAACCGTCCGGATACCCCAGTCGGGTCTGTACGTAATACCATCCGGATGGCTGACCCCGAGACGATGGAGTCGCTCGCCATACAAAGAGCTCGTTCATCTCTTTAAATTTGGGGCGAGGATATTTTTCCAGGTGAAACATCACCAGGAGACCGATGATCCTTCCCCAAGAAATAGGGTGCACCTGGGTCGGATGCATACCCCACTTGCAAAACCACCGCGTGAGGAAGTCCGGCAGTGGAAATCTTAAACCGTATAAAAGGCTAGGAGCAAATACAGCCGTGCAACCCTCTGGTGGGTACTGGGGAACTTCCGTGCCGTCCGGTACCCAAAAGTAGATACCGCTCGGAATACGGTACATCCGCCGGAGCTCATCCACCTCCCGAATCATCAACATGCTCGGGATATCGTTTATGTCACTCGGCGTCAACGAGGCTCGACACGAAGACGGGGTCCTCCTCCTTGTCGATCGTCGCCATTACGGTGGCCTATGGGCCCTAGTGCCTTTCCGCCTCGAATCCCGGGACATTCATCTACTCGCTCTCGTTGTCACGCTCCGGCTCGAGATGGATCCATATCTTCTTCCTCTGGCCGCGCACGCTTTTGAATCAACACTTGGCGATTCTTCACCGAACTCTCTTGTACCAACAGGGTTGATACACCGTTCCTTCTCTATAAACGGTCACCGCGTCGGGTCAAAGATAGTGTGCGTCCGCTCCAAGGACGTTCTACCTCTTGAAGAATGGAGAAGATATTTGGATAATACTCGGATCGCTGGGGACGGAGATCGCCGTCTTTGGTGAAAAATAAACAGAGGTTCGGATGGAGGATCTTCAATTTCAACTTCTACACTATAGCTACGACTCCTACTATCTTCAAAAGAAGACATTTATAGGTAAAGGAAGAGTATTTCGAAAAAATACCTAAGTTCGAAGTCTCTGAACTTGGGAAGCCGACCCGAAATTTCTGCTCGGTTTAATTACTTTAGCTCAAGGGTTAAAGGATGCGAAAGTGAATAATGAAGGAAGACAAAGGTATTTATAGATAAGTTTCCTCGATAAACGGGGCGTTTATTCGAAAGACGCCTCCTTTAAAAGCTCAAAAGCCGCCAAACATGACAGAAAAACGCCGTGTCCCCACGCCACGACAGAAGCGACGTAACTTTTCGGTTCTGCGAAAGATTGGTCCAACCACGAGATGCCACGTGTCTCATCTTATTATGGCAACCCAATTAATGCGCCGTTTCAAGCATTAATTGCTACGCGACAGATTACCAGGAAAGAACAAAACCTTCAAAAATCCGTTTTCCCATTAATTGTTCATCATTAGCATTAAAGTTTAACTCCGACGTCAAAGAATTTTCTCTCGAAGTCAAACTTGGGGGCCTTTGATGACACCCGAGCCGAGCCGGAAGAAATTAATCCACGCCATCGTATAACACATTTCCGAAGTAGCGACTGCGAGTGACGTCAACAATAACGCATTTACGACGACGCCACGAATTAGGCTCGCGGCTCACTGAGCCCAACCCAAGCTGCTACGAGCCCAACCACAACACGGTCGCCGAGCCCCGAGCCCCGAGCCCAGATTTCAATATGAAGCGCACGCGCGACAACCTCGTAAAAATAATCACACGCCCATGCTTAGTACTTTATCGGTATCAGAAACTGCCACATGTCAGAGAATTATGAAGAGAAGTCGACAAGTGGCAAATTTGATGACATGCACAACTATAGAGGGACATGTGTCGCCCTTTTTGCTATTTTATTAATTAATGAATAGTTAGTGCAAAGATGACTATCAGAAACCCACTTACTCAAAAGGGGTATAAAAAAGCCTGAAAAGGAAAAGAGAAAAAAAAAGGAGATAGTAACAAAATATAAAAAAGACCGACCCGATATTCCTACTTCGGCAAAAATCAAAGAAAAGGCATAATTAGCCGTAAATAAAGATACGTTCTGTGCGTTTTCATTTCCACGTGTTAAACCTTTTACGTATTTCTACTGTTGACCAAAACGCACGTCAACAATATTTTACAGGTTCTTAGTTTCCTTATTTCGGATCAAATCATGTACACCCAATTCCTATGGTTTTACTTGTCAAAAAAATATTTAATTCGTATAATTTTACTTGGATGTATATATTTAAAGTTAAAGATTTCAAATTAGTAATAGCAAATTTATTGAGTGTTGGGACACGATGGGTTACAAATTATTAGGATTTCTATTGTGAATTGTTTTCCGAGTTATTGTGTTATATTTTAAATCCATCCATTAGATTCATTTGAAATGTTTTTCCCCGAATCTAAATTTTTCCATTCGAATGCAACCTACAACTATTTTTGACCACGTCACTTCAATTTAATCGTTTACTTGTATATGTAAACATTAAACTCGAGAGCAAAGCATTTTCTTGTCATTCTCTCTAGAAATTTTTGATTTTGTTTACATGGTTCAAGTAGCTAATATGTTATTTTGTCGATTTTATTGATTTTTACATATAGGTTCAATTTAACGGTTTGTTCGATACTACCCAATTGAATATAATCAAAGTCTTTTCTGATTTTGATCTTGTCTGACAAAGGTCACATGATATTGCTAGCCACATGTCCGTTAGGTCATGAACACTTACATAATTCAATTGAAAATAAAATTTGTTGTTCAAAACTTCAACCTATTGCTTTTTGCATTTGTGTTGTGATGTCATAGGACTCTATTATTCTAAAACAGAATTTGTTGTTTTAATATTATAATGTTTAATAAAGTAATACGATTAAATTTGATTAAAATTGTTTGTGGCAACATGAAGTTACAAATTGTATAAATAAAATTTTATTGAATTATTATTAAAATATCCCGAACAATAATGTTGTAATAAATTAAATTTAAGGCCTGACAATTATTGCGAATCCGAAAGTAATTACTACGGTTGAATGTCCGATTAAGTTTTTACGGCCAAATTTTGGGGTTGACCTTCTTATTTCAAAATCAGTATTTCATCTTGATACTGAGATGTTTATAAGTGTATAATATTTTACCATATTAAAACGCGACAATTTATGTTCGATTTATACTAGAAAACTAATATGATAAGAGTTGTACGCATGTCAAACATTCTCACAGAAAAATATAAGATGAACACGATTTTGGAATATAAGATGTCATCGGCATTTCGGGGTTGTATAAGCGTGTAACATGACTCACAACCACCATTAAACACGGAATTTCACGTAACACCAATCATTGACCCACCCTCCAAACTCAATAACAAAGAATCTATTTATACTCCCAAGTGTCAAAAATCTCAATATAGATTCATAAAATATATGTGTACGCCATTGTCGACCTGAGCTTTTAACTTTCTTCCACCTGCAATCAGCTTTTTTTTGTCACTGCAAGAGTTTGTAAGTCAATTTCTGTGGTTTGTTATTTTTTTTTTTCTGTTTCTTGGCTATGATATACTTATTTAATTTTTCAATTTTTGCGTGCTTTTTGTGTAAGGATTAAATAAGTTTGCTTATTGTTATTTCGCTTCAGTTCAAGAAACTCTGCTGTGGTTTATGCTCTGTTTTCCCCCTCAATGTCCGGGATGATTACAAAAACTACCCCGAGGTTTGGATTAATTACAAAAAGGACCCAAATATGTTTGAAAATTACAAAAGGTCTTTTTAAGTTTCGGTTATGTCATATGTGTGAAAAGTAAGGGGTAGTTGCAATATTTTTAGAAATGTAAGGAGGATGTGTTTGAAATGTTTTTCCTTATAAAAGGGGTAAAGTATAATATAGAATCAAACCTGGGTTTTTTTGTAATTTTAAAAATCTGTGGGGTTTTTTTGAAATTAGCCCAAACCTTAGGGGTAGTGTTTGTAACTACCCTCAGTGTTTTATGCTTATAAAAGGGTAAAGTGTAATAGAATCAAACCTGGTTTTTTTGGTAATTTTGAAAAATCTGTGGGTTTTTTGCAATTAACCCAAACCTTAGGGGTAGTGTTTGTAACTACCCTCAGTGTTTTATGCTTCCATTTTTATTTTGTAACGTAGCCATTTGTATGCCATATTTTAAATTTGGGTAATGGTAGGATTTATTGAATTCTGCTTGTCACTGCCTAGAATTAGTTTCTGCTAGAACTTTACCTGTAATTGCCTTTTTCTGCCCACTTGAGTATTATCGGCAAAATTGCAAAATTGGTCCAGTAATTATTGGGCCGTAGCAAAAGGTATGCAAAAAAGTCGTGTAATTATGAAAAAACTTTCGATTTTGGTCATTCAAAATGGACGGTTTACAAATTAGTTATGTAACTATATGAAACTCTCAAGTTTAGTTTCAATCACGCGAGCGGCAGATCTAGTTCCAGATTTCCGGTGAAATTAGGACCAAAATTAAAAATTTTCATATAGTTACATGATTGTTTTGCAAAACAGTGCACTTTGCAGCATCAAAATTGAGATGTTTATATAGTTATATGACTTTTCTGCAAAATGTGATTTTTACATGACGTTTTATGCTGCTGTCCTATTTTACAATCTTACCATTATTATGTCATTCTCCTAGCTTTAGATTACAAAAAATCTTGAAACCCATTTTTCAAAATCTAATCTTGATTACCAATTTGAAATTTCCCAGGATTTCAGGACATATTGGCTGAGGGTTTCTCAGTAGTTTTTGCTTGTCTGAAAAATGGAGTCACTTTTTCAGACAAAGCCCCATTCCACAAGAGAAGATCTTATATACTCTGTTCTCCCTTTATTGAAACTCATATGTCTAACAGTTATAGGCTTAATTCTTGCCCACCCAAAAACCACTTTCAAGCTTCTAAGCAAGCTTGTTTTTGCCTTATTCTTACCTTGTTTAATCTTCATACATCTTGGTGAAACCATAACCCTCAAGAATTTTATCCTGTGGTGGTTCATACCTGTTAATGTGATCCTCAGCACTCTGATTGGTGTTGTGTTGGGTTTTTTAGTGGCTAAAATATGCAAGCCACCACCGGAATACATCCGGTTCACGATCATAATGACAGCATTTGGAAACACGGGCAATCTCCATCTTGCTATAGTTGGATCGGTTTGTCATAGTGTTGACAACCCGTTCGGCTCGGGATGTGAGAAAACCGGGACGGCTTACGTGTCGTTCGCTCAGTGGGTTGCTGTTCTTCTCGTTTACACGCTCGTTTATCACATGATGGAGCCTCCGATGGAGTACTACGAGATCGTCGAAGACGGCGCCGAGATTCGAGATTACGTCCCGACGAACGACCTGAGCCGGCCGCTTCTGGTCGACGCCGAGTGGCCGGGGATGGAGGATAGAGAAACCGAGCATTGTAAGACGCCGTTGATCGCGCGGGTTTTTACGAACGCATCGCAGAGTTCTATCGCGAATGCGATTCGTTGGAGGAAGGAGGTTCGGCGCACGCCCACCAGTCCGAAATCGCTCACGTGTCTAGCCGAGCCGCGTATAGTGCAAACGAATAAGGATCGTGGGCGGAGAAAACTCCGATAAGTCATATTCTTCAACCGCCAACGTTAGCGATACTATTGGCTTTTGTTGTTGGTATGGTCCCACCGATCAAATCGGGCGTGTATGGCGGCGACGCGCTCTTTTGTTCATCACGGATAGTTTGGAAATCTTGGCGGTGCGATGGTCCCCTCCGTGATGCTTATTCTAGGAGGAATGCTCGCGGAGGGTCCCAACGAATCGAGACTTGGGATCCGAACGACGATTGGGATTATGGTCGCGAGGCTTTTGGTGCTCCCGTTGGTCGGGATAGGGGTGGTTTTGTTGGCGGATAGATTGAATTTTTTGGTTCCTGGGGACCAAATGTACAGATTTGTGCTTCTTTTGCAGTATACGACGCCGAGTGCTATATTATTGGGAGCGATTGCAAGACTGAGGGGCTATGCGGTAAGTGAAGCCTCGGCGCTTCTGTTTTGGCAGCATATTTTCGCTATCTTCTCGTTGGCGTTGTAATGTTATAATTTACTTCCGGATGCTGTTTTCGTATGATTGAGGTGTGTGTCGACGTAGTTTTCATGTTTCTTAATTATCAGTTGTTGTATAGAAGGCGTACTGAGGATGTTGTATTATGTGTCTTCAGTATGATCTTATAGCAAGTGATTCTGAATAAATTTCTGAGATTTTTTTGATTGAAAGGCAAAAGACTATTGAGTGTAGAATCTATTTGAAGAAGTGATTATCAAAAAATTGTTGGAGGTGCCCAATTTTATTTGTAGCATCATCAGTAGTTTTTGTTTTGTTTGTTTCATTTAATTTCATGTTTCATGATTAGTGTATATTGTAATGCAGTACAGTATATTGTAATGCAGTACAGTTGAACAAGAATGCAGTTAAGTAATTAAGATTAATCAAAGCCTTGCTTGATCTGTGGAAAGCACTGAATCTAAATCCATATATATAGGTTTGTACTATCTCGAGCAGAAGATGATGTCATGAGTACTCCCTTGGGGTGGAAGCAGAGCTGATCGAGTAGAGTCGAATAGAATACTGTTCAAACTTGTTTGAATTTTTATGAGCTTCAAAAATTGTGTTTGAGTTTGGTCTATTTATTAATCGAATCCAGCTTGAACGAGCTTTAGTCGAGTTGAACACGGATCAATTGAACTGGTTCATTGTGTTAATGGACCGAGCTTAAACAAGCTTTTAACCATCCATCTCGAGTAGAGTATCAAGTAATTTTGTTTAATTTTAGCAGTGTTTTCGATTCAGTTGGGATGGATTAACTAAGAATCTAATCAAGAAACTGTTTTGAGAAATGTCTTCTTATTGTACCCCTTAAGGTTCTGAAGAAGGAAATCATCTAATTTTGAAGATTTTATTGGACCACTATTGGATTCCTCTGTCCAAACCTAGCTTTTAACCATTGCTTTTTTTTTTCCCCCAAATAATGAGAGATATATTAAACTGAACTCAGAGTACTTTACATCCGTGGCACACTTGCCAAATGCCCAACCAAGGAAACAAATCTTCCTAGCTGGGAACCCGATCCGACGCAGGGATCACAAATGAACTGACAAAAGAATGGCTATGGACATCAACAAAGTAACAAACACAGAGTAGAATAAAGAACAGAGAAAAGTCTACCCAATTATATACACCCATTAGCCAAAAGTCAAAACAGATTAAATGAGGAAACCTTCACTGAGTTGATAACAACCCCTAGAGGAAACACCTTAAAACCTTAATAATTTAAATTATAAGTCTTATTTTCTCCAAAAAAAAAAAATTATAAGTCTTCGAACTCGTTCCATTCTTTCCAAGCAGAGGTAACCACTCCGAACTCAGGAACAAACTTGTCTTGAAACACCCATAAATTCCTGGTTTTCCATAACCACTACAGAATGTAAGTGGTAAGTTGGATACAATCAGTGACGAAGCCAGGAATCTCGGGCAGGGGGGCCGAACTAATATTAATATAAAAAGAGTGCGTCGGAGTTTTTGGTCACTTCTCTATAATAAAAATAGTTTTAACCGTATTTTTTTAACCATGTTTGAGTTCAAATTTCCACTGTCTTTTTTTCTTTTCTAGGGACCAGTCCATATGGACCCGATACCAAAAAATGTACCGCATCAATTTTCTGAAATATAACCAAGTACCTCATCATAGAATACAAGAAGGGTATGACCGTGTCAAAAAATATGACTATTTTTCATTTTTACAAAACATAAGTGGACAATTTGTCCATTACCACATGTAAAAATTAAAAACAATATATCAAATTTAAAATAAGTAGAAATTTTAATTAAGTCATTATATTAATTCAATCACATCTTAATATTAAAAATAAATAACAAAATACAATACATCAATATACCAAAGAACAAAGAGAGATACAAGAGTATAATGCAAAAATTCAAGTTAAAGTTTATGGCGGAGCTTAAAAATATACAAATTTTTTTAAAAATGGGCCAAATGACTAAGACTCATATTTTTCAAAATGAACGTAGGAAAGAAGAATGCAAGATAATTGAAGATTTTTTTCTATTTTTCTATTTTTTTATTTTTTTAAGATTAAAAAGTGAAATGACCAAAATACCCCTACTCTTTTTCAAAAATTTGAGGGGGGCCCAGTGCCCCCCCTTGGCCATACATGGCTTCGTCCCTGGATACAATCGATAAAGGTTCGATCCCAAGGCCTAGAGCACACCTCCACCCACCGGTGATGAAAGGAGGAATTCGATTCTGAAACTTACTCCACCGCACCCGAGAAATTTCCAAATTTTGACAACCCGCTCACAATGAAAGAAAATGTGCGTCAAGCTCTCTTCAGTTTCCCCACAAAACTTACACTTTGTATCCAGCACAGCACCTCTCTTAGCAATAAGGGCAGTCATTGGCACAACCTCATTCAAGCATCTCCACAAAAAAAGCTTCACTTTCCCTTTGATTTTTAATTTCCAGAATTTCGTCCACAAGCTATGACTAACCATCTGGTGATTACTAAATTCAGCAGCCCCTAAGGAGAGTTTCTTGAAGTTACATATGGCCTTGTAAGCAGACTTCACCGAATATTGAAGGTCTGGGGTGTGCATCCAACAGATCCTATCTCTCGAAAACTGGGTACAAATAGGGCTAGCAATAATAGCTTCCACTTTATGGGATTGAAACAACCGCGAAATCAACTCAGCATTCCAGCACTTCCCTTCATCCATTAATAGCTCGCTAACCCAAGTAACCTCTTCACAGAATCCTGAAAGCCAATTGGAATAGGAGAAAAGCCACCATGGATCCAAAGATGTTCCCAAACGCGAATTGACTTACCATCAACCACTCTATACCGAATGCCCAAATCCAAGACATATTTGGAATTAATCAGGCTTTTCCAAATGCAAGAGTCGGCTGCCTTTAATTTTGCACTAAGAAAACCTCCCTTTGAAAAGTACTTAGCCTTCATCACTTTGCTAAGTAAGCAGTTAGGTTGGACCATCATTTTCCACAGTTGCGTCATTAAATGTTTCAATATTCTAAAAACCCAAGCCGCCATCTTCTTTAGGTTTAGCCAATTTGTCCCATCTCATCCAATGAATTTTCCTTTGCCCCTCCTCTCCTGACCTCCACCAAAACCGCGCCATAACACTGTTGAATTCAGAACATGTACCCAGGGGAAGTTTATAACACGACATTGTGTAGGTGGGCAAAGAACTGAGAACATATTTGATGAGTATCTCCTTCCCAGCAATGCTTAAGAAATTATTTTTCCAATTCCCAACTCTCCTTCTAGCCGCCTCCACAACACTCCTGAAAACTTCCTTTTTTGATCTACCAATAAGCAATGGAAGCCCAAGATGTTTGATTTTATGTTGCTCTTGAATACCATTGAGAATATTACAAATATCTGCCTTTTCATCCCCTGCAATGTTAGAGCTAAAGAAAATAGAAGACTTATCCATGTTCACTTTTTGCCCGGATGCATTGCAATAAAGATGCAACAAATTTTTGATATTAAGGGTTTGGGAAGAATTTGCCTCACGGAATAATAAAGCATCATCCGCAAAAAAGAGGTGAGTAAGAGTAGGGACAGTTTTACAGATTTTAACCCCCCTAACAAGGGAAAGCCTAGAAGCCTGATGAAGCATATGGGACAAAACCTCAAGATAATCAAAAAAAATGTAGGGAAAAATGGGATCACCTTGTCTAATTCCTCTAGATGGTATGATAAGCCCATGAGACTCACCTATGATCAAAAAGGAGAAAGAAGAAGAACTAGCACAAGGGGTGTGGCCGTGTGGGTGTCAATTTGGGTTGGGTCCAGGTTCGTGGATTCAGGTTCGCAGGTTCGCATGTCAGAAACAGTCGATCGAACCCGACTTGTTTAACTATTCGTGCCAGAATCTTGAACCCTGGACTGACACGCTTATTTCACAGTAACCTGCACTGCCGGCCACGTAACCTCCTAATAAAATTATATTTATATACATTTAATAGTTTTAATCAATAAATTTATTTTTTTTAAATCAATCACTATCATACACTATTCAATCAATAAAACATATCACAATTCACAACATACAAAAAGAAATAACATAATCGCATAAATAACATAACATACTAATCATATTTTAAAGACAATATTCAAAAAGACATGCATAATAATAACAAATACATAATTAAGTAGGTCTTATCATTTAAGGTTTAAAGATATGTCTTGTTTGTTATTTTTTTCTTACAAATAATTATTTATTTAATTTTCTTTTGAATTCACAAATGGTTTAGACGAGTTAAATGGGTCATAATAGGTTGACCCGAACCCGACATGTTCAATTGGCAGGTTATTCGGGGTTCGACCCAATTTCGACCCAGACCCACAAAACTTGGACTCATACCCATTAATTTCGTGTTAGATTCGTGTCGAATTTGCGTATCGGATCCGAAATTAACACCCCTATTTAATCACATAGACCAAGTAATCAGTGAAATCAGACCCTCTAGCTTTGGTCAAGATATGGGCCTAAGCTCAGAAACCTCATATCTGAACTGATTCCTTAACCCAAATGGAACTTAGACGAGTCTATTTGGGATGTGCCAAAATAGAATCCAATAACATAAGAGCAAGTTTCTTGTGAGACGGTCTCACGGATCTAAATTCATGAGACGGATCTTCTAAGGGCTCTGTCTTGAGAACATGAACCATGAAAATAAATTTAAAAATAATAATGAACCATGAAGAAAGAAAAATAAACCCTAAAAACATGAACCATGAAGAATAAACCCGAAAAACAAAAATATACCCAAAAAATAAAAAATAAACCCTAAAAAAACTAAAAATCCTAAAAACCCAAATCAATTAAAAATAAACCCAAGAAACAAAATAAACCCTAAAAAAACAAATATAAACCCTAAGAAAAATAAAATCTGAAAAAAAAAACCTTTAAAACTTTGTGTAAGGGCTCCGTCTCACGGATCTAAATCCGTGAGACCGTCTCATGCAAGTTTTTGCCATAACATAATATCCGTCGAGTTAGTCTTGAGCCCATTTCAAAATAGTATCCAATAACATAAAATTCCTTAACATAAGACCGTCTGATAATTTTTAAGTTCATGATATGGATTCTAAGAAAACATAAAAAAAAGGATCATTTCATGAATTTGGATTCAGATTAAAATCCTATTTAAATATAAGACTCATCTTATTGATTATACATAGAACTGTCTCGTACAACTTTTTGTGATTATTTTTGGTTCTACAAAAGCTGATTTTTGTAGAATACTTTTTTTCTGATTTGCCCCATCCATATACTATACATCATCAAATGGAAAGATTATGTACTGAATAATGGTGACGCATGTAATGGGATCTCTTGTTAACACGCCATTCATCATTTTGTCTATAAAGTAGTTATATTATCAGTGGGAAGGCTCACAAAAATTAAAGATATGAGTTTTATCATTCAAATCAGAGTTTTAGTTTCTCGTATTTTTAGTTCAAAAATATTTTAGCTAAATCTGTTAAAAAAAGAATTTGTATTCTTGATGGAAATGAGTATTTCTCATTTCTAATTAGTAAATTAAAAAGTGAAGAAACAAACTTTCCGGTAAAGATCTATATATTGTTGAGTTTTGTAACAAATTTATATTGCATTTATTTGTTGGTTTTACCATAAGACGTGGTAATATCTTTAGTTCAATATATATTTGGAATTAATTCAATGCAATAAACTGTTACTTATGCGAATCAGCGCTGGATGTTAAAAAAGATAATAGGATAATGGTCTAACCATAATCCAATATTTTAATTAATTAATTAATTAACCATTTGGAGAATTACGAGAACTACTTCTTGCAGTCAAACCAACTACACTAATTTGCTTAGGGATGGCAATGGGTGGGGGCCAGATGATATAGACATACCATCCCCGTCCCCAAATCCTATTTCAAATACCATCTCCGCATTTCCCGCTTTGGTCATCCTGCACGAGGATGGGGAATCCCCTGTTCGGGAATGGGGTCCCCGCGGGGATTCGGTCCCTGTTTGTATTTATTAATATAAAAATATATTTTTACATAAAATAATTAATAATTATTAGATAAAATATCATGAATCTTATAATAACTCCACAATATAAAATACTTTAACAAATTGAGTTAAATACAACAATTTTTAAAATACAAAGTCTTGTAATTTTAAAAATTAAAAATTTTTACAATATAAAACACATAATTTTTAGGGTTTAATTTTACAATTTAATAAAATAAAAAAAATTAAACCCTTCTCACTAACAACTATTTTTTAGTAGACTATTAATAATATATATGCATATATATATATATATATATATATATTGGTGAATGGGGACGGGGACAAGGAATCCCCGTTTCATCTAATCGGGGGCGGGGACGGGGACGGGGATGGGACGGGGGATATAAATATCATCCCCGGTTTTAGAAAAGCGGAGAATCCCCATCCCCGCTCCCATCTCCGAATTAATCGGGAATTCCCCATCCCAATTTATTCGGGTACCAACGGGAATGGTTCCCCGCGGTGATTTTGCCATCCCTAGATTTGCTTAATGGAGTTTTGGTTTACAAAGTAGGGCTTCTCCAATGATGGGATAATAATATTATGGGAGTGTTTGCAAAAACTTTTGCTTTTAGAAGAAGCGATTTATTGTAATAGAAGTAAAAATAGTTAAATATCAGAAGTTGGTAGTGTTTAAAAATATAATCACAAGTTGAGAATCGGAAGTTCAGAGTGCTTGATGAAAAAAATTAGAAAAATGTTTGTTTGTTTATTAAAGTCAGAACAGAAGTAGAAATCTAAAGCACACATCCTCTCGCTTTTAGGTTATGCTTCTTAATTCCGAGGTTGCGGTTAGAGGCATGGAATGTGGCATTGATCACGCATTTGATCTGAGGTTGCAGCAGTTCTGAACTTCTGGTAATAATAGGCTCTTAATATGCAATCTAAAGCACACATCCTCTGTTTCTCTCGATTAATAGGCTCTTATTTGTCGATTGACAAAAATTCATATAAGACGGTCCGACATTAATTTTGGAGACGGATTCTATAATAATTCATATTAGCTAACTCATTTGAACTTTCAATCCAATTTATTTGATTTGTAAATTGGGTTGGATCCGTCTCACGAATATAAATCCAGATGAGATGGTCTCACATAAGACTTACTCGAGTCTATTATATCTGAGGGGAGATTGGGCCATTTCCAGAAGTGACTTGAATCGTCAACTAACAGCCATGGCCGCTACAGACGTAAATCTTCTAGATCCAAATTCCGACCAGTGTACAGCTACTTCGAGAAGCTTGATATGCTGCCGCATAGTTACTGTGATTGTATCCTTCCTCTCTTTATAATTACAAAAACTATCCCTGAAATTTGGATTAATTACAAAAAGAGCACACATGTTTTTGAAAATTACAGAAAACCCGTTAGGTTTGATTCTGTCTTAAACTATACCCCCTTCATAAGTAAAAACATTTCAAACACCCCCACATTTGTAAAAGTATTGCAATTACCTTCTCATATTTAACACAGAATCAAATCTGGGTCTTTATGCTGACCGATTAACGTTTTTGCGTCTCTTATTGTAGTTCATGGTTCTTCTGGTTCTTCATCATACACTACCATTCATTGTGCACGGTGCCGGTGAATACTCAATTTCTTTGTTCATGGTAAGGTTGTCGACCTTAATGTTCTTCTTAAACAGATGTATATTGTAGTTCTATAAATGCAAACTTCACGAGTTAGATTGAAACCGCCAAAATGGATGTCGTCGTCTTAATATTCATCTGTTTCCTTTTCTTTTGGCTGCAGGACCATCCATTTTTCCTCTTGCCTCTTCCGATGTAAAGAATGAATTACCACGTTATTACCAACTGTCGCATTTCATTACTGTTCCGTAGTTGCTGATGTCAGAAAGTAACATGCCACGACTGCCAGAGAGGAGAATGCCTAGCTCCCGACCCGCCTAGAAGTGTGCCAACATTTTCCAACAATTAGTTTGCATGGCTTCGATTAGGTGTTGTAAACATCGAGTATCATAGAAAGTAGAAGGGAGTAGGGAAGCCAGGAAACATGTGCAATTTCAGCTTTAATGGACAATAGTTGAATAAGAATGATACAATGAGCACTTGAAAGATATAAATCACACCAAGTGAACCACACATTGTATTGTAGTTCTTTTAGTTTGGCCATGTGTTTCTTCTCTTCTCAACGATCCATCTGCTCTATTCAGTTAATTTGTAAAGGATGATTTTTTTATTTTTAAAGGAAGAATCCATAGCCGCTACCCTCTACCCTGGTCCCCTACCATCCAGGCGCACACTAGGTAAACTCTCGAATTCAACACAATAACCTGCAAACCATGCAGGTTAGATAAACTGCTTTAGATAAACCTCTGTCATGACTGCATTAGACAACCCCATGCAACAAGATCAATTGACGCAATAGCCTACAAACTGTCAATACAATTGTGCGATAAACGCCCACATAGGGACCACCCAAAGGGAAATCATTTTAATCCTAGAAAGAAACCCAGTTAACTTTCTAAATTACAAAAACTACCCCCGAAGTTTTACTGTATCTAATATTTAACCCTTCATACGCAAAAAAATATTTCAAAATACACCCACATTTACAAAAAAAAGTATTACAATTAGCCCCTTAATTTTAACACTGAATCAAATCTCAGAGGTAATTTTTGTAATTTTGAAAGTTAGCTAGGTGTTTTTGTAATTAGATCAAACCTCAAGGGTACTTTTTATAATTGTCCCTTATTAATAAGAAAACTGCAATGCAGCAAAAAACAGAACAAAAGCATACGATAATGTAACCCTAAAAAGTCGTCGAATTCCAGAATATTCGGCACCCTATGAAAATTAAGGAAGCTTTGTCATCTGAGTTCGATTACAACTATTTCTACCATTTCACCCAATTTATTGGTAAACCAATATGGTTTTGCAAAGTATGTGATAGGCTGATTTCATACTAAATTAAACAAGCGGCCCAGACGGAGGACCAACATATGTCTTCGAACACTCAATTCACAATTGAGATCAGCTGCACAACACACTCGGCACAAAGCAGAAAAAAAAACCCACAAAAAGCGGCCAAAACTAACAAAACCAGATAGAATTATTAGGAAACACGATTATTCCCATTAAGCTGGAAACACAACCATTGACTAGACCAAATGGCAACAAAAAAAAAAAAGACAAACCATGACAATGTAGCACACAGAAGAAAGAAAATATAAGCGAAAAACAGACCAAAAGACTGCCACAACTAGTATGTCAAGCAGTCCAGAAAGTCCACATCATAATATGTATTAAGTGCAGTTCTGAGATGAATCCAAACGCACTGCACTGCTCAATCAAAGAAGACGTAACGAGAAATCTCTACCAAATACCAACCAATTTATTCCTCCTCGCTTTCTGACTCAGCGCTTTGGAGCCACTCAATAAAGGGCTTAGCATTCTTCCAGATAGAAGAACCCTTGTTGGTTCCAGCCACTCCTTCCTGATACCACAGCACAATGTTTTCTTCCTCCAGCACGTCGGCATCGTACAGAGCTTTCAAAACAAGTGCTATTTCTTTCACGGCATAAGGGTTTGGCTTACAGAACTCTTCGATAGCTCGAAGCAAAAGTAACTGTGAATCCTCATCCTGAGCAACAGCAGCAGCAAGATAGCTTTTCTTCTTGGTAACCTCCTTCGCAAAGCCTTTCGACACCATCCAGGATGGCTTCATACAGCGCAGTCATCACTTCTTGAGCAGATCCTGGAAGTGATTGTAAAAATGATTGGAATTGGTTGGCGCTAATTCCCTTCTTAAGATTTTCTTTAACTTCCTCAACAAGCTTCATGTGAGTTGCCTTCCCGTTCTCGGATGAAGCAGCTTTTGGACTGCCGTTTGCCCGATTAGTTGCCTTGGGCTTTTTCTCTTTCTCATTGGTCGAAAGCATAACCATGTCAGCTGTAACAGAAGTGAGCTGCTCTTGTATGCGCTTTTGAGCTGCCTTCAATGAAGTGTCGGTTTGCCACTCAATGTCATCATCTTCTTCATCATCCTCTACTTTTACATCAGCCTGGCGTTTAGGTGGTGAGTTTTGTTCCTCATCGGAACTGCCAGATTTCTTTCTGGTGGAGCTGGCTTTCAAACACCATCCTTGGGAGAAACCTTTTTCTTAACATCTTTCCTCAGCTTTTTCAGCTCTTCATCTGCCGCCTCACCTTCCTTGAGTCGTTCCTTCTCAGCTCTCCTCATAGCTTTCTTGTCTTTGGATCCTTTCTTTGCCTCGGGAGGGTTCTTGACAATGAATGTTGTGAGCTTGTCCCGCATATCCACATCAGAAACGAAACCACAAGCAGCACATTTCAATTGAATCATCTGATTCTTGGTGATCAGGATCTCAGTTTCAGGGTTTCCACAACCATAGCACTGCACATACTTCTTAATAAAGTTCTCAAGAAGACCAGCAAGTTTGGCAGTGTCATGAGCTCCATTCACGAGGGATGTTCCAGTTTTTTCATCAAACTTAGACTGGGCTCCAAGTTCACAACCGAAATATTTTGTAGTGTATGAAGGTGGTCTCGCCAAAGCCTTTGCAATGTCAACCATGTTGACAATGTTGGTTTTGATGCCATTTCCGCGACCCTCTATCTTGGTAATCATCCTGGGCATCTTATACCTGTAAAAGGCATCATCACTGTTGCTAGCACCTATGTTTTGTAAAGCCATCTTTGTTCCCGAACCTCAGAATAAAGCTTCAAATGTCACAAAGGGAAACTTCTGGTCTTTACTAAAAAAGGCGTTATCCAAGGACTTCTCAGTAAAGAAGAACTGATTGGTGGTAAAAATGGCAGGTTGCGCTTTTCTGCAACCACGAAACCCAAAGTATTCCGGAAATAATCCGAGATGCATGCAGTCGATGCTTTCAGGAATTTGTGGATTCTTTTTCTTGAAGTAGGACAATATTCTCCAAGCAACCCAATTGATCCCAAATAGAGAATGGCTTGTTCGGACATAAAAGAAGCTTCACTGTTGCCACACTTCAGCCTGGAAATCAGCAAAGAGCGGACGAACTGAATGCATGGCAAAACTTAAAAATAAGAAATAGGATCAAATCCTAGACAATTTTATACGTACTCTGCGCAAAAAATTGCTCTGCAGGTTACAACAGAAGAAATACACAACCAGCTCTGTAGATGAAAGTGCAAAGAATTTATAGATTGTAATCACATTCTTCTACATTTACTGCATGTCCAAGTCAGTGCAATTCACTAAACTTTAACGTTTTAAAATGAAAAACTTCACGTTTTAAAAATGAACATAACCATGTACTTCCATTTAACTCAAATTAATATCGTCACTAATGCAAGCATGCTTCTTCCGGACTGAAATTTTACATAATATATTCTTTCCCACATGAAGCGAAAGAACTAATCAAACATTTGAGTATATTTACCACCATCCAAAAAGGTCTAAAAACATGGCAAGTAAACATAGAATATTATCGGCACACGAGAAATAGTTTAAACTTTCGAAAACTGCAGGCGAGTATATTTCAATACAATTTAACATTTTCCAAGCAGCGTCAACTACTCATGGACTAGAAGTGGCAAGAAATTTAGTGATGAGATGCCGAGAGGAAAATGATTGTCATTACACAATGCAAAATTACAAAAATCACAACAATTTACATCTGACCAATAATTTACAACACAACAATTTTCGCTTCAATAACAAATCCATGCAATGAACAAAACAGCGAAGAATCAAACTAATGCATAAATCAAACATATGGGAGAAGACAGATTCAACAAATCAATGTTAAGTATGCAATCAATTATCAATCCCACATACATAAAAGGCTAAATTGAGGAAAATAGTAGTTTAATAAAATAGAATCATTAAAACATTGGGGAACTGAAAAAGTACCATCCCTTAGTTTCCTCATTTGGATGACTTCCAGTTTAAAACGAATGAACTCAGTAAAAGAAACAAGAAAAGTATAAACCAAGACAATTCACACCAGAAAACCAAAAGCAGCATCATTGTCAACTGAAGTCTCAAATAAAACCAAGAAAGTACAGGATGCAGAGACTAAATACAAAAAGATCCTATCAGAAATATCCAAACTGATTCTCTCATAACACAGCAGACAAATGGAGAATAACACAGACTTCATTAATAGCCAATAAAAAAACACAACATATTTCGTATAGGACAAGTACTTAGAAACCAATCAACAATCTCAGACGAGTCAAAAAAATACCTAATTAACAACATATAAACGGACAAAATCAGCCGTCCCTTCCATTCAACATAGCAACAACCATATCTATAAATTAGCAAAAGACATCTCAATCGGAATCGATTACATTCCAATCAGTCAAACCAAAATAAAAAAAGCCATAAATCCACCAACAATTCATTCATCCGACGCACAGATGCATACCAAAAGTAAAAGAAAAGAGGATTCAGGTGAAGCTTACCGATTGGACCAAAAACGAGTTACACTTCCGGGAGAAAACAAGAGAGTTACAAGTACTATATATCGAGCTAGGGTTAGGGTTTAAAAGTGGATAAGGGTAAGTGGAGGAGAGGCGGCCAAGTGAGCTTGGTCATGGATATATATATAATCACTTCCAGATGCTTCTCTTTCTCTTTCTCTCTGTAATTCTTCTTTTATTGTGTATAGAAAAGCTGATTATATACTTACCTTTGTTAATAAATCCAGAAACCTGGATTTAATCTTGGCCGTTGAATTTAGTTGACTGGATTTTGGGTTTTATGGATTTGGGAGGATTTACAGAAGCAAGTTTATTGCTGCCAAGAGGCCCAGCCCACGATAGATTGTTTGCTTGCGGCCCAAATGAGACTGGCTGTTCTTCCACTTGTCAATGGGCTGGGCGTTAATTTGAATTTTGTTTGATTCAATGAACAATGTTTATTCAAATGAAGGGGAAAAAACTATTATATGATATCTACGGCTAAAAACAATTTTCAATATATACCATATCATTTTTCTTCAACGAATCATTTAAATTCATTTTCTCACATGTTCTAAATATATTCCTTATAAACTATCCCCAAAGTATGTGGAAGTAACACCGAAATGATTATCCGTATTTAGTTTGTGTGAATTTCTTGTGAGTTGGAGATAGATCCATTTTTCTTTTCTTTCTCAAACTCTACAAGAAATCTATGAAATGGAAATGTAGAGGATTCGGATCCAAATAACACCCAAGCAGTGGCGGAGCCACATGTTGGCTCAGAGGGGCCCTGCACCCACCTCCCCCAAACTTTTTACTTTTTTTCTTTTTAGTATCTATATTTTTATTATTTAGTACTTTGCCCCCCCTCCATAATTTTGTTGAATAAAAATTATTGAATGAATTTTAGTAAGTTAAATTGGAGATTTTATGGGTCTTATTTTATCTTATTATCATCTTAAAAATATATTTTTTATTCATCAAAAGATGGGTTTCTCATAATTATTTGCTAATATATTTAAAAGAAAATTACAAAAAAATAGGATAAATTAAATATAGATGGTTTTCGTGACATATTATTTTAATATTTTGTGATGTTTCAGTTTGGTTATATGATGATAGAAAATTTATTAAATGCATTTTTTAATAGTTTTTTAATATTTAATGTATTATTATTTATAATTTTAATTTTTTCTCCATTTTTTTAATTTTTTTTCCATGTCAACGTTAAATTATATAGGCTTTTCGTGGCGTGTCGGGTTACCCGTATCATAAATAGGTTGTGTTCGTGTCGCGTATTTTGACAGAATAATTAAACAAGTTGTATTCGGATTCGTGTCAGACTTGTAATACATATGTCAGAACATGACCCGTGAACACAAAATTGACACTACTACTCTTGGCCTCCCCTTACCAAATGGTCCCGCTCCGCCGCACCCAAGGTTGGATTTGTTTGGGGATTATTAAGGAAATATATTTTACATAACGAACGCATGGCGAATCAAAATATATGTTTAAATTTATATTTTTGGTGTGAGACATGTCTTCTATTGTACATGTTTTTTTTCACACAATTCTTTGTCCGTTAGTGATGTGACATTAAAAATCTTTGTGCTAGAGTATAATAGCCACCAAAAATTAGCCCCTATACACTTGCGCTTTTGCGCCCGGTCTTGCCACCGCACTCTCATACTCCTACACGTCTGGCCGACCACCCCTCGTCGATCGGCCTCTAAAAAAATGTTTCATGTGCAACTTATGCCCACACTCGATCGTCCCCTCGCACGGCCAAGGGAAGCCAAGGACACATCCTCATCTTAGAGACTACAAGAGTCTCCCGGTGACTAGTACCTTGGGAAGCCAAGAAGACTTCTCACATTCGACGATCTCCTATGTTCTCGGGCCTCTCGCATTCTCGGGACCTCCCGTCTTCCGCGATTTCCTATTTTCTCGGCCCTCCCGCCTTTCAAGGACCTACTTTGTCTTTCCCGGACTTTTCTTCTCCATGAGGCCTCCTCTCTCGAAAAGACATCCTCATCCTCAAAAGATTAAATCCCACACGGATCACACACTTACAATAGATCTAACTCCGACAATACTCTAGTCTCCCTTACACCGAGAGTTGGGGGATCTATGATGAGGGGTAAAATCAAATTTTCCCTCTTAGACATTCAATTATCTATCTAATTAATTATTAGCTCATAAAAATTATCAATCGAGTCGAATTAACAAAGACGGCCCATGAGGTCCATTCATCGCATCGCAAGCCCTTGAGGCTCAACTCGTAATATCAGGCCCTAGTGGCCCAATTCATTATATTCGGTCTATACTACCATGGTCCCATGTATAAACAATCCTTTCCTCATTATTTCCATTAAGCTCAATTGATCGCTGAATTTTTCTTATGCTCGGATTATTCTCCCACACTTTGTCGACTTAGGTATCAAAGGGCCCTCTTAATCTTATTGTGTGTTATAGGCCAATTCCCAATACATAAATTGAAGATTAAATTGAGATCTTAATTTGGAGTACCTCGACTTGGAGTAAGATGTATAACCTTTAGCAAAGATCAATGCTCGGTTTTCATCTATTTCTATTGACACCTAAATAGTCAAATCAATTTTTGTAGAAATGAATTAGCATCGATTTTTTTTATTTCACTTAATTTTTGGAGAAAATTACACAAAATACCCCGATTTTTAGAAAAAGACAAAAATACCCACCCATCACAAAAATACCCCACCCACTCCATCCCATGACAAAAATACCCTATATTTGGTTTCACGTCGTAGTCCGTCTCCTCAAACCACCGTAACTAACAATCACGATCGAAAAATGGTCGGTGATCTCTCGTGTCACTGGACACATAACCTCCACCAATCTCATTCGAACCTCTCGCTCTCTCACGGCAACTCGAACCACCAAAACCAAGAATGTCGTAAAAGTTATATATCTCTTGCTCGATTCCCCTATTTTGGTAAGCCCTAAATTCAGCTTTGTCTAGTTTTTCTTTCTTTCTCGTTTCAATGGTTGATTTCAATGGTCCTTAGAAATTGTTGGTATTTAGTATTTCTATTATCTCTCGCACTCAATTTTGAACATGAAAAGATGCAACTCTGTAGTTATTTTGAACAATTCTGAATTTCTACTAACAAATATGGGTCAACATAATCCAACGATGTGGTCGAACATTTTGATCCCCGAATATTATTCGATTAATTTTGAGGTCCTTGCAGATTTTGAAAATTTTGGCACTTCATTTAGTGTTAAGGAAGCCTCATTACACGTACTCACAAACTAAAGCATGTTTACCTGTTTTCATGAATACATAATTTACAGTTATTGAGTTTAATCTTTGTATACTTTGGTATAAGCTTAGTTGTTTGGATATTGCTATTTTACTGTAGATAGTTACTTTACCTTAGTGTTGTTCAATGTAGTTACTTATGTTGTGGTTCATAGTTTCTTCAAATATTTTTGCTAAAGCCTTTGGGGAGTAGATAGATGAAAACTTGGGATTCAATAGATTCAATAGATGAAAACTTGGGATTCAATAGCTCTTCGAAGTTGCCGAGTGGATCTCCGCTTCACGAACCCGCCTTGCTTTCCTTCTTTCTCTATCTCCGCCTCCGTCTTGCGGCAGATGAATATATTTTCGCTCAAAGAATTTGATTTCTCGGTTTTCTTCTTTTTTTTTGTGTTGAATGCAAATTTGAATGATTTGTTGATTTTGTGTTGCTGATGCATCATTTTTCTGTGTTCTTTTATTATTTTGTGATTTGAAGTTTTTCGTTTGTTTCGATGTTGTTTCGAAGTTGTTACATTTATGTTTCTTTTGTTCATTTATGTATTTTCCATTTATTTTGTTCTTTCTATTGTTTTTGATTTGTTGTGTTATCTATCCGACTGTGTATCTTTTTTCTATTTCTTTTATAGCGGATGTGGGATTTTTTGTTGTTTGTTATGCGAAGCACTTTATGGTTGGGAAGGCTATGGACGTCGAAGCGTTCGAGATAGAGAATGAACAAGCAAGTGCTCACCATCCGCTTCACAATCATGCTAAGTTGAAGCCGCAAAATGGTGATGACGATGACAACGACATTGAGATTCTACCTCCACTTTCTAATGATTTTAGAGAAATGTTGTTACGTAAATCTTTAATGATGATGTAATCATTTGAAACATGTAAGAAATATAAATGAAACATGTAAGAAATAATTGTGAAAATGGGATCATGTGATAAAAGTTTGTAGTAAATTAGCATAGTCTAATGAGTCGTGTGTTTTGGAGTGAGCTTGTATGCATTCAAACTCCTAAATTTTGAAACTTTTAAGAACTCATATTTAAACTCAATCCAATCTTAGACTCACCCTAGAACCATTAATTCCATTAATTAACTTATTTTATAACTTTTGAAAAACATTATTAAAAAGAATCACTATTAGAAACATATTTTTAATTAACAAAAATATATTTTATATCCTAGAATCTGAGGGAGTAATTGTCAACCCAAGGATAGGGTTGTAAAAGAATCGAATCGAATCGAATATTCATCGTATTCGATTCGAATTCGACTAATATTCGAATATTCGTATTCGTATTCGTTTATTATTCAATTGAAAAATATATTCGTATTCGATTCACCAATATATTCGAATATACTCGATTCGATTCGAATATTCGTATTCGAATTTTTTAAATTATTTTATATAGTTTTTCTTTAAATTGTGACTATTTTATAATATAAAATTAAAATCAATAATAAAAAACTTATCAAATAAGTACTAGTTGGTAATAAATTAAATTAACATAGAATTATGAAATATATATAAATATATATAATATCAATACTAATATATATGTATTTATTAGTAATATATAATATAAATATATATTATTTGAATATTCGATTCGAATATCGAATCGAATATTGTGTTATTCAATTCAATTCGAAAATAATACGAATCAAAAAATATATTCTTATTTGAATTCTTATTTGAATTTGTCGAATTCAATCATGATATTCGAATTCAATCGCGAATCGAATAAAGAATATTTGATTCTTTTACATCCCTACCCAAGGATGAGTAATCGATGAAAGCAAAACCCGATTTACATGGGTTTTTTCAGTTTTTTCACGTGAATAAACTCAACATGTTGATGAAATTAAAGAAAGTAGCAAGATGTAGTGATCATAAGCACAATTGAGCAAAGTATAAGCAGGGTTACAAATGATAGCAAACTAGTGTATCCGAAAAATTAAATCAATCAGATTGTACATCCATTTTCCTCGGGAAGATACTTTACTTATTTGATTAGAGACTCAAAAAGTTTACAGATAGCATAAATCTTTATCCCAAAGCTAAAGTAAATGGAAATATTCACCAACTCCCTAGAACAAAGTTAATATACTTATTTTCTTCCCATTGTCCATTGTGACATACCACCCGAGATTTCTCCATTCAACTCGTGGAATTCAATGAAAAGTTGGCTAAGTGAAACATATAAGAAATATAAATGAAACAGTATGAAACAACAAACATGTTTGAAACAACAAAGAAACCAACGCAAAAATAAAAATGGGTATTTTTGTCAAAAATCAAATGAAAATGGGTATTTTTGTTGAAAATCAAAAAAATGGTATTTTTGTCCAAAATCAACTAAAATGGGTATTTTACAGGATTGTGTATGGAAAATGGGGTATTCATGTCCCCTTTACCTAATTTTTGGTGTTTTGGTCCATTCATAACATGGACTACAAGTTTATTTATGATGTTTTGTTTATTCTTTTGGGCCAAAATGTAAGTGGCCCAAACAAATATTATACAGGTTAAGGATATAATTTTCCAATATTCTTAACACTTTTATGATGTCGAACTTTTTCCCGATATTTGTACACTCAAGCATTTTTTCAGAGTTTTTATGCTTCCAAATTTTTTTGTGTTCTTTTTGACGTTGTTATTTAAAGATTGTTACGAACGTGTTTCAGCTAGTAAAAAATCATTGAAATGCAATTTTCTTCACCATTAAATAATAAATTTTATAATCAAAATCTTATAAATAATACATTAAAAATAATACGAAAAAAACCACAAGAATATAAAAACACAATTTAATTTATGATCCGATTCATTAAAAAAATTCAAAACAACATGGAAACAATCAACAAACAAGGGAACAACATTGAAAGCTACAAAGAAACTACCCATAAACAATATAGAAAACAACACAGAAGCAAAAAAATCTTAAAAATAGGTAAAATATGTATTAAAATATCAAATACAACATGAAAACATTAGAACAACATTGAAAACAATATATAAACAACAGAAATAATATAAAAAACAACACATGAACAAAAAACAGCTTTAAAAATAGGTAAAAGTCAGAAACATCAAAACAATATAGAAACAACACAAACAACATAGAAACACATGCAAAACAATAGAAAATACAGAACAAAAGAATTGAAAAGGCATAAAAATATCTAAAAAAATGCGGGAGCGTATAAATATCCAAAAAACGAGGAGCGTAAAAACAATGTCTATTTTTCTTGAAAGTTGGGTATGTTAGTCAATTACTTTCATTATGTTGTAATTTAAGAATAAATATGGATTTGATCCATCAATTATTAGGCCTACATAAAGTTTTTAGTCTTTTAATGATTGGATAATTTCCAAATACATATTTCATTTTTACGTGTGTTTGTTATTTTATTTCAACATTTACAACTCAATTATTGTTTTGCATAAAACACTGATTTTAAATGGTGTAATATTGAGGGTTGTATAAAAAGTATTATATATCCGATATCAATTTCTCTTTTGTCTGATATCACAAATAATATGATTTTTCTATCCATTTAGTATAATAAATTAGTATATCTGTTTGATTTTATGGATTTATAGAAGTATGTCATGTTATTTTGCAAGTAATGCATCGTTACAGAATTTAAAAAATTATCATTCACCGTACTTGTCGTCATTTACAGTCGCAAATGTCTCAATGATTATTGATCTAACAAATGACAAAAATTATCATAACACTTCTATTAGTACCATTCAGTGCAAGAAAAGGCAGTTAAATAGAGAACCGACAATAAATGAATATAAAATTTTAAATATATGTTATATGTTAAAATTCGTATCATTATGTTGTATATTTTTTTAGAAATGTTCAATTTATTTTGCTTTTAAATGAAATGTTTGTTTTTTTAGAAATGTTTAATTCACATAAAATGTTATCTTTTTTACTTAAAGAAATGAACAACGATCCAATAAATATCAAGATGCATAACTTCATTTCTCAACACTTTATCTTTTAAATTGTATTTGTTAGGCGACAAGCGAACAATGTCATTCATACCATAGTTTATGCATCTGGTTCTTATGCTAGTCCCACAATTAGGATGAAGACTCCTAGGTTTTTACTTTTAGGGATTGCTTACTTGGTAATTGTAATATTCTTTGTTTGCTTCAACAAAATAAAATAAAATAAAATAAAAATAAAATAAATTATAATTTTTTAGAATAATTTTTCTTAATACATACTTCGTGCACAAATACGTAATATATATCTAACCATTAAATAAAAATAGCTTCCTCTTGTTTTCGTTTTTTTTCTAGTTTAAATCTATATATATATAATAAGAGACTATTCTATAAATAATAGCTCTTATTTTTCCCGCTCTTTTTCACTTTCTAAAAACGATCTTTTTTATTTTGGCTTTTCATATTTAATTTCTTGGATTTTCGGAAAGATTTTCAGATTTAATATCATTAATATAAATATTATATTGACCTTTAATATCTCCTGAATTTTCGATATGGCAGGTAAATATTCTATATATGTACATTATTTATTGTATTATGTGCAGCAATATATACAGTAGAACTAAATGTTAATATTATTTCCATATAAATTTTTAATTTGTTATCAAAATTGTTTTCAATTCTTTCCATAAATATTTTCTCGCACGCTCACGTTTCTTTAAAAATAATTCATCAATCAAATTGGAATATAATATCACAATACAAAAATTAATAGATAATCAAAATCTTGCGAATTTGTGAATTATTCAAATCGTATATATTTATCAGAAACTTCGTGCAACCAATATACGGATGGGATCTTCTATTCCAAAACCGTGTTTTATCTCCTATTCCAATCGTGTGGATGATTGACACGTGTATTATACTTACTATGTTTATTTTCAAGCATAAATCAAGCATAAATTGTGGGGTTCTAACATGGTAAGTGTAATACACATGTCAATCATCCACACTATTGGAATAGGAGATGAAACACGATTTGGAATAGAAGATCTCATCCGACTAATATATATATATATATATATATATATATATATATTAAAGTTTACAAAATTATTCAATAACTGTATTAAATATTCAATAATCAACAATCAACTTAAAATCGACAACTATGATTTCTTATATATACTTGGCAACCAAATCATAATTAATTAATATTCAATAATCAACAATCAACTTAAAATCGACAACTATGATTTCTTATATATACATGGCAATTATGATCATTGACGAAAAAAAAAATTGATTGAGATTCACAGAACCAAATCAATGAATATTGCATAATAACAATAGAACAATCAATTACACACGGGTTTCCTTAAATATTAATATTTTAGCAGTATAAATATGTATTGTCATTCTTCAAATTTGACACTTACAACTGCCCAATTTCTGTGCTGGTGAGTTTTATTATACACTTAGAATCAAATTCAAATTGATTCTGATTTCTGCAACAATGGAACCAATGTTGACTCTCAAAAGATTTAAACATGAGCAAGAAAAAGTGGGTGATGAAACTACATTTCGTGCGCATTTACCAGAAACCAGCAATCAATGAAAAAAGTGAGATACATAGTATGGTATGTGTATTCCATAATGCTGAGGTACAAAATATATTTCTTACAATTCAGTCGTTGCATCTTAGTTCAATACTCATTATTTAATATTTGAAAAAAATACAGGAGACACAATACACAACAGCCAGAAAATTGCATATCGAGCAATTTAAAATGTTGTTTCATCAAGGACGGGTGTATGCAATTAGAGAGTGCATAGTTACAAATCAAGCTGATAAATATAGAACTATATTTACAAAGTATAAAATATTATTTCATGGTAAGACATGCACGTACTTAAGATGTTCGACAAAGCATTCTCCTATGTGTTGAAGGATTTCAAAGAACTAGCCAATCTTAAAAAGGTTGACGAAACCATACTTTTTAGTAATAAAACAATTTCAAACTTTATATTCACATGTTACAGCTCTTGAGATGTTTCACTGACATTGTATATTCATGTGGTTCCTATAAATAAGCAAAATTAATTCTTAAGAACACAGATCGTTAATAAATTTAGTGAAAATGTAAAACATATACGAGTTATGTTAACTTATCTGCAAATTTTTTTATATCATATAATTGCTTTTATGCCCTGAAAGAAAATACCATTCAGTGTTATTCTTTGAATAAAACATATCATTTACAAGAAAACATTGTGTTTTTTTTTTCGTGTGTGTGTGTCTCTGTGTGTGAATGAGATGGGTGGATTGTTACCTCTCTAACATAACCTCCATCATACTATCCATTAGCCATAATCACCAGCAAAATAAAATTACAAATAAAACAAAATTATATTAAAAGTCCCCATAATAAAAATGAGTAATAATTATCTAAAACTTTTCAATAATTACAAAATTAAAAAATGATTACATAACTAACCTTAGATATAAAGGTATGAGAAATGTTTTCGATTGATTTGAGGAATAGTTTGAAAATGCAGATGAATAAAATTTCGAAAACACTCCTAAAGTGATGAAGACATCAATATATATAACAAACATTCCAAGTATGAAAAATCTTGCCCCGTTTTGGACCTCATTTATCCATTATTACAAAAAGACAATTAGATACGTGGATTGTAACATAAGAAAACACAAACATATCACAACTATTAATATCAGAACTTATCTGTAATTTTTTTCCCAAGTTTTTTTGTATAACTTGAAACAATACAAGCATTAAGTGTGATTTCAAGGAAGAAAATAATGTATTTTTGTTAGTGTGTACGTGTATCCGTGTGCAGAGCCGGTCCTAAGTTTCAAGAGGCTGGAGCGAATAAAAAATGGGACCCTTGTATTTATATGAAAAAAATAAAATTAAAAAATCTACGGTACAAATAAAATTTCATTGATTTAATATTAAAAAACAAGATATATAATAACAAAAATAAAATACTCAACTTTTAACATTTCAGGTCTTATTAAAATAAATTACGAAAAAGATTGTTCAATATAATTTACCGTAGAGAAAAGAACACAAAAAAAAAAAAAAACTAATAAATTAGCTATGAAAAATTGATCTTCTTCAATTTTTTAAATTCTATAATTATATTTTTGGTTTTGCAAAAGGAAAAAAAAAAAGCAAATATGAAGGAATGAATGAGGACTTAAAGGTGGACGACTTTTTTCAATTCTTCAATTATATTTTTGGTTTTGCAAAAGGAAAAATGTAAAGAAAAATATAGTTAGATAGAAAGGCAAAAAGAAAACCAGATAGCTTCAGAAAGACAAAAAAAAAAATTGATATTTGCTTCTATTGGGATTTGAACTTAAAACTATGAGTAACATAAGTTGCATCACAACCACTATGCCAAGTCATCATTAATACACAAATTAAATTTTTGATTAATATATCGAATATATATACATATAAAATAAATTAAAAAAATCCGGGTCTTTGCCGGCGGGGGCCCAGTGCGGCGGCATCACGTGCACCGCCCCAGGGCGGCCCCTGTCTGTGTGTGAATATACTGGGTACTTGGTTGTAAAATTACCAAGTATCTCGAAGAAATTATCCTTTAACCACATTTACCTGCAAAACCAATAAAAAATATTATAAATCGCCATTAAAAATGACTAATAATAAAATAAACCTTAAATAATTACAAATAGCATGTGAACAGGTTTTCGACAGATCTGAGGCACAGTCCAAAAATGCATATGAACAATTAATAAAATAAATATTTTAAACAACTCTTGATTCTGAAAAACCAAGTGAAGAGGAAACAACATGTGATTTTTTACAGATAAAATAGCTAAAATATTTTCGGACTAGGTTTTAGAGCGGTGGTGTGTGGCAGAATTAGAGCAAGAAGAGGCGGAAATGACGATGAATTTTTAGAGTTTGGCTCTTTATATTTGTTCTGTATTTTTCTCTATTAAATCGGTCGTTCACCTTGATGATGTGTCTCGATCTGGGGAGTTTGGTATGAACACGTGTATGAAGATAGCATTTATTAATTTGGTTTATCTTCATGGGGTGCAGATTGGGTTATTAATAAAAAGCTAACTTATTGTATTTGGATTGTTATTCCTTCATGGGCCTTTGATTTTTTTTTTTAGGACACGAAATTATATATTGAATCTTATTTTATTTGATTTTATTTTAATTTAAGAAATTAAATATATAAAAAATAATTCATTAGGATATTCAATTTTTATTTGTAGCCCTGAAAACATTAGAAAAATATTACTTCTCATATATTATATTCTACATATACTTTTTCGTATTTCTATGTTATTGTATTATAATTATAATTATAATGGCATTGTTATATTGAAATATATACATATATATGTTTGTGTATATATTATATTTACTTTTTCAAAATTTACAATATATAAATAATTTTTAAATAGATATATAATAAAAAAAATCAAATGAATTTTTTGAGTTACATATTTCGTTAAAAGAATATTACAAAAAAATACTCTATTTATTTTGATATTATTTTGATTATGTTTTTAAAAATGTAATATTTTTTTTTTTTTTAGGAAAAATGGAATATGTAAAAATTAATGCAATTTATGATTGTCTGTATGGATTTATTGCGATGTAGTGATTTGCTTAGAAATTAATATAAGGTTTTTATGTATATATTTTAATTTAATTGCAATATATAATATTATAAGTGTATTAAAGGTGTGATAAATATCCTATTAAAAAATTCTATAATCTTACTGCGCAGTATCATTATATATAAATATATACTTTATATTAGAAATATATGTTTCCTTATTAAATCCTTTTAACATTTTTTTTTGCAGAAAATGAGAATATATCTGCGAATAGATCTTCAAAGCTATCTACAAAGAGGTGTTTCTTATATTGTTTATCGTTTTTCGAACTCTCCACTTAATGACATCACAAATGATATATATTTATTTTATGTTTATATATGTTTATTTTATTATTATTGTAAGAAAGTAAATAATTTGTGTTACACACTTTAAACAATGTTATTTCTTTTTTTTTTACTGAAATATGAGAATATTTAGGAGTAGAAATCCGACACTATTTACTTAAAAAAAAAAAAAATCCACAAGTTCATCGAGTAGGAATGCTACGCCTCTTTCGAACTTTCCGTTTAGTGACATTACAAATGTTATATTTACTTTTATGTTAAATATTAAATGGTGTTGTTGTAAAAGAAAAACTAATACTTCATGATATTTAATATATTTATATTTTTTTTCCAGAAAATAGAATAATATCCGTGAGTAGAAGTCTGACACTATCTACAAAAAAATTCCAAAAATTCATCGAGCATGAAGGTTATTCCTCTTTTGAGCATCCCGCTTTGATATTGTAAATGGTATATTTTTTTATCTCGCAATGGTGTTCCGATCTTCCTAATCACGAATTACATTTGAAGGTTGGGACTCATGTTATGCTTATGAGGAATATAGATCATTTAATTGGATTGTGTAAACGGTACGAGGTTGGTAATCACGAGGCTTGGTACATGTGTGCTTGAATCTAATATTCTCATGATCAGTGCCAATGCATGCCATAAATTAATGTTGATTCTGCGATGACATTGACCCCTTCTGACCTCATAATAATTAATACCTTTCAAGTTTCAGTGAAGACAGCTTTTCTTTAATCGTTAAATGCCATGACGATAAATAAGAGCCAATAATGACCTCTTTCTAATGTTGGGTTGTACTTGAAGAATCAGGTTTTTAGTCGTGACCAATTATATATTGCAGTTTATCGAGTTGCCAATCGTAAGAGTTTGAAAATATTAGTTTCGGTGATGATGCATCTAAAAACAAACAGACAAATAATGTTGTGTAAAAATAGGTATTTCAAAATCTGTAACTTTTATTTGTACTGATGTAGCTTGATTGTATTAAAGTTTGTATTGTAAATTTATATATATATATAAAATATATCTCTTACATGCATTCAATTTACATAGCAACACCACACTCCTATTATATACCCCGTGCATCACACGGGTAAAAAACTAGTACATATATAAAACCAAACTTTTCAAATATATAATAATAAAATATTTAGCTTATTTAGATAACTTCTTAATAGAATAAATTTCAAAATCGTACATTTCTACTTTAAATCATCATGTGAATTGAGTCATTTCAAATTTTCTTCACATTTCTCCCATCAAATTCAAATCTTTCGAATCAAACACAACCTCAATGGACATGACTAAATAAAACATCTTTTTACTTTTCTTTGAAATGTTTAAAATTCAAAAATATTTTTGTTAGAACTTTTATACAACACCCCTTTATTTCAAATATAAAGATGAAATAAAATGGCCCCACAACACTATTTTGTAATTTGTATTGTATACTAATTTGAGAATTTTCTAATACCCTACAAAAATAATATCCAAAATAATCAGGTGGGGTGGTTTAATCAGGGCCGTCATGTTCGATCACACGTCTATCTCAAACAAACTGGCTCTTCAACTATAGTCTCCAGCAACGGTTTCTTAGACCTGCACATAGACAATCTGTGCTTGAACTCCGGGGTCGAGAATTCTTCAATTTCATCCAAATTCAGTCTCGGCGGCGCCGCCATATCACCGCCGCACTCCGGCAATATACTCGCCGACCTTTTGGCCGCAGAATTCGCCGCCAAAAGAAGCATGCCCATATCCGCCTCCGTGACCACCGATTTCAGCCGCGTCATCGGGAAAAACACGTAGACGCCGCCGATCTCCAGGTCTTCGTCGGCGTTTAGAGCAGAGAATCGTGTCCCTTTTTCCAGCGATTTCGCGCTCACGAGGAAGAAATTGGGGTTTTCCAGCATCAGCTCCGCGGCTTTCGCCGGCCCGCACAGGCGGTAGATTTCGCCGTTGGGCAAAATGACCTTTGTAACCCTGACGAAGCTCATGCTCACTGGCCCAGCCAAGGTGCAAGAAACGTAATTTCCCATTTGTTGAAGGGTTGAAGTGCAATTGATATATGGTGGTGGGAATTTGGGGGAAATGAAGAGTATATATAGGAACTAGAAAACATTAAATTATTGAGAAAAAAAAACCAGTTGCTAAAAAACAGAAAAGAAAAATTGGGTGGAAAAAGCTTCATTCCAGTTGGTCATATATCATTGTCGTGATTTTTTTTTATAGAATCATATTATTTTTGTCAGATTTTCAGATGCTAATGCGCGTGGAGCCCATGTCTTGCAGCTTAATTAAAAAAAGCTTATGGACATAGATAGGTCAAGTGGTAAAGAATATTTCGACATTTTGTCTGTTGTTGATACTATGTGGAGATTTGAAAGACTCGATAATAAAGATAAAGAAAGATTTTTGTGTGGTGACTTACTTTCTTACCACGGCTTAAGACCCTTACTTGTTGAGACATTCCGATTCACCTCCTCCACAAAGCTCTGGACAAAAGATAAATGGGGGTTTGAGGATGTGGTTCATTCTTTTTTTATGAGGTGTAAAAAAGGAAAGAAAAAATGTTGTTGACAACGCAAGGAATTTATTTATCTTGTGGGGTGGAGGTTGTGGTTTTTAATCCATATTTCATCACAATGTTCTTAGGACATATGCGAACCCATGAAAATTTAATTTGGTAGAAACTCATATCTTGACTAATATTTATGTAAATTTGATTCAGTGAGATCGAATTTTCTTTAAATGAGAGGATCTAGTTGTACGCCAGTAGACACCGCCAAAGATAGTAGCCAACCGATGAACATCTCGCAGTTTTATCTTGGTGAGTAATGAAGAGTTGAAATGTCGTTTACCAAAAATATAGCAAGACATAAGCATGAAAATTCAGTTATAAGAATAAAGACATTCTTATCTTAGTAATTTAACATGTTTTAGTTTGAGTGGGGTGTGTCAGATTTCAGACACGTTTGGTCTAATGATTTGAACTTTGGTTCAAACTTCAAAGTGGCGGAAAGTAAAAGGGAAATGGGAAGTGGAGCTGTGGAGGTGTAACCGAGTAAGTGGCTAAGGACCTTAAGGTTGAGTGATTTTGTGATAAAATTTTCAAAAACACTTTGCAGAAAAACAATACTTATAATGTGTATAATATTTAAAATAAGAGACTAAATATAAGAGAGAAAAAAATCTAAAATTAGTCTTGTAACAAATAAGAGTGTGAAAATAGTAATGTTCAAATTTCAAATTTTAATTCAATCATGTAATTAATACAATATCTACAATTCAATTTAGTTTGTCCAAGTTTTTAAAATACGACCTATATATTATCATGTGAAATGCATATGACTTGGAGTTTATGGAAATTTTAGCCAAATGCTTATTCGGACTTTCACATGTAATTTGATGTCCACATGGGTAAAGTAGAAAAGCTACTAGATTCAAACATGTTCAAGTCATTTGCATTTGATGTAACAAAATCCCGCCAAATGTAGATTCAATTAAAGTTTTTTAACAATTACATGACTAAAATTAATTTAACTTTTAAATTCGAATATTACTATTTTTGACACCTATGTAAAAGACCAATTTTGCATTTATGCTTGAAACAAACTTTAATGTAAATCTAAATGCTACTTTTGATTCTATAATTATATTTTCAAATTGAAGGGTTCTAGTTCAGTTCGATTTATTTAGCAATTAGATCGGTTTAAGCGATACATGAAGCTAGTTTATGTACAAATACTACAAGAAAACAATCAAATTCCAACGAAATAGAAAATTGTTGGAATTTTTAAAATTCCAAATGAAATTCCAATACTATACTATGCCGTTGGAAAATTCCAATGAAAATTCCAACTAGAAACAAAACCATTGGTAAAAATGTTGGAATTCATGTTGGAATTTAAAATTCCAACAAAAATTCCAACACCATAACTAACCGTTGGAAAATTCCAAATGATGATTCCAACAAGAATAATAAACCATTGGAAATACTATTAGAATTTTTAAAATTCCAAATGAAATTCCATCGCTAAAACATACCATTGGAAAATTCCAACGGTAAACCAAATGTTGGAATTAATCATTGGAATTTCTTTGGAGTTTTTAAAATTCCAAATGTAAATTCCAATGGTACAACATGTTGAAAATTCCATTGGAAATTCCAATACCATTGGAAAATTTCAATAGGGGTTAAATGATTTGATAATATAATCCATATCAATAAAATATATCTTCTTCCTCGAGTCAATTATATTAAAACTACATGGTTAAATGTGCTTGACTTGGGACAAATTGATGATGGGTGACCTCGAGAAGTTAAATATATTAGATAATGAGATAAATTAATTGAATATCCAACAAATATATACCATTGGACTAAATTCCAATAGTATAATTCCGTTGGAATAACCGCTGGAGTTTCTTCCAACGATTAAATATATTCCAATGGTATAACTTTGTTGGAATTAGTGTTGGAAAAAATATTGGAGTTCTTTCCAACTGTTACATATTCCAATGGATAAATAATGTTGGAAATTCCGTTAGAATATTTTTCCATTGTAATTTCACCATTCCAACGGCCATAAACGATACATTTTATGTTGGAATTTCCGTTGGAATCGATAATTCCAACGGTAATTGGCCAAATTCCAACAAATTTTTCCCATTGAAATTTCCTTGTATTGAGTCTATGAAAGGAAAAGTGGAATTTATTTGAGCAAAATATAATAATACCTTGCTTCCTATAATTGTTAGGTACAACGAAAAGGAAAGTGTATCTCTAACTATATTTTATAAAGTTTGGTACAATACAAATAAGTTGGGTTAGGAGATTTTTTTATTTTTTTATAGATCAATGTTATCTTGTAGGTACCGGATCTTATGTAAGTAGTATCGCTAACTTTTTGTAAGAGTGTTGATCATGGTTTGAACATATATACGTCTTTCGCTTTTGTTAGAGATTTATTCCATTTCATCCACTCATTCGACTCATTAAAAAAACTCGATATTACATTACTATTATTTGCTTTATTTCTAACATAATAAATCGTTAACGAAAATAGACACAAAATGTATGCTCCTATTAAATAATACAATCAATGATCTATATAATGCAAAGTTAAAATACCATCACCATTACGTAAACATATTTCTTGTTCCATTTTTGGTGTTTTACTTTCTATTACACTACTTAAACGGTTGATTTTTGGATGTACATACACGTGTCCACCATCCAAACAAAGTGAAACAAGGAATGGAAGAGAAAGTCTGATCACCACCATTACTAGTTCAATGTATGATCCCATGCATTACTTGTTTCATTTCCACCAGTTTGATTAGAATTACAACAAAAGAGTTAATTCCACTGATTTTCATAATATTTGACTTAATAAATAGTACTTTTTAATCAATCTCTTATGGAAAAAATCACCAGAAGAAAAGAGAGGCTACATTATTATTTTTTTGAGTGGAGGTTTAAAGCAACTTGGTTGACTTAAATAGAATAATTTAAAAAAACAAATAAATAAATCGTGTTGCTCCTGTGTTGACACTCAAATTTGATGTATATTCGATATGTTTTTTAATAAGTTGAAAGTATTGGTTGGAAGGGAGAAAGTAAATTTCAAAAAACCGAAAGATACAGTTGAACCCCTGGTTAACACCCTTATAAAGGGTTAATGATACCATTTAAGCCTTTACAAACTAGTGATGTGCATATTCGATATGTGGAAATTCAACGTATTCTTTTAAGTGTGTCTATAGATTTAATAACTAATTTTAAAGCTTTATTATAGGTTATCTGCCAAAACTTCAGACTATATATGTTCGGTGAAATCTCAATTCTAATTTTAAAAATTATTTTGTAATACTGAAAAGTCTCAAACATTAGATGTTTTATATTTAATTGAAATGTTCTTAACACTGACTTAATGATTTATTTATTTATTTTTTCGACTTTTCGAGATCATTAGAAGTTGGTCTACTCTAGTGTGGGAGTTAATTAAATTTTATTTTTAATTCTTTGACTTTGTCATGCATAATCGCTTATGAATTGATTTTCTTAAAAAAACAAAACGATAGCATATTTAATTTAATCGATATATATCGTATCACTGCTAATTAGAATTCAGCCCACAAAAATTCCATGGTATAACTTTTCTTTTTAATTTGGAAAACTAAAAATACGAAAGTACATTTTTTTTTTATTTAGGTGGGAAGGGCAAGAAATGAAATGTTTGGAGGAGAGGTGATGAAATTCGAACTTAGATCTCTTTCGCCAAATAACACATCATTTGATCACACATACTACATCCAAATTCCATGACACTGCATTTTTTTCTTTAACGTGATGTATTTAAGTGAAACTCAAACCTAATCCAATCAAATATCTACAAGTTACATTATGATGACTAATTATTTGAATTAAATGATAAATTTTTAATGACCATTTTGGACGACATTGATTTCCAAAAATACCATAAATTTTAAAATAAAAACCAAATGCAAAGAGCATGTTGTAAAATGTCAAAATATTACTCATTAAACTTAAAAATACTTTTTATTTCACAAAAGACGCTCTTTAAATTTAAAGAGTCTCTAGAAATGCTCTTGTAAGTTGTAATGAACTTAATTTGATTTTTTTAGTACAATGAGAGATAATAGGGAAAAACACATGAACTCGTATAAGATAGAGCTCAAGTCAATCGCTCTTACAACACAAGACTCTACCATTGGAACACAAGATTGATCTCACATTTGATTGATGATTAACGTTAATATCTTGAGATTAATTGCAAGATATGAGATCGTGATAGCAATCGGTATCGACCCGCATTGATCCCATTTTGGATATATTTTAATAGTAGTGTAAATCAATGGCGGAGCTGAATACCCTAGCAAAGGATCGATACACGAAAATAAGGTGGACCAAATAGAAAATTCCAAAAAATAATACAAATTATAACTATTTTTTTTTAAAATATTCCAAGGCGTAAATGAGAGTGTAAAAACAAATAAATAAATAAGTAAAAACCCAGGCTTCACCCATTTAATTCTTCAAATAAAAACTTGTATTATATTTATTTTTGTGACATATTATTTAGAAAAATACATTTCTTTGAAAAATTAATAATACTTTTTAAAAGAATTTTTAGCGGATCTAGGTCAACCTATTGTATTTGGGGTCCCAAACGGTATTTTTTTAAGTACAATGGGGGAACTTGGGGGGACACACGCACCGCATTTGAACGAACGATTAATTAGATGTTATCCATTGGAGTAGTATCCAACTTGGTTAGTCATAGTCATCTACTATAATTAGCTTTTCAAATAGTTTTCTTCTCAAAAACATATCTATTGGGCGAGATCTATTATAAGATTGTGTTTGATCCGTACCACAATTTATAAATGTTGTGTATATGAGGCAATGATCCGTGTTGTGGAATATGAGATGAAACACATCTTGGAATAGAAGATTCCATCTATCATATCTATTGATCTCAGTTTCAAGTTTTTTTCCTGTTCCAAGTTCCTATTTCACTATCTATTCCACCATATTAGATGAATGACACAAATACAATTACGACATCATTATGTACACGCAATATTATTTACATGTAGCGATGGATTCATAAATACTTTACAACGGAGAACAAAATAATATATTTGAAAACTACATCAAAAATATTCAATGCGACACAATTTTCCCTAATTAATATATCGATTTTATTATTTTATATAATACTAACAATATATTCACACTTTTATTAATAATATATAACATCTTTTAATTTATAATGTTAATGATTTTAGTAATTTATTTATTAGGTTTGTATAAATAGAAAAAAAAATCTATGGGGGCACGTGCCCCCATATTAGAGCTATAGCTCCATGTCCGTATACACGTAAAATAGGAAGTGGATATAAGAATGTGGAACTAAGGGCCTCTCCAACCCAACTTCAAATCCCACCTTATTACACCAAATATGCAAAAATCCTTCTCCAACCCAACTTAAACCTCACACCAAATTTGGTGTAGTGAATAGTGTTACACCAAATTTGGTGTAACACTATTCATTTACACCAAATTTGGTGTAATGCAAATATCCCACATTTGCCCTCCAATTCCTTCTACCTCAAAATTAAATTCCAATTGTATCCTCATTTTATATATAATTAATTTATATAATATGATTTTAATAATTAATTAATATTTCTATAAATTTAATAAATAACAAATAATTATAATGTAAACTAAAAGAAATACTAATATTAATTTTAATATTTATTTTAGTAATATAACTAATTAATATAATATTAATTAAATGAAAGTTTATTGTTAATTACATTAATAATAATAAAATGTAAGTAAATAAAATAATTGTATAAATAAGTAAATTTTGTTACTATAAAATGAAGAAGAAAGAATAAAATATTCATTTGGTGTAAGATTTGGTGTAATGGGTTGGAGATGGTTTTGTCAAAATTACACAAAAACACCAAATTTGGTGTAATTTTTACACCAAATTTGGTGTAATGGGTTGGAGATGGTCTAAGTGTTTTGCTTGCTACATCAACTCTGACATGTTGTTACATGTAATCATATCCGTTAATCCAACTGATCAAAACCAACGTAGAAAAGACAAGAAAATAGCGATGGTGTTGAAGCTTTTGACCTGTGATCCACAGCCTTTCCTTTGTTTTTACAACACTTTTGTCCAATCTGTTGCAACATATGATTGCACATTATGCAACTCACTTGCCAACTTTGCGTGAGATGCTTCTCTCTCTATATATATATATATATATATATATATATATTTTTTTTTTGATAACTCAAACTTTCCTGCGCTTACGACTACGCCCGAGACAACATTCTCCGCTCCTCATTGCCGCCGCCAAGGTAAACCGCGGATGTGCACGCACCGCCGATGTTCGACGGGTCTGGACGACGTACAACCGATCCTCCTGTAAAGAGAACAATTATGTTCGACCCCCAATCTACTAATAACGATCTCTCCCGAATCGAACCCACACGGATGCTATTCAAGATGAGTTCCCACCAAATCTTCACCGGCCGCATATGCCCTGGAGCAATTTGATGGAGCAGGATAAGAACCCCGACCTCCACCCCACAAACAATTTGATGGAGCAGGATTTGAACCCCCGACCTCCACCCCACAATTGCTTGTGGTGGCGATGGGCTAAGCCACCTGTTAAAACTTTGGAGGGTAAACTTTTATACTAGCTTGACCCCACCGACACCGGGTCCCCACCACAAGAAACCCCAACTCCTACTGCCCTACGGATTAGTATACACCGCTTGGCCCTACGCGTATGGAGGATTTTTTGAGAGGCATGGTTCTAGTAAATATCATTTGGAGAGATTCGAACCCAGACCTAATGGTGCCAGGCAAGATCCTTTGACCGGGAAATGGCTCCAATTGATAAAACTTTGGAGGGTAAACTTTTTATACTACCACCCACCATCATCCATAGCCCCCACCACAAGAAACCCCAACTCCTGGCCGCCCTACGGATTAGTATACACCGCTTGGCCCCACGCGTATGAAGGGATTTTTGAGAGACATGGTTCTAGTAAATATCATTTGGAGAGATTCGAACCCAGGACCTAATGGTGCCAGTAAGATCTTTTGACCAAATTGAGTGGCTCCAATTGATAAAAACTTTGGAGGGTAAACTTTTATACTAGCCACCCACCGACATCGGTCCCCACCACAAGAAACCCCAACTCCGGCCTGGCCCTACGGATTAGTATACACCGCTTGGCCCTACGCGTATGGAGGATTTTTGAGAGACATAGTTCTAGTAAATATCATTTGGAGAGATTCGAACCCAGACCTAATGGTGCCAGTAAGATCCTTTTGACCAAATGGTGGCTCCAAT
Organism: Rehmannia glutinosa; assembly: GCA_016081115.2. NCBI lineage: Eukaryota > Viridiplantae > Streptophyta > Magnoliopsida > Lamiales > Orobanchaceae > Rehmannia > Rehmannia glutinosa. The sequence goes on along the minus strand of JABTTQ020001700.1, from coordinate 726,193 downwards.
TGATTAAAACTTTGAGGGTAAACTTTTCATACTAGCCACCCCACCGACACCGCGCGGTCCCCACCACAAGAAACCCCAACTCCTACCTGGCCCTACGGATTAGTATACACCGCCAGCCCTACGTGTATGGAGGGATTTTTTGAGAGGCATAGTTCTAGTAAATATCATTTGGAGAGATTCGAACCCAGACCTAATGGTGCTGGCAAGATCCTTTGACCGGTGAAATCTCCAATTGATCAAAACTTTGGAGGGTAAACTTTTTACTACTAGCCCACCGACCGACATCGGTCCCCACCACAAGAAACCCCAACTCCTACCGGCCCTACGGATTAGTATACACCGCGCAGCCCTACGCGTATGGAGGGATTTTTGAGAGGCATAATTCTAGTAAATATCATTTGGAGAGATTCGAACCCAGGACCTAATGGTGCCAGGCAAGATCCTTTGACCACCGAATGGCTCCAATTGATAAAATTTTGAGGGTAAACTTTTATACTAGCCAAATTTGACCCAAGATCAAGCGGTCCCCACCACAAGAAACCCCAACTCCGGCCTGGCCCTACGGATTAGTATACACCGCTCAGCCCTACGCGTATGGAGGATTTTTGAGAGGCATGGTTCTAGTAAATATCATTTGGAGAGATTCGAACCCAGACCTAATGGTGCCGTACAAGATCCTTTGACCACCGAATCGGCTCCAATTGATAAAACTTTGGAGGGTAAACTTTTTATACTAGCTTGACCCCACCGACATCGGTCCCCACCACAAGAAACCCCAACTCCGGCCTGGCCCTACGGATTAGTATACACCGCAGTCTCACGCGTATGGAGGGATTTTTTGAGAGGCATAGTTCTAGTAAATATCATTTGGAGAGATTCGAACCCAGGACCTAATGGTGCCAGGCAAGATCCTTTGACCAGCTGAACTGGCTCCAATTGATTAAAACTTTGGAGGGTAAACTTTTTATACTAGCCAGCCCCACCGGCACTGCGGTCCCCACCACAAGAAACCCCAACTCCGGCCTGGCCCTACGGATTAGTATACACCGCTCTTCCTACGCGTATGGAGGGATTTTTTGAGAGGCATAGTTCTAGTAAATATCATTTGGAGAGATTCGAACCCAGGACCTAATGGTGCGAAGATCCTTTGACGGAAATGGTGGCTCCAATTGATCAAAACTTTGGAGGGTAAACTTTTATACTAGCTAGCCACCCCACATCAAGCGGGTCCCCACCACAAGAAACCCCAACTCCGCCTGCCCTACGGATTAGTATACACCGCTTGCCTACGCGTATGGAGGGATTTTTTGAGAGGCATAGTTAGTAAATATCATTTGGAGAGATTCGAACCCAGGACCTAATGGTGCCAGGCAAGATCCTTTGACCAGCTGAGCTGGCTCCAATTGATAAAACTTTGGAGGGTAAACTTTTATACTAGCCACCCCACCTAAGATCTGCGTCCCCACCACAAGAAACCCCAACTCCGGCCTGGCCCTACGGATTAGTATACACCGCTTGGCCCTACGCGTATGGAGGGATTTTTTGAGAGGCATGGTTCTAGTAAATATCATTTGGAGAGATTCGAACCCAGGACCTAATGGTGCCAGACAAGATCCTTTGACCAGCTGAACTGGCTCCAATTGATAAAACTTTGGAGGGTAAACTTTTTATACTAGCCAGCCCCACCGGCACTGCGGTCCCCACCACAAGAAACCCCAACTCCGGCCTGGCCCTACGGATTAGTATACACCGCTTGCCCTACGCGTATGGAGGGATTTTTGAGAGACATAGTTCTAGTAAATATCATTTGGAGAGATTCGAACCTAGGACCTAATGGTGCCAGGCAAGATCCTTTGACCAGCTGAGCTGGCTCCAATTGATTAAAACTTTGGAGGGTAAACTTTTTATACTAGCCAGCCCCACCGACATCAAGCGGTCCCCACCACAAGAAACCCCAACTCCTACTGGCCCTGGGATTAGTATACACCGCTTGGCCCTACGCGTATGGAGGATTTTTGAGAGGCATAGTTCTAGTAAATATCATTTGGAGAGATTCGAACCCGGACCTAATGGTGCGGCAAAGATCCTTTGACCCGGTGAATTTACTCCAATTGATAGCACATTATGCAACTCACTTTACAACACTTTTGTCCAATCTGTTGCAACATATGATTGCACATTATGCAACTCACTTGCCAACTTTGCGTGAGATGCTTCTCTATATATTAAATTGCTTTATCATGGGATTTCCGCGTCACCGCCCACCGATCTTTTATTCTTCTTTAAGGCAAAAGAGTTGTAATTATAGCGCTATAGCAAAAAAGTATTATAAAAATCATATTTTACGAAAACAATCTTGTAAATATAGCAAAATCGGATATCGATCTGCAAAATACACGATTTTCGAAATAGTCCTCAGAACTATATGAAAATCTCAATTTTGGTACTACTTTAATCGGATTTTAATTACGTGAGCGGCAAATATAGTTCCCAATTTACGATGACATTAGGACCAAATTTGAGATTTTCATACGATTACATGACTATTTTGCAAATCGTGCATTTTGCGGATCAAAATTGAGACGTTTATATAATTGCGAGAATCTTTTTTCAAAAACCTTTTTGCTACCACACTATAATTACAGGACTAATTTTGTAATTTTACCCTTCTTTAATTAATGTTTAACTTTTTATAGATGAGTATAGTGGTTATTGCTATCATGATTTTAACTCTCTTGAATTATCACAAAAAGCATTTTACTATATGTACACAATTCTAACCGAAAAACACAAACCATTTTATCTACTATTTGACTTGATCCATTGACAATTGAGACCATTTCATCAACTTGGAACCAAATTTGAACCTTTTTTTTTTTTCGCTCGATAAAACACAAAGTTCAAATTTCGATCTTGACTAAATTAACAAAAAATGGTAAAATATGTATGAACAAATCAAACTGTTGAATCTCGATTTGTGTTTGGCTTGATTAAAACTTGTTCAAACTCGATTATATTACTAATAAAATTGGCCAAACATAATATTAAAGCTTGATAAGATTTTAAACAATTTATAATATTAGTATAATGTTGGGTCCTAAGCTTAATTCATTTGCACCCGATCTAACCTCAAACTTGCCAAAATGCTTGATAAAATATTCTATTGCGAATTGTAGGAATTAGCACAATGCAATACACCAAATTCCATGTCCAACATAACAAAATATCGTTGAATTTTACTTCCAACACACTACAACACACCCTTGGACAATTCCAACAAGACAAAATCATTTGAAATAAACCATTGGAATTCGGTTTAACTAAATTCCAACAAAGATAACTCCATTAGAATTCTTTGTTGGAATAATCGTTGAAGTTTTTTTCCAGCGATTTTATATTCAAACGGGTAAATACTATTGGAAATACCGTTGGAATATTGTCATTCCTACAACTATTTTTCCAACATCGCGTTTTTTGTTGGGATTTCGGTTGGAATCCAAAATCCAACAGATTTTTTAGGGAATTACAACGTTTTCTTGTATTGATAGAAGATACAATAAGATTTACAATGAAAATTTCTATCCACCAAAATATTAGTATAATTATTATTTTTCGTATCAGTTTTGAAGTAAACGATTTTAAAACAAAATTGGCTCAAACCCACTAGTGATATATATTAGAAAATAATAGGCCAAATTTGGTGGCATACCAGCTTGGTGGATATTATGAAGCTGGCTGATTATCATTAGTTTATGAATTTGGGTACCTAATTCTTGCTTTAGAGCATTCATTGGCTATATATGCTCTATAAATGTGTAAAACATTTATTCTACTAAAACACTGTAATAAAGCATGATTAAATTAAACACCTAAAATGAATCGATAATACAAACACATCTGTACACAAAAAGAAAATCAACAGTTCGGTTTATACGTATACCGTATACGTACAGCAATAGAAAAGAAGGCAAGAAAACATATAATAAGAAAGATTAAACTAAATGTTTTACCAACCAGATTTATTTTTAAAAATTCGCCCTGTCATTGCAGAGACTCGAAACCGAACTCTTCATCAAGAATAATACCCGTGGCCACTACCGGACTCGAACCCGGACCTCTTCACTAATGGGTAATACCCGTGGCCACTACCAACCGGATTTACAGTGTTGAGAGATCAGCAAACAGGGCAACCAGCTTTTTTCAGCAACAAAATGACCTCTTCCAGAATTTCGATGACATTATCGAATGAAGGTCTTTGGCTAATATCTTTGCTTGTGCACTGCTCTATCAGCCTGCAAAGGAAATAATTACATATGCTACTCACATTTCGTCCAAAATCCTCAAACTGTAAATTACAAGAATTTTTTGCACAGTTGAAGGAATGAAGTAAATTTAGGGATAATTACAAAAAAAGCTCCTTGAGGTTTGGTGTAATTACAGAAAAACCCATATAAGTTTCAAATATTACGAAAACCCCATTGAGGTTTGATTCTGTCTTACAATGTTATCTCAATCGTTAGTTGAACTGGTGTAATTTGCTGATGTCATCAAATATTTTATAGTTACATCCATCAACTTTTCTATATATTACAAATAGCCCAAACTTTTTGTCTTACATTTTACAGTTACATCTCTCCATTTTTCTAAATACTACAAATAACCTAACGAAAAGTTGGGGCACTTTGTTTGCACTATTTAGAAAAGTAGAGGAACATAATTGTAAAATATTTGATGATGTTAGTAAATTCCGTCAGGTCAATTAACAATTAGGGCAAGATGTAAGATGAAATCAAACCTTACCTCAATGGGGTTTTGGTAGTTTTGAAAATTCTCTGTTTATTTTGTAATTACCCTGAACCTCAAGGGGTGTTTTTTCTGTAATCATTCTGTAAATTTATGTACTTTATTTCAAAGTAGTTATTTCAAATTGAATAGTATTATCGCGCAATGTAGCATGCAATATAGATGCTAATAACAAGAAAAGAATGATTAGAAATATCTACCTCAATGGGGTTTGGTAGTTTTGAAAATTCTCTGTTTATTTTGTAATTACCCTGAACCTCAAGGGGTGTTTTTTCTGTAATCATTCTGTAAATTTATGTACTTCATTTCAAAGTAGTTATTTTTATTTCAAATTGAATAGTATTATTGCGCAATGTAGCATCCAATATAGATGCTAATAACAAGAAAAGAATGATTAGAAATATCTGTGGATGAACAATGTTATCAATTACTTACTGGAGGATTCTTCCAGGGCATCGACTGATATGGAACTTCTTCTCAAACTCAACAGACTTGAGATGCATATAGTCGGAGTTCATATCGGTGACGTGCTTTCCTTCCAACATCTACAGTCCCGAGAAAAATAAAAAACAGAATATAAATAATACTCATAATCCGTGGTGACATAGTGTTCTATGATCTTATTTTGAGGACAGCTTCTTCAGTGAATTGAAAATGTACAGCATAGTTGAAACTAGACAATGATGCAGAAAATTGAAAAGATGGTAATAACACATTTAGATGTAAGAACTAATGTTTTAAGATATATTACCTCATCCTGCATTTGTTTCAAAAATTTGAGTTTTATATGAGACTAGCAAATGTGGGTAAACACAAGTAACTTTTTCAAACATCTCTTTGTTAGTGATTGCAATTTGCTTTTTTCTACGAGACTACGTTTCTAGATATCAAAAGATAGGTTGGAGCTTTCGGTCATGGACAATGCAAATGTAAATGAAATTTACTAGGCAAATGTTGAGCTTGTACATGTAAATTAATTTTGAGACTCATTTTCATGTTAGGTTCCTCATTGTATAAAGACTTAAAGGAATAAGCATAAAGGAGTGTTTGCAAAAACTTCGCTTTAAAACAAGTGATTTATTATAGTAGAAGTAGAAACAAAAAACATTGAGAATCGAAACTGGTAGTGTTTGAAAATAGAATAAGAAGTTGAGAATCGAAGAAAGTTGAGAGTGTTTGGTGAAAAGGTTGGAAAAATGCTTATTTATTTGTAAAATTCAAACCGTAAGCGAGAAATCTAAATCACCTCCTTCCTTGCTTTTAGATTCTGATTAAATGAAGCGAGAATCGAGAATCGAAGTTGGCATTTGCAAACACTACAAAATGATTTTGCAGCCAAAAACTAAGAAGTGCTTTTTTTTTTTTTTTTTAGTGATTGCAGGTATTATGTCAATCTGACAATTCACATTTAAGCAATTAATGCTATCCATATACATTATATCAAGTAACTATCACAAGAAGGTTTGATTGAGGGGATTTAATGCTTGATAAGAACATACAAGATCTAATCATGGATAAAATTTATGTACCTGATAAAATATAAGACCAAAGGCACGGATGTCTTTCTTGGTATCATACGAAGCATCAAGGTTGTCAGAATTATTACTTAACTGGCCTGCACGGGGAGGAGAGGGGGTGTGGGGAGAAGATTCATTACTAATAAAAATTCGTTAAACCAACTTGAACCAAGTGTGCTTTATACTCTTCTCTTGATTTGGGTGTATTCGCTCGTACAACATTTGAACCCAATATTCTCCAATCTTCACCTGGTCACCTTCATCAAGTAGCAAGTTCCTGAGAACACAGGCTCAGTTAGGTAACAACTAGAGACCAAGATGAGATTAACTGAAACGTTAATCAAGCAAAGATGTTTGAAGTACAGATTATCACATATCGGTGAAAACCCAACTTCGTAAAAAAAGAAGGCGTTATTACAAAAACACCCCTGAAGTTCGGGCTAATTACAAAAATACCAGAGATTTTTGGAAATTACAAAAAAAAACCTTTAGGTTTGATTTGTCTTACATTTTTCCCCTTCAAAAGCAAAAAACATTTCAAAAGCTCCCCTTACGTTTATCGAAATATTACATTTATATCTTAAATTTAAGACACAATCAAACCTCAAGGGTTTTTTTATAATTAGCCCAAACATTAGGGGGCTTTTTGTAATTTTATCCCAAAAAAGAAAGAAGAAGTTTGTCATGACAAAGTGAGGCATATGGTTCATGTGGTGAAGAATGGTCTTAAGATATGGGTATATATGCATTTAGGTAGTTATGTTATAGGATTTCAATCAATAGGATAAGATTTCCATGAAATGAGAAGCATTTCAAAAAACCAGCACATTTAGGGAGTGTTTGCAAACTCTAAGAAAAAGTGATTCTCAGATTCAAGACGCAAAAAATAACTATTTTTTCCATCTAGAAGCTGAGAATCACTTTTGTTTTTAAGTTTGCAAATACTCCGTTAATAATTCAGTTAACTACAGGTTCTAAGATGAGAATGAAATGGGATACATTGAAAGTTGGTGTTTTGGTGATTTAAAAACAAGATTTACTGTATACCATAAGAGAAGAAGCTTAGTGACAACTCAAAAGTCTAAATTAAATTTCAATCCTAACAGGATAAAGTTAAATAGATTATACACAGTCTCATAACATCAACCATAAACAAAGCGAAAAACACACATAAAAAACAGGGATAATTACAGTAAATCCCTGAGGTTTGGGCTAATTACAAAAAAACCCAGAGGTTTGATTTCACTTACATTTCCCCCTTCTTATACACAAAATATTTCAAAAATACCCCTGATATTTCAAGAAATATTCCAGTTACGCCCTTAAATTTAATACAATAATCAAACTTTAGGGGGCATTTTGTAATTTTGAAACATCTCGGGCTTTTTTTTGTAATTAGGTCAAACTTCATGGGGTCTTTTGTAATTATCCCTAAAAAACAAGCAAGTGAAAACAGCACCTGATAGTCCAAATTGTAGGGGATGAACTCTTGAAAAGAACATACCCAATAGCTCAACTGAGCTTGTTGGGTCAAATATGGTTGTAGGTTTAAGCCAGGAAGACTTAGTAAAGACAAGATTACCTGAGATGTAAATTGTTGTGGACTATGGGGCGGGGCTTGTGCTCATGAAGATAATTCATTCCCCTGGCAATCAGTATATGATATGGCTTCAGTTCGAGTGTGAGGCATTAAATGCAACAAGCATAGTCCTTACGACCATCAAAAGATCGATGTATATGGCCAGAAAGTATTTATGATCTTTTATTATAAAATGCATGATCAAAACTACAAGGGCCATGCAAATTGAGTAGGAAACACAGAATGTTACCTAGCAATATCAAGTGCGTAACGTAGACAAGTTGCAGGGTCCAGCCGAACTTTTTAGACAAAATGTCATCCATGTTGCCCTGACATAAAATTAACATAATTTCAGGGGCTAACAATTTTGGTCCTGTAAGTATTTAAGGTAGCAATTTTGATCCGTAAAGATTTTGATTTTATGCAATTTTGATTCCATAAGTTTTTATTAGTGCAATTTTGGTCCCAACTGGGTATTGGCCAATATTTCATTTGTTCCCACAATAGTGCATTACTCTTGCCCTTTAGCAAAAATACCCAAAATAACTATAACCGTTAAAAATTACAGAATTGGAATTGCTATTTTGACTAAAGGGTAAAATTGTCAAGGACTGAAACTGCCAACATTAAGAAGTTATAGTACTAAAATTACCAATCCCTAAGAGTTACATGACTAAAATTGCAATTAAGCCAAAGAATATAATCAAGCTTTTACGAGGGTAGCAATACGTGCTACATATTCATGTTACCCTCCTGTTATATGAGGTGGCAGAAAAATTTGCATCTATATATGAATCCAAAGTCAGAAGAAACTCAAAAGAAAAACTCAAGATTAGAGGTTGTTACCTTTGGCAAGTACTCGGTGATCAAAATCATTTCTTCACCATGCAATATTGACCCGAGAAACTGCAAAATATTTGGATGTTGAAGTTCCCTAAGAAGGGTATTATCCTTAGCAGGCAACACCCTACACCAAGTTCAAACAAATTTATAATCAACTAACTGAGTATGCATAAGCTGTTGGGTTGGATGAGTTTTAAGGTCACTAAACACAGACATTTTCTCAGGATGATATATGTGTCTGGAGATGACTGTTTTAACCACCCAAGTTCCACGCCACTTGACCTTTTCTGATTCACCAAATAGACCCTGCAAAATTCAGCAAAACAAAAGGAAAACAAAAAAAAAATAAAAAAAAATCTTCTTGTTTAATTCCATGTCAAATGATACACTAAATTCTGAGCCACAGCGCATTATCTATGCGAGTAGTTTCTGGGAGTGCTGGTAACATATTTGTTTAATTTACTGATTGAAAACCAATAAAACTACAATTTTTTTTTTTTGTAAAATCGAGAAAAATCAAAGATAAGTTTCTGTTTTTCAGGCTCTGTGTTCTCAAAACCACCATAAATAACATAATGATATGCATAGTTAAAAACAGGAATGCATATACGTGGGAATATTAACTGTTTGATGGCAAACTATGACAGAATTGCTGCGTCCACCGTGAAAATTATAGTAATAGGACTTAGTTGAGACTTGAGAAGTATCTCTAACGAAAAAAAAAGGTCTACTTTTTCAATCCCACTCTAGAGGATGTAATTGAGGATTGCTTTGAGATATTATATTCGGTACTAATGCTAAATATCCGTATGAATGCCAAAGATCAAGCACAAACACAATGGTCACATTCGGAAATATCAGTGTAATATCTTTACAATATGTACCTGCTCAATTAAGGAAGAATGCTGAAAATTCAGTTCAGAGATATCAATATTCTCTTGTGAATCGTCTTCATGACGAACAAGCTGCATAAGAGTACAAGACATAAGTTCACGACAGGTGGAAAGTCCCATAATGAAAGTCAATTTTGCAGTTTGCACAAAAATGAAAACATAACATAGATATATACTTTTCTAAAAAACACGGTAAATGTGTTCAGCCCACAGACAGTTACAGATTACCAACTCTTTCAGAAGACATCATAGAACTTCAATGGTTATAATATAAGTGCTTTCAAACTTGCAAAAAGATCTTGTCATAGCAAAGCATTGACCAGAATAAAGTCAAGCAGTTGCTGAGTGCACCCGAAAGGACATGGATTATATTGCTCAGAGTAAACTCAACAATTAAAGAATGCAGATCCAGGAGGGAATGATGTGCATATATATATATATATATATATATATATATGTGTGTGTGTGTGTGTGTGTGTGTGTTTAATTGGTATATGCACTGCTCTAAATCACCTGATTAACAATTAGAGTAAACTCCAGCAAAATGGAGAACTTCGATTCATGCAAAAACATTAGCCATATTGAAGCATCTTAGGGAGTGTTTGCAAACACTCTTGCTTTTGGAGGAAGAGATTTACTGCCTTGGAAGCGGCAAGTAATTGAGAATCAGAAGTTGATAGTGTTTGCAAATAGAAGCTGAGAATTTGATTAAGTTAAGAGAGAGTTGTAAAAGTGTTCTATTTGTGTGTAAAAGTCAAACCACAAGCAGAATTAAGAATCTAAAGCACTCCTCCCCCTCCCCCTACTTTTCAATTCAAGTGACACTTTGCAAACACTAGGATGTGGTCTTTCCATCTAAAACGGGAGAATCACTTTTATGTGTTTGCAAATACTCATATCAAACATTGAAAGTTTCCCCATAAATTATATACTGCGTCCCAGTTATCTGTCAGATTGAGCTGACTGACTGATCTTCGGGAACAGATCAGTGACATGAACTGGCTATAATACAGATTATCAAATAAAAGCAGAGACAATTTCTATGATTAAGAGACAGATTCGAAGAGTAAACATGAGCTAATAAAAATAACTATCTCAAACATTTAGTTCCATATGAAGGCACAGGTTAACTACAGAATTACATAGCAGACAATCTAATAACCCATAGCAATGATAACTTTCTCCTGAAAAAGAAAATTAAAAGATTACCATTGCTTGGTCCTCTATAAGTTCTCTGCCTCCATTGACTTCAAGGATCCTGCAGATATCTCGGTGCTGATACAGCTTTGCATCCGCTAATGGCTGATGGGGAAACAGACAGTATCAATAAGAGTACCACTGAAGTTTTACAAGTCTGAAGTCTACCCAAATTCAAACTAATTAGCCTCCAAAATTATTCCAATGCCCTGTTACATAATCCATTCAATATCACGGACGCAAAAGTTCAAAACTGCTCATAATCTATCACTTAAGCATACCCTCCATTTCGTAACGCCGGTTGACGAATTTAAACTGCAATCAGGAACATTCTAATTGTTCATCGCAATATTTACATAACCGAAAGAGGATTAGGTCTTGTATGGTTACATTTCCAAGTGCTAATTTGCATTTTCCGACTTCACAAAAATAGAATCACGTTTGTTTATAATTTTTTTCTACTGAAAATCATCATTTCCCACTTTCCATTTACACATAAAACATCTCAAACTTATAATTTCTATTCTCAACCTATACACTACCCTACATCACTTATCAATTATTGTTCTCATCTTTTCATCTAAGTATACTTGTGTAACCCACCAATACCAACTATATCTACTTAAAAATTAATATTTTTAAATTATATATATTTAATAGGACTCCCCACTAACAACCTTACAAATATAATATTATATATTCAATTTATAATATTTAAATTGGATCCACTACTATCAATTTTTTAAATTATTTATACACATAAAAAAACAATTTCAAAACTATTCTCATCTCCAAACCAACATAAAATCTAATTTCATTCATTCATCTAGACATAATTATTGAAAACTCATTTTTTTCAACCCAAGAAACTCGAATATGGACCGTGGAAACATAACCGTACAAACCCTATACTATTTCAAATTTTCCTCAAATAGATTAGAAAACCAAACACGAATTCCACACAGATAAAAGGGGCAAAAAAAAAGTGCAACAAGAAGAAGAGGCAGATTGTATTACAGTTTTTTGCCAGCGATCTCGGAGATTGACATTGGCGTCGTAAGCCAAAAGAAGTTCGACAATGGAGGCGTGGCCTTCGCTGGCGGCGAGGTGAAGCGCAGTTCGATTATCGTAGTCCTGCACGTCGGGAGACATTCCCTGCCTCAGCATCTCGTTCAATCCAACCCTATCTCCTCTCGAAGCGAAGCTCAAGAAATTCCCAATCATTTGCACGTCAAATCCGTCGTCTCGCAAATGATGAAGCAGACTCGACATATTTTCCGTTTAATGTTACTGAAATGATGAACCTTGAAAGAGGAAAATGTATTATATAATAGAGGAAGATGATTGTATGTTAGTATATGACTTAATTTTCCCCTTTCTTTTCCTTTCATTGTGTGTGGAGCGATTGAGAGAGACTTCTTGGTGGTAAGTGGTAGCAAGCCAACAACGGCGGTGATGTCGAAGAAGAAGCTCTTGGGCTTAACGGCTACTTTTATGGAAAATTTGAAAAAAATACCATCTTTTCACAATAGTAAGGATTGTAAGGAACCAGGGTGGGCAATTTATCCTGGCCACCACAAAGAATGTGGGGTGGAGGTCGGGGTTCAAATCTCTCGCCCATCAAATTGTTTGTGGGGTGGAGTCGGGGGTTTTATCCCCGCTCCATCAAATTGCTCCCGGCATATGCGCGTAGTGAAGATTTGGTGAACTCATCTTGAATAGCATCCGTGTGGGTTCGATTCGGGAGAAATCGTTATTAGTAGATTGGGGGTCGAACATAATTGTTCTCTTTACCTGGGAGGATCCGGTTGTACGTCGCCAGACCGTCGTAACATCTGCCGATCGCGTGCACATCCCGCGTTTACATGCGATAGAATGAGAGCGGAGTTGTTGTCCTCGGGATAGTCGGGCGTAGTTCTCAGAGTTCGAGTTATCAAAAAAAAAAAAAAAAAAAAAAGGATTGTAAGGTGAATGTCACGTGAACCAAATAATTTTATTAATTTAATTCAAATTAAATCTATAAAATGGAATCAATTTTTATTATATTATATGTATTTATAAGAAATATCATTGGTGTATTTTGATCATGAAAAAGTGTTTGAATAACTAAATTTAAACTTATTTGTTGGTGAAATATAGTTAAGACATTTTGAACTAAAAAACATGATACTTAAATTATATTACCGCTTAACAAAGTACAATGGATATAAAAATTAATGAGCAATCTATATATAAATTTAAAAATTATATTCTAAGAATTCGTTTTAAATTAATGCATCTCTTGTTTATTTTTTGAGTGTTTACTTCTTCTTTGTAATTAGCTTTGAGATTTTTTTGCAATTATTTTTAATGCACTTTTAGCCGAGCATGATTGGTTGACGTATGGATGCATTTATCTTTTACTCTATTTCCTAATAGGTGTTATCTTTTAAATCGGGTTGACTACAAGATTCAGTTTTTCATTCACCACATGTACCTTTTTTGTTAAGAACGATGAAAAAGTAAAATTCTATTTTATATTTAAAAGCTTAGTTCCCGTAATATTTTGATACATGTTCTCCTTTTTTTTAATAATTAAGTACATATGATCGGAGGGGAGGTATGATGGGAATCAAATCCCATACCTCTAGCTGGGATAAGAGTCTTAACCACTTGACTATTATCCAATTTTTCTCATGTTCTCCATGATTAAATTAATTATTTATATAATAGAAATGAAGATAAAATAGACTAATCAATTGTACTTGAAAATCGTCAATAAATTGAATCAGTTTGAAAGAATAGTCATATTTACATATCAAGTAAACGACAGAACCACATCATAGAGAATAATTATAGTTATGCTACATTCTATTATCATTAAGTGCATGCACGACATCATAAATTTATTGTTTCCACATTTTTTGTTATTGATTGACTGATGTGATTAAAAATATTGTATCTTGGTGTGATTAATAAATATTGTAATTAATTCTTATATCAAAAATTAGTTATGTAATATAGTAATGACAAATTTAATAACAGTAAAAATTATTAATTAATACATTGAAATAAATAATATGAAGGACCTCAATTATGTCTTTCATGTTGTTTTCTTTTAAAAAATCACTTTACATTCTAAAAATCCATCCAACGGAGCATATCCAAAGAATAATCCGTCATTAATTTAGAGCTCTACAACAAATTTATAGAATATGGAATATAATAGTCTTGAAGTATGTCAAATAACCGTAAAATATAGGTTAAGCTCAGTATAACATTTTTATAAGGATGACATAACAAAAAAACTCCTCACTTTTTAGTTGTCGTGTTCTATGCATGTGACATTTTCAAGGAAAATATAGGTCTTAATTGTTTTTTTGTGACATCAGGAAAAAAAACATCATATATAAATTGATACGCCTATCTTTTTATTGTCTTAAGCATAAAAAAATTATTTATTCATTTATCTCTGTCGGTGAGCATCTTTCAATGCATGTATTTGAATGCTTAAAATGTTAAAAATAAATATCTTCGTAAATTTAAATCTTCGACCTAATATTAAATCGCTTTATCGATGATGAATTTTATATTGAAGAATGTCAATATATACATTTGAGTATTTGATTAAAGGATTAATTGTTATCCATATATAGAAATTTATAAATGAATGTTTAAAATTTTACTTTTAAACTACAAAGCAAGAAATAATATAACTTTTCGAATCTTACTCAAATTATTGTTCTTTTTTGTCTGTTGATATTCCATCACAACTTTTTAATTTATTAATTGCATGTATGTATATTGTTATTCATAAAACAAATTTTATTTAACAAAATAAAATATAATACGAAAAATTATAAGAAAAAAGGTTAAAGGTAAAGAGGATTGAAAATGATATATCTATCATTGTAAAATTTAGAAGAAAAACTTGAAAAATGTTATTTAGATCTTTGTTAATATAACATTTACAATAAAATGTGGTTTCACTTGAAAAATACACATTTTAAAAATTAAATTGTTCAAGAAGGGGACATGTTTTAAAATGCATAACTATGAAAACAATGTTTGACCAAAATTTAAATTATTACTTTAACAATACATATATATGTACACTACAAAATATTAGATCAAAATCATAATTATTTTTTATATATAAAAATTAATATATAGTGCTTATATATTCAAAGAGACTCAAAATTTAAAGCTGACTAAAATCAACTACTTTTTTTAATGAAATTAATATTTAAATTATAATGAATAATTTATTTTCCAAAATCATGTCTATTTTTGAAAATAACAAGGAAATATATTACTTTGATCCATAAATAAATTTTTGATGAAACATTTCAATCAAATGTGATGTTATGGTCACGATTCAAATATCAAGTAAGTTTTATACTTATTGTGCATAATTTAATACAATATTTTTAAAGTAAAAGATTAACATATCAACATGTAGATTAGGAAATATTTACTTATGATATAAAGTCGATTATTAATCTTCTTTTTAGTTTTTCTTAGCATATAGATATGTATATACTTCTTTAATTGATTTTGATTCTTGTTTTCATATCATATTACATTTTTTTGTTAAGTTAGATTTCACTACCTCAATAATATAATACATATCTTTTTGCCTAAACTTATATAATTTATTAAGAGTGTATGTACGTTTTCAACAAAAATAAGTGTTGTCATAAATGTTAAAATGTAAATACGTAAGTGATTTTTCTTCAATATTTCTTCTATCATTCTTAAAATAGTATATATATATAGCAATTATAACTGTATTTTATTTAAATTTATTATATTAATTTTTATTTTTGTAAGTCAAAGTCTGTTTATTGATGTAGTTTTTTAACCAATACACCTCTATATAAGTAATAAATAAAAAAATACCGTAAAATAGAAGAGATTTAATAGGAACAATAGTTTCAATCCAAAATTCCAGATATATAAAATAGAATAAAATTGTTAAAAGTCATATTAATTTCTAATTTATAATTTAAAAATAAAATATTTGTTACAATAAAATAACTTAGTTTCTTTTTTTTATCCAAACTTGTTAGAATTTTCATCCAATTAATTAAAATTTTATTATACCAAGAAAAATTTAATCAAAATTAAAAAAGAAATCTTGCTCTCTATTCCTCCATATGAAACATAATTTATAACTACATTTCGTTAAGTTTGAGAATACATACTTATCCTTTTAAATATCTTTTAAAGTTAATTTCATGTTTTTATTATCATATTTACTGGGTTTATTTAACTAAAAGAATATACAATAATATATTATTAGATTAATAAATGATTCTAAATTATATGATTTGAAAGGTCAAATGGTGTATGCATAAAAAAAATAAGTGCATAAATAAATGTTAAAAAAATTAGTTCTCTTACATTGTTTCTTCTTGGAACCAATTTTTCAATTTTGCATCAAAACTCTTAGTATTAGTTGTTTTATATTGTTATTGTAATTTTTGCTGTAAAATCATTTCTCTTTTATTTTTTATTTATTTAATTTTACAATAGAAATATGTCAACCCTTAAAAAGGTAAAGAAATTATAAATATACAGTTATGAATAATCAAAATTAAACAAATATTACTCATATCTCATCCACTCACCTTGAGATTTAAAATCACATTTCATTAATTTCAAACACATAACTCTTAACCAAGTTTATTTATTTTTTTAATTTTAGAGTATATCCTTATAATATATTCACTTTTCAAATTAAACTTTATATTGCCACAATGGTCGATTTTTTTTTATCAAAAGTATACACGAGTAAAATGAACTGATAATTGAATCTAAATGATGTTAAACCGTATATCCATTATTACGGAAACATACATAAAGATTAATGAATAAATCTTAGAAACAAAATAATAATTATTCAAATTTTTCTAGTAAAAGAAATTATTTAACTTATCTTAAAAACTAATTATTTGTTATGGGAAAAACATAAGATTCCTTGAAATTTTTAATAGTCACAAATTTTCATCTTCCCACACTAAAAAATGTATCATTTACTCCAACCAAAAAATATTATCTCACAATTTAGGGTGTATGATAGATGATAAATTTATTGCAATATGAATATTTTAAACCAATAGTGAAGTTTAGAAAATGTATTTTGTCCTCGCTTTATTTATTTTGAATAAAATAAAATTAATTATTTTATTTATTCATTTTTTCTATTTATTTTGTTGTAAACTCATCTTCTTTTTTCTTTTTTGATGTATTTATTTATTTAGAAAATTAAAGAAAGATATTATATGTGTACATTTCGCATAACACTCAACTTTAAATGGCTAAAATTCTCTCAATAAAATTAATTATTTTATTTATTTATTTTTTATATTCATATTGCTATAAATTCATACTCTTTTGTATTTTTGATGTATTTGTTTATTTAGAGAATTAATGAAAATATATTATATGTGTAATTTTGCATAACACTCAACTTTAAATAGCTAAAATTCTCTCATATGCAGTCTTCTATATATGCTTATGACATATGGTTGGAAAGCTCTCGATATCTAGTATAATATAAAATAAATATTATCCTAAAATTTAAAATATTCTAAGAATTAAAATTGAAATAAATCATATAAGAAGGATTTGGAATATAAAGAGACACTTGTCAATATTTTTAAACAAATAAAAGCAAAATCATTATAGAAAACTACTTATTTACCCTTAAAGCTAACTTTACCATAAGGACTTTTTTGGCAATTCAAAATTTTCAAGAAACCTTATAACCTATTCACACTTTTATAATAAGTATAGATATAGAATAGATATTTGGAAAAATACCCCCAAACCTAAATCTTTAAATTATACCCCTTCACCCCCTGTGAAATGTCTAACATAACCCTTTACAATGAAAAGGACCCAAATCTTTCTCTTCCATGTCTGACATATCTGACTAAAAGACAAGGAAAACAATTATCTCCTTTAGGTCTTTCTTTGTCCTTTCCATCTCGGATTTTTCCGGCGTTTCTCAATGTCCCGATGGCGAGCAGTATAGTAGTCCAACATTTCTCCGTTATCAAGTACATTTCTGGTAAATTGGGTTTGATGTTCTTCAATTCTAGAGTTTTCTATGGGTTTTTATTTTCATTTCTGTATGAATTTTTGTTTTGTAACTTTTTTTATTCAGAAAATGTATTGTATTATACTTTTAAGTTTTCATCTTTTATTTGTGCATGCGTTGAATTTCGTTTTTGCTCAATTTTTTGGACTTTCATGGGTTTAGGGGTTTAGGATTGATGGATTTTGGTCAAAGATATTTGCATTTTTGCCCAAAAATAATATTAAGTATTTGTAAGTTTGTTTGGGTCGTTTTGGTATTCTCTAAAAGCATGATAGTATTATTTTGAAGTTTATTTGTGATGTTTTTTGGTTGGTTTTGGATGTTGTTTGCGTTTTTGGAATTCTATTAGATATGTTCCTTTATTTTCCGATGATATGTCTCAGACTTAATGCATTTTCGATGTGTTCTCGACTATGTACCGACCATCCGGCCGACGTTCATGTGATGTACTTGTAGTAATCGACTACCTTCCGACCCTATTCGACTTTTATTTCGACCTTACATTTTGTTGTTTTTGTTTGAAACAAGGAAAATATGGCTCTCTGTCTACAACTTCGATGTATACAAAGACAAAAAGGAGTTTGTGTCATTAGCTTGATACTTCCCACTCTATGCCGGAAGAGAAATGTTTGGGCCAACCGGGACCCCAAGATGTCAATGATGAATGGAAGTTTATTAGAATGGAGCACCCTCAAAAACAATGGTAGTGATTGTGGAGTGATGGTCATCAAGTTCATGGAATTATTGGCGACGAGGATGTATGACCGTCATAGATCCCGGATGTGCATTCAGTTTAACCTAGATTTTGTGTCGAACTTTTCTTCGTGAAGACATTGTTATTTATTAGTATCTTGTATCTAAACTTTCTTAGTTAAATAGTTTTCTGAATTAGTACTTATATGATTATAACTTCTTATATTAGTACAATTGACTCGAATTTGCTGCCCTTACAATCTTAGTTATATTTTCTTTTTTTTGAGGAAACAATTTGAACATTAGCTAATTTGCATATTTCTAAGTTTGATTATCTGTATAATTTTACATTCTTTCTCCAGCATTTAAACATAATTATTTTAGTTTGTTTTCATAATGAATTTCTTTCTCCAGCATTATATATTTGCTGTAAATAGTGAATATTGAATGTAAAATAGGAAACAATTGAGGCCAAGGAAATATTTAATCATAAAATATTAAGTACTAGTACGCATAATTAACTCAAGCAACACAAGCACAATGTTCAGGTATTACATGTATGAAATGTGGTTGAGTTTCTGGAACTACAATGCTTATGTGGTCAAAAGCTTCTGCAAAACGTTTACTGCTTTGTGACTCATTTTGTTCCCTTTTAGATTGGGTAGATACTTGGTTGACCTCAGCTTTGTCACCAAGCAAAGTAGAGCAGACAAAAACTTGTATGTGTTTACACGAATCAACAACTGTACATCATCTTCATCTGTTACATCCAGAGGGACAACCACATGCTTTGTTTGCTTTCCACTGAAACACCAACGACGATTACTTGAATTGAACTCTCATGCACCATCCCAAGAAATTAGTATTGACCATGAAGCAGGACCTGAAATAATACAAGAATAAAAGCGAAATAAAAATTTATAAAACTAATGACCACACAACCGACTACAAATGACCAGTGAACCAACTACAATCACACACCGACTGTAAGTATTGACCGCATACTGATCACACACCGACCATAAAAATGACTATATACCAGACAACACACCAACCAACTGATGTACAGAACAAATTTTAACAAAATCGATTTAATTCTACCATTTCATCAAATGTTCAGTTTCCAAACCATTACATGTGCTAAAATGCAAATACTGACAAATTACCCAGTCCATAATACCAACCAAATTGCGTATTTGACAATCTTTTACAAATGAAAAACGACCAAATTAAAAACAGACATTAATCAAAAATAAAACTAATCTCTTTCCATATTTTCGACCTAAACTAGCTGAAAAGTAGAACTCAGAACACCTTTGCTCGAACTCAGAATTCAACTGGAAATGAGCTCGCGAAAAAAATCCAAAAAAGAAACCTGGAAATGAGCTCTTCCTCTGCTCGAAATATTCCGTCAAAAATGCCGGAGACGGGAACAATATTTTCCATGCTAGCCGGAAAACACTGTGATTTCAATGGAGATGGGAGAATCACAAATGAATTTGCTTGAAAGATGAAGAAGTTCACCCTGGGTCAACTGGGTTTGATTTAAGGAGGGAACAACACTTTGCCAAAAAATTAAAAAAATTGAGAAAAGGGGTATCTTGGATATTTCATATGAGTGAGGGGTATAATTTAAAGGAATTAGGTTTAGGGAGGATTTTTCCAAAAATTTTGTGAAAGGGGACATTTTTCCAAATTTTCCTACTTTTATTTGGTTGTTCTTATTTCTTTTTTTTTTAATAAATGGTTGATTGTTCTTTGGTTATTTAAAATAGCTTTTAGTTGGCCAATTACGAGCAATGTTGTAGAAAATGCTTTACGCTAGTTGGGTGGCGGTCAGGGTATAGCGCTTAGCGAGTCTTGGCGTGGTTAGATAAGACCTAGTTAGTTTACGCGAGGCCTAATCAAGAAAACGTGAGACGGACAAGGGGAGCCTAGCACCTAGGCAGGGACTAATTGGGGGTAGACGGGGATAGTCATAACTTAGAAAATTTTTTTGATTAAAAGAGATAGTAGGGTAGAAGACACACACTCGTATGAGATCGAACTCAACGTCAATCCCCTAAAAATACAAGATTTTACCACCGGAGCACAAAATTTATCCAACCTAGAGATTTATTTTTTTGGTAAAATACATTTTGGGTGGTTGATGAAAGAAATCTTGTGAAATGTGATTTTCATTACATCAAATGTGTACAATACACCCTATATTTATAGAGAGGTTTATGATGGAGTTATAACAAATTAACTCTCTAACTCGCTTAACTAACTTCTTGTTACAACCATTTAACTAATCTTCTAGATATTTATAGATGAATGGCATTGTATCTTATCATTCCCCTCAAACGGGGCCGAGAGAAGCGAAGTGGGAGTTTGCCGCAAAGAGCAAGGAATCGCTCATTGGTAACAACTTTGGTGAGAATATCTCGCAGTTGATCGGAAGAGGAAACATGAGTAGCATGCAATCAAGCTTAGCAAGAACTTGTTCGCAAACAAAGTGATAATCGAGATCAATATGATTAGTTCGATTGTGGAAGACATGATTGTTGGCTAGAGCAATGTTAGACTTGTTGTTAACACAGAGTGTTGGAGGTGGGTGTGAGATAGGAAGATCATGAATAATAAATATATGCCACTTAACTTCAGGCGGAACAGAGGCCATAGCCCGATATTCAAATTTCTCGTTATACGATTGAGAAACAATAGGTTGTTTCTTAGAGCACCAACTAATGAGGTTAGAGCCCAAGAAGACACAAAACCCATCGTGGAGTGCCGGTCATAATGATCATTGGCCCAATCGTAGTCGAAAAGGCACGAAGATGGAGAGGACCAGTGTAAATAATAAGCCTGGATGAATGGTACCCTGAATATAGCGACAAACCCGCTTGAGAGCAAAAGAAAATAGCATGTGTAGGACGTTCCATATGATGAAAAATAGAATTAAGAGCAAATTGGAGATCCGGGAGTGTGGTAGTAAGGTAATCGTGAAGCGCCTCAACGGGACTACGAACTTGGTCGGATTAGAGTAAGGAGCAGAGTCGTCGGGAGAGGAAGATGCACATGAATGAGAGAGACATGAGAGAGAGGTTGACTTTGCACTCGGACATACCAGCCCTTTTAAGTAATCATGTGGCATATTTAGATTGATGTAGCAAAGAAACCATTGGGTGTGCGTTCAACTTCAATACCCAAAAATAGAGAAGGAACCCAAGTCTTTAATGGAAAATCGCGAACTTAATTTGGAAATTAAATTAGCAATGACAGACTAAATTATCAGAATAAAGAACGTCATCCACATATACTAAAACCACGAGAAACACCAAAGTGGTATGAAGTACAAATAAGGAAGAATCAGTCTTGTTACATTTGAACTGAAGATGCACTAGAAAAGAGGACAAAAGTTGATACCAAACCCAATGAGCTTGCTTGAGACTCAGATAGAGACTTATTAAGTTTTTACAAACAAACCGAGGAAACTTGGAATCAATAAACCCGTGAGGTTGCTGCATGCATCCTCTTCTTCCAAACAACCATGAAGAAAGACATTTAGAGACATCTAATTGATGAATCGACCAATTTTGATTAATCGCAAATAAAGCACAATATGAATTGTCCGAGACTTAACCACCGGATTGAAAGTCTCTTGATATCATATCAATACCATGAATTTGATCATATCCTTTGGCAACCAAGCGTGCCTTTGTATCAACAACCAAACCATCATCATGATGTTTGATTTTGAATACCCACTTACAACCAACGGGTTGTCTACCTTAGGAAAAGAGGGGCCAAAGTCCAAGTGTTATGATTTTGTAAATCACAAAATTCATCATGCATTGCTCTCACAACGAATATTCTAAGCATCGAAATGGTATAAGTAAGTGGTTCATAAGTGGTGGATGATGAGAAATACTATTCACAAAGAAATACATTGGGCTTGAGAAAAACCTGTTTTTGGGCCTGATAACCATTGGGTGAAGAGAGGAGAGAGTATGTGGAGGTGGAACAGTGGGATGTGGTGGTGAAGGGGAGTCAGAGGGACTGGGAGGGGAAACAGGTGGTACAGATGATGTGGTAGGAGAGATAGAAGGGAAAGGATGTGGGGAATAAGAAGTAGTAGGAATAGGATGATGAGAGATAAATGGCAATGGACTGGAAGAGGAGAATATAGGAATTACATGAGGAAAAATAGACTGTAGAGATAGAAGTACAACAATAAGTAGAAAAGGGAAAAATGATTCTTTGAAAATAACATCTCTAGAGAGGAAAAGACGTTGTGTTTGTAAATCCATGCATTGATAACCTTTTATGGTGTCAGAGTATTCTAAAATTATACGCGGAGTGGAACGATATTCGAGTTTGTGTTTGCAATATGGTCATACCCAAGGGAAACAAAGACAACCAAAAGGATTTAGACTCATGTAATTTGGTTTCTGAAGAAAAAGACATTCAAAGAAGGATTTATTATGAAGAATTTGCTTGGGAAGTCGATTAATAACATAGTTGGAAGTAACATGTGCCTCAAGCCAAAACGAGAAGAGAAGGTGAGCTTGATGTAAGATAGCCAACATAGTTTCGATCAAGTGCATATGGCGGCGTTCACTTTTGTCGTTTATTGTGGGGTATAAGGACATGTTGTTTGATGAATGGTGCCAATGGATCTAAGATAAGTGCGAAATCGAGAGTTAATATATTCCCCACCATTATCCTGTTTGAAGGATTTTGATATTGGTATCAAATTATGTGTTGGCCATTTTATTAAACATAACAAATGTAGAATATGCGTCTGATTTTGCTTGGAGAATAAATCCAACTATAAAGAGTGAAATCATCCATGACCAAGATATAATACCGGAACATTCTATGAGAGAGAACATGAGAAGGTCCCTATACATTAGAATGAACAAGTTCAAAAGGCCTGACAAGCGTTACAGAATTTGATAAAGGAAAATGAAGACAATGTATTTTTGCTACAAAACAATCATGATAACCAAGACTAACACAAGAGGCTAACAACCTTAAAGAAGGAGCAATTACATTGAGAACTTGAGAAGACGGATGAGCCGACGGATGTGCCATAAGAAGAAGTCAGGTGGATAGGATAGAAAAGAGATGGACCAATAGCATTGGGAGGAAGGGGATACAAACTATTGTCATAGGGACCCCAAAATTTGAGTTTATTGGTGAGATTGTCCAGGATGCGAACCTCCTTTTCAAAAAAATAAAAGTACACTCGATAAACATATAAGAGATTTGTAGAAATACTAGGAACATGTAAGACATTAGAGAGTTTAAGAGTGGAGTGATATGTATAAAGGTTACCATATTTTGTATTGGAAATATGAAGGGTATTACCATTTCCAACAATTACTGAATCTCTACCATCATAAGATTGAGATATTGATAGCTGAGATAGATCATGAGTAACATGACTGTTAGCTCCGGAGTCACGATACCAAGGAGCACTAAGAGAGGATTGAGGGGAATACGACTGTTGAGCAATTAGGACCTGTTTGCCTCTGGAGTTTTTGGTACTGGCATAATTAGTAAAATCATCACGATACCAACAATCAATAGCACAGTGCTAAGGTTTCCCACAGATTTGACACCAAGTGCGAATATTAATTCAATTTTCTGGCAAAGATGAAACAGGGGAAATTGCCTCTTCCTGAAAATGAACCTCTACCTCATGGAGTGAAATTTCCTTGACCGCCTACCAAAATACCATTCTAACCACTCGAACGACCATAACCATGTCCTCTATGATTCCACGACCACGATAAGAGATGAAAAGAACAGTAGAAACCTCACTAATTTCGCTAGGTTCGGATGATTTTTCTGATTCAAATTAAGTTCCTCAGCTATCAACAATCCAAGAATCATGTATGGTTAAAGAACGATTCATATTCAAATGAAATGTGGCTTTGAAAGCTTCAAATTTAGGAGACAATCCACGAAGAATATATAACAATAAATCGTCATCCTTCGTAGTCTCATTAATTGCGGCTAAAGCTATCGAAAGAACTTTAACATCATGCAAATAAGTTTGCAAGGATTTTGTACCTTTTTTTAAGGTGAGTAGCTGCATCTTTAATTGGTAGATATGAGTGCGTGATAGAGAGTGAAAACGCTGCTCCAAAGCTTGCTGTATTTCAGACGTGGTAGGAATTGAGATGACATGAGGTAACACTTGAAGCATAATATAATAGACGTAAATAAACAACTGCAAAGATGTTTATCGATAAGTCGCCAAGGCAAAAATTCAATTCACACAGAAGTCCTTGAACATCTTTGATGTTCAAAGGTGGTCGCGAAGAAACTGCAAGAACATGAGGAAGAAGATCATGCGCATCAAGGACCAAATAAATTTGAGCACGCTACATATTGTAGTTCGTATTTTCCATCTTAAGATGAATAAGAGAGTTGAAGTTCTGAACGAGAAGATGTAATCCTGCAGGCATGGAAGCCGAGGATCCATGGAAGCAAGAGAATTGGACTGAGATGAATCTAGATCAGCCATGAATTTTTTTTTGTAAGTGGCGATTAAGCCATTATGGCTCGATAACCATGAAACAAATCGTGAAAGGTGATTTTCATTATATCAAATGTGTACAAAGACACCTTAGATTTATAGAGAGGTTTACAAAGAGAGTTATAACAAATTAACTATCTAACTATTTTAACTAATCTTCTAGATATTTGTAGGTGAATGACATTGTATCTTTTTAGTTGAAATACAAACGTATGAATAAATTATTGAAAAATGACAAAATGGTTTATTTGAGTAATATGAAAAATATATATATGTATATATATATATATATATATATACACTTTCATTATGTGGAGACAATTTCAATTGTAGATGTTTTGTAATATTGGTGGTCAGTTTTGGTATGGTACGTATATAATTGTAAACAATTTTTTGAAATGTATATATTTATAGACAAAATTGTATTTTTGGTTTTTTATATTGACCCATGTAAACATTTTCTCCTCTATGTTTAAAAGTTAACATTTGACAATTATTATTTTTTAGGCTTAATTGCAATTTTGCTCCTGTAAGTATAATGGGTTTGTATATTTGGTCCTCAGTAAATATTTTGCGTAGCAATTTTGGTCCCGTAATTATATTTAGATGACATAATTGATCCAAAGAATTAAATATACTATGTAGTGATTTTGGTCCTGTAAGTTTTGTTTTTTACTCAATTATGGTCCAATAAATTCTATTTTTATGCAACTTTGGTCAAAATTAAAATATTGAAGTGTTCTATTTGGACTAAAAACGCAAAAATTAGAACTCGTATGTTCAAAATTGCACGAAAATCAAATTTTACAGACCAAAATTGCTCCATATGATACTTACAAGACCCAAATATTTCATCACCTTATACTTATAGGGCCAAATGTGCAATAAAGCCTTTTTTTTCACTACATATAACTACATAAGTCCAAACATTTTTGCAAACGGAAGGGGCTCGTCTCTTTTTTGATAATGAATCAAGTTTTTGGTCACCAAAACACTTTTAAAATGAATTGTTACTTTTGAAAAATTCATGAAAAATAATTTAAATATGAGAATTCATTAAACTTTTGAACTCTAAGATTAATAAATTCATGAACTGAATTTTCTTATAGATTCATTTTTCCTTTAGTCTTTCAAATTGAAAATTTCCGCTTCAAAGCGAATTTCCCTAAATGCATCTATTCAATAAAATTCGAAAGAAATTTCTAATATATGAATTGTCTTCTGATTCAAAACCTATTTTTATCTTAATTAGAAAAAGATGAAAAAAATCCAATAGATTTAAAACTTCTTTTTTGGTAAATCAATTGCGAAATGTTTTTTTAGAATGCCCAATAGTTGTTTTACATTTATCATTGGCAAAAGATTCAAGATTGATCAACTATTGAGAGGAGAGATTATCCAGAATGTTTGACAAAGTCCGGATAGACAATGAACCTATTTGGAAGTCTTTGAGGGCTTGTGATTTTGCATGAATCCCCTGGAAAACATCTTAAAGTTAAGAAATGTTATGGAGGTAAGAAGTGCGGTACAAAGTGCAGTCTATGCCACATATATCCAATCAAATGACATCAATGTGAAGATAACCATTTGCCATCCATAGTTGCATCAACTGATTATCCTTGATTGCCAAGGGCACTCCACCACCAAGATTCTTATAGCAACTAAGTTTTCTTTCTCCTCTCTAATCAAGCGCTTTGGTCAATAAAGACTGAGAATCAACTTCTCTTTGGTGAATAAAAACGAGAATCAACTTTTGATAAATATCCATATGGTGTATAGCAATAGTAGTCATCATAAACGCTACTAAGTTTTCCTCTATTGACGTTATCTCTGTTACCATTAGTTAGGAAACGAGAGACTAAAATAAAAAAGAAAAGTGAGCTTGACGAAATATTTCTTGCTATTAATTCTTGTTAATTTTTTGGCTAGGTACAAAATGAGTATCATTATCTCTATTTATGTTAATACACCTCCCTAACCGATGGCTAAGATTTAATTAAGCTATGGCTACATTTTATGTACTAAACTCATCCATCAAAATATCTCATTATACCTGAGATTCTCTAGTCTATCAACTACCCTAGAACTTTCTATGCACTTTCTTCAAGTATATCTTAGATATTTTTCTAAGACAATTTTAGAATCTAGAGTAACTTTTGAGAATTTGGCTTATAATTTTCCACTCTTCATCTCAAGGGCTCAATAACCATCCATCCAAGATATTTTCAAAGATCACAAGTAACATTCTTGACTTCCTTAGCTAGTTGTGGTTGTATATAAGACGTGTTAATCCACCCTATTGGAAAAGTCAACAATAGTTGGCAAACTTTGTTGGCGGTAGGGTGCCATAGGGATGGCAAATACTCGTGGAAAAGTGCAGCCAATTATTTTGACATTAGGCATCGAAATGCCAACCTTATGACAAACATTTATTACATGAGTTTTTTTCCATCCATTTTGCCTATAAATAGGTTTCACTCGGAGATGAAAAATTACACCGAGAAGAATCAATTTAGCAATTGCTGAGAAAGAGAGAAAAAAAGAGAGTAGAGAGATTTCTATAAGTGTGTGTTTTGAGTGAAGAAAAGGGAGAAAAATCAGTAGTGATTTCATTCTCACCCAAAATAGCATTCTTATTTTCTCGGGTATTCTAAGTTGAGTGACTTGAGATAATTTGTGTATCTCATATCTTTAGGAGGAATTTTGTAATCCTACTATACATTTAGTGGAGAATTTATCTGGACTACGGTCTCGTGGTTTTTTCCAATTTGGGTTTTCCATGTAAAAATTCTTGTGTGCTATTTTTATCGCCTTGCACTATTATTTGGTATTCTTGGTTTGGTTCCTATTTTTAATCCAGCTAGGTGGGAAAAGATTTTACTTTTTTTTGCTTTGTGTCAGTGTCATTTATTTTCCTCTTTCCCAACAAGTGGTATCAGAGCCACATAGTTGAGGATTAACAAAAATGGAGGAATCGACATCTGTTGGTGGGATGTTCAAACTCAACGGATCCAACTACAATAATTGGAAACCGAGTATGTTGGATCTTCTCTACTGTAAGGATCTTTATTTGTCCTTGAAAGGTGATACTGCCAAACCAAAAGATACAAGTGATGACGAGTGGAAAATCCTACACAGAAAAATTGTAGGATATATCCGACATTTCCTTGAGCATAGCATTTCCCATCATTTTGCTAATGAGGAAAAGGTTGATATTCTATGGAAAAATATTGAAACCTGTTTGAGAGCAAAAATGCCTTGAACAAAGCTTCTATTATCAGAAACATTGTCCGACTCAGATACACAGAAGGTGCGAACATGTCAGAGCACCTAAATGCTTACCAGGGCCGATAAATCAATCTACCACTATGAAAATATCCTTTGATGATGAATTAATTGCTTTATTGTTGCTCACATCGTTACCAGACATTAGGACACACTTGTAGTGGTAGCCAAGAACTCAAATTTCCGAATGGTGAACCGACTATGCGATGGTCAAAGATTGTCTTCTTAATGAAAAGTCTAGAAGAAAGGAGTTATAATATTCTTTTTGAGTCAAAAGTCTTAGTAGCCGAAAATGACAAACGGTGAAGGAGCAAGTATAGAGGTTCTCGAAATAAAAGAGACAAATCCAGGGGGAGGTCCAAATCCAAGAAGGACTTCAAATGTCATTATTGTGGTGGTCCTAAGCACTATGAAAGAGATTGTAGAAAGAAGAAAAGAGATCGAAAGAATGTAAATAATTAAAATAAGATCAATGATAAAGACACTCTCTATAAAGCGATTTGATGGCGATGTTGTCATCATTTGTGATGATGCTTGTATCAGTTCTGCATGCCAGCAGACGACCGGATTATTGATTCAGGAGCTTGATATCATATCACACCTCATCGTCATATCTTCACATCATACACCAGTGACAACTTTGGCAAAGTCGAATGGCCAACCATGGTATGATGGAGGTCATTGGCATATGTAACATCATATTGAACACCGATACGGGGAAGCGGAACTTCGTGCTCGGGATGTCAAACATATTCCGACATTCGACTAAATATTATTTCCACTGGCAAGCTTAACGATGCTGGCTGTGACAATCACTTTGGTGAAGGAAAATAGAAGCTCACCAAAGGTTCTCTCATTGTCGCTAAGGGACAGAAGCAAAATTCTCTGTACCTGATGCAGGCCAGATTATCCAATGGAGAGGTGAATGCCATTGATAAAAGTTCCTCCATTGAGTTATGGCATAAAAGGCTCGGACATCTAAGTCAGAAGAGTTTGGAAGTTCGACTAGAAAGAAACTTCTCCCGAGAGGTAACCAAGATGCCCCTAAAAACATGTGTTGATTGTTTAATTGGAAAACAACACAGAGTTGCTTTCAAGAGTTTTCACCATTAAGAAAATCTTATCCACTAGATATGGTGCATACTGATTTGTGCTACATGAAAGATAGAAGTCTTGGTGGTGCAACATATTTTGTCACATTTATTGATGATTTCTCTAGAAAAGTCTGGTGCTTTGCTTTTGAAATCTAAAGATCAAGTTCTGGGCATCTTTAAGAATTTCCAAGCTAGTGTTGAAAGAGAAACATGAAATAAGTTGAAGCGAGTTCGTGCTGACAATGGTGGTGAATACCAGGGTCCATTTGAGCAACATTGTAGGGATCATGGAATCAAACTTGAGAAGAGTGTTCCAAAAACTCCTCAACATAATAGCGTAGCAGAAAGAATGAACAGGATAATTTGTGAACGAGTCAAATGCATGTTGTCACATTCCAATCTGCCCAAATCCTTTTGGGGTGAAGCAATGAGGACTGTAGTTGATCTAATCAACCTTTCTCCATCAGCTCCTCTGGGTGGCGACATTCCAGATAGAGTTTGGACTGGAAAAGATGTTTCCTACAAACACTTGAGAGTGTTTGGCTGCAGGGCATTCATACATATTCCAAAAGATGAACGATCCAAGATTGATGACAAGACCAAGTAATGCATCATCTTGGGCTATGGCCATGAAGAATTTGGCTATAGGTTATGGGACCCAGCCAAGAAGAAAGTTATCAGAAGCAGGGATATTGTATTTCTTGAGGATCAGACAATTGAAGATGCCAAACAGATTGAGAAATCTGAATCAAACCAATATGTTCCAGATGACGTAGATCCAATTTCTTCTCCTAGAAATCAGAATCACGGGGGAGGTGTGCAAGAGAAACACCATGATACAACTGTTGATGTCCCTCCAGTTCCACCACTAGAAGATGCGGCTAGAAGGTCCACCAGGTAAAGACAACCTTCTACCAAATATAGCCCATATGAGTATGTAATGCTCACTGATGGGGGAGAACCACAAAGTTTCGCAGAGGCCATATCACATGATCAGAAGGATATGTGGATGGAAGCCATGAAAAAAGAGATGAACTCTTTGCAGAAAAATCACACCTATAATCTGGTGAAGCTACCAAAAGGTAACCGTACTCTGAAAATTAAATCGGTGTACAGGTTGAAGACTGAAGAGCAAAGTTTACAACCAAGGTATAAAGCTAGGCTGGTTGTGAAGGGTTTCAGTCAGAAGAAGGGTGTTGATTTTGAAGAAATTTTCTCACCAGTGGTGAAGATGTCCGCAATCAGAGTTGTTCTTAGGATAGCCGCGTTTGATCCGGAAATTGAACAACTTGATGTGAAGACTGCATTTCTTAATGGAGATTTAATGAAGAAATCTATATGGAGCAACCAAAAGGATTCAAAGTCAAAGGTAAGGAGAACTTGGTATGCAGGTTGAAGAAGAGCTTGTACGGCTTAAAACAACCTCCAAGACAATGGTACAAGAAGTTTGACTTCTTCATAACTGACCATGACTACAACAGATCATCGATTCATCATTGTGTATTCTTTAAAAAATTCAAATAGTAAATGACTTTATCATACTATTATTGTATATGGATGATATCTTTGATTGTAGGTTATGACGCAAGCAAGATTGAAAAGCTGAAGAAACAACTTGGCAAGTCTTTTGCGATGAAAGACTTAGGATAGGCTAAACAAATTCTCGGGATGAAAATCTCAAGAGACAGGACAAGCAGGAAGCTTTGGTTATCTCAAGAAAAATGCAATGAGAAAGTTCTTGAGAGATTCAACATGAGCGAGGCAAAACCAATCAAATACTCCACTTGTGGGTCACTTCAAGCTTAGCTCAACTTAACGCAATGTCCAACAAGTGAGAAAGATAAAGCAGAAATGCAAAAGATACCATATGGCAGTTTGATGTATGTTATGGTATGTACTAGACCTGATATTGCTCATGTAGTCGATGTTGTTAGCCGTTTTCTCTCTAATCCAGGGAAAAATCACTGGTCCTGCAAATGAAATGGATATTTCGGTACTTGAGAGGTACTTCTAAATATTGTCTAAAATTTGGTGATGACCAAATTGTATTAGACGGATTCACGATGCAGATATGGCTGGTGATGTTGATTCTAGGAAGTCCACATCCGGATACCGATGAGATTTGCGAGGGAACTATCTCTTGGCAATCGAAACTTCAAAAATGTGTGGCATTATCCACAATTGAAGTAAAGTATATTCTTTGTGATGGAAGCTTGCAAGGAGATGTTGCGGTTGAAAAAGTTTATACAATAATTAGAATTGAAGCAGAAAAAATACACACTCAACTCGTGATGATCGAGAATGTAATCCACTTGAGTAAGAATTCTTCATTCCACTCAAGGTCAAAACACATTAATGTGAGATACCATTGGATTCGGGATGTGCTAGATGAAAAGTTGATGCAACTTGATAAAGTTCACATTGATGAAAATGGCGCGGATATCTTTGTGAAGTCTTTACCAATAGATAAGTTTGAAGTTTGCGAAGAAAACAAGATTGGTTGATTTACCACATGAGGTGGAGGGGAGAATTGTTAATCCACCCCATTAGAAAAGTCAACAATAGTGGGTAAGCTTTGTTGGCTAATTGAGTAGGTGACATAAGGATGGCAAATACTTTTGGAAAAATGCAGCCAATTTTTTTGACATTAGGCAATCGAATTGCCAATCTTATTTGACAAACATTTATTACATGTGTTTGTTTTCCATCCATTTTGCCTATAAATAGGTTTCACTTGGAGATGAAAAATTACACCGGAAGAAGCAATTTGGCAATTCTTTGAGAAAGAGAGAAAAATAGAGAGTAGGAGATTTCTATAAGTGTGTGTTCGAGTGAAGAAAAGAGAGAAACATTAGTAGTGATTTTTCATTCTCACCCAAAATAGCATTTCTGTTTTCTCGGGTATTCCAAGTTGATTGACTTGATATAATTTATATATCCTCTATCTTTATGGAGGAATTTTGTAATCCTACTATACATTTAGTGGAGGATTTATCTGGACTACGGTCTCGTGGTTTTTCCCTATTTGGGTTTTCCAGGTAAAAATTCTTGTGTGCTATTTTTATCGTCTTGCACTATTATTTGGTATTCTTGGTTTGGTTCCCAATTTTAATCCAGCTAGGTGGGAAAAGATTTTACTGTTTCCGCTGTGCCCATTGTTTTATATGTTTTGTGTGATTTCTATTTTTCGTGTGAGTGATTGTGCGTATTTTTGTGTCTTTTCGCCCCATTTTATATTGTCATATGTTACATATGGTATTTTGTTTGTTTCGTAGGTTTTTCGTAAAAAGAACTTAAAAATAGGCTAAAACGGTCAAAACGAACATTAAGGGCAAAAGATAGTCGAGAAAATCTATGTTGTGTGCGCGCGCAAGGGTGCTCAAAGACGCAACATCAAGATTGACGTGATTGTGCGCGCCCGCAAGAAGAAGGCTGTGGGCGTGCACAACAAAATCGAAGGACACGCGTGCACCGCGCACACAAGCCACGTGCAAGGCCACGCGGAAAGGAGGAGTGCGGCGCGCAAGTCTGCGCACATGGATGCTGCGCGGCGCGCACTATGCGCGGACGCGCACCAAGAGATGTTTCTAGAATTTTAAATTTGATTTTCCCTTTCCTTTTTAGATTCTTCCACCTTGTATAGGACTTATGCTTATAAATAACACTTGGGGGATCCATAATTTCGTACACTCTCATTCATAGCACTTCTATACTTTAGTTTTTTGGTATTTTTATCTTGATTTCAACATTGGTATTGCTTGGGTTCTTCCCCTTGAAGTTATCTTGTTTCTTAATCAAATAGTTAGATTTCTTCATCTCTTTTGTCTGATTTCAATTATTGGGTGATTATTATTGTTGCATGATTATGTTTATGATTGTTTTCTTTCCTCCAGTTGAGATTATGATCTCATCTTCAAGCATGGACTAATTTTCTTGTTCTAGGATTAGGATGATTTGATTCAAACAAACAAGCATGAGTATTGATTAATTGATCTGCTTTACTGAATAAATTGTTTTACTTGTTGATTGATGTTTGGCCAACTCTTGTTTGTTTAAGGGGATAATTGAGATCGATCGAAGATATTGTTCCTGGACTAAATTTATTCAAGGGGTTAGACATGAATCAAAAATGTATTATCTAACCCTAGGGCTTAATAAAAATATCAAATTATGTTGGAATAACCATAATCTGTGAATACGTGAGTTATCAGACCTAGGCCTTATTTTTACATTATTGTTATATTTATTACCCGCATGATCAATTGGTTAAAATTCTGCTTGTGAGTTTGATGAGATAAATCCGAAATCCTAGACTTTCTTCCATATATTTTTCTCAAAATTTATCCATGTTCAGTTTAATTATTGTCTTTTTACTTGTTCTCTTTTAGTTTATTAAAATCACAAAATTGGTTAGAGTGTTTAGGTTTTATTTTCCGTCTATTGTGTTGCATAATAATTATTTGCCTAGGCTAAGTCTTCCTTGAGAAACGACTTGTGGTTAACTTGCTACCCTACAATTGATCTCATTTTCTTGCGAGGATTGTTAGACTTTTATAGGTGTTTAGCGGTCGAACACCGGTGTCCTTTATTTTGACACTCTTTCCTAATAAGACATAGGGTTAAATTCAGTTGTTATATTTTGCCATAAATATTTATTTGATTTTCTTTATTTCGAGTTTAAAATAATGGTAAATAACTCGATTAATATATATCAATAAAAATGGAAAGAAATCAATCTTATTGGATACAATTGAATATTCTGTGATTTCAAAGCTAATGTGTTATTCATTACTCTCAACACTTCCATCATATAATTAAGGATGACCATGATTAGGAACCATCGGTTCTGGTTATGAAACTGTCGATTCTAGTTCCTAAAAAATGAGAAACCAAAACCATTGCCTCATGGTTCTGGTTCCAAAATGGAACTCGCTTCCTCCACGGTTCCATTTTTCGATTTAACCGCAACTATTTTTTTGTTTATATTTTGATAGTGCATTAATATATATATATATATATACATACATATAGGGATGAGATTTCGTGTGCGCTCTCTTATCATGTGGCAATGTGGATTGATCTCATCCATCCACATCTTTTTATTCAATGGTCCGGTTGCTATTAAAAATAACTGATTTATCAATTAAGTAATAGGTGGAAAGGTCATAATAGTAACTAGCAAAATGCCATAAATCACGCCCTACAATCAAGGGATTGATAAATATCACGTTTCCATAACTAAAATTGTGCACCATTTTAATAGTCAATGACAGACACCATTTAATAAATCGATTGTACACCATTTTATATCTAACAATACATAATTGTATAACTAATTGTACATCATCTAAAGGAACTATAAATACAAAATGGTGTAACTATCTTCCGATTTAATAACTTAACTGTGCTCTATTTTATATCTAACAGTGCATCATTGTATAACTAATTGTACATCATCCAAAAGCCCTATAAAGACAAAATGGTATAACCACCTTTCCATAATGACGCCCTACAATCATGGATGTGATAAAGAGCACGTTTCCATAATCGAATTATGCACCAATTTAATAGATGAATCGTATGTACTATTTAATAACTAATCGTGCACCATTTTATATCTAACGCATGCATCATTGTATAACTAATTGTAAATCATTGTGAGTAAATCACAATTGAATGAAAAGCAGGAACAATCGTAAAATCAAATTCCATAAAAACTGCTGAGATTGAATGGTGTACAATTAGTTATAAAATAATGCATTGTTAGATATAAAATGGTGTACAATCAGTTAGTAAATGATGTACAGTTCAACTATTAAAATGGTGCACAATTCAGTTATGAAAACGTGATATTAATCAATTTCTTGATTGTAGGGGTGTGATTTATGGCATTTTGCTAGTTACTATTATACCCTTTTCACTTATTACTTAATTGATAAATCAGTTATTTTTAGTAGCAATCTGGACCATTGAATAAAATATGTGGACGGATTGGATTAATCAACACCTTTGCCACACCGGTAAGCCCCGCCACATTTGATCCTAACCATATATATATATATGGGAATGATCATGTGAGGCATTGGCTCTAGATGAGACACAATGGACTAATCTCAACCATCCCCACTATTAATCAATGGGTGAGATTTAATGGATAAAAAATATATTAAAATATTAATTTAATCAACATAAGAGTAATAGGGTAAAATAACATAACAATGTAGTTACAAAAATAAAGGAGATTAAAATCAAATCCCTTCATCTCTCATACAATCTCAAATTCACGTATTCATCTCTCTCTCTCTCTCTCTCTCTCTCTCTCTCTCTCTCTCTCTCTCCCCCTACGATTCCTCCATTAATGCAACACAAGAAATTTATCTTCCTACACGCCATTAACGATTTACATATTTTACAAAGAAAAAAAATTGTGAAGAAACAATGCATAAATTACTATAAGATATTGCATATTTTAAACCATGCAGCAAACATCAACTAATTATATATTATCTAGAAGGTATTTATATATTGTTAAAAATTAAAAATACAACTTATATACCCAACTATGCAATGCGTCATAAACTATGCAGCAAAATCAACTAACTATGCATTATATAGAAACTAATTGTGCAATGTGGAATAACTAAATATGCAGTACATTATGTAACATCCCATACTCAGAATTTCCAAAAGTAACATCGCATTTTCATAACTAACTATGCATTATATAGAAACTATTTGTGCAGCGTAGAATAACTATATATGTAGTATATTATATTCAACTATGTTTTATTGTCGTAAAACAGTGCAACAAAAACAACTAAATATGTATTATTTAATAGCTAATTAAGCAGCAGAAGAACTCTAACTATACTGTAAAATAAAAAAAGAAAAAATTACATGGAATACACTGATTTTGGTCCCCATACAACACAATACGCTCATATTACTTTTGTACCTAATTTTTTACTTTTGTACCTAATTTTCTTTTACGCTCCTGCATATTTTTTGATTTTTTTGAATTTTTTTATTTTTCTTGTTCCTGCATTGTTTTACATGTTATATAAGTTTTAGATATTGTTTAAATTTGTTTCTTTGTTGTTTCTATGATGTTTCTTTGTTGTTTCAATGTTTCAAAACAACTTTAACCTATTTTTTTATGTTGTTTTTTATTCATATATTATTTTGTACATTGTTTCTATTGTTTCGGTGTTATTCTATAGTATTTTTAATGTTGTTCTAATAATTGTTTTTGTTGTTTTCATGTAGTGTTTTATGTATAAATACAATTTTTATCTATTTTTAAGCTCTTTTCATTCATGTGGTGTTTTAAATATTTTTTACGTCGTTTCTGGGTTGTTTCCATATCCTTTTTAATATTGTTCGATGTTTCTTTGTTGTTTCCATGAAGGTTTTTTTATGTTTCAATATAATTTTATCTATTTTTAACTATTTTTGCTCATATGGTTTTTCTATATTGTTTCTGGTTTGTTTCTATATTGTTCCTTGGTTGTTTTTATGTTTGAAACATGTTAGAAACAATGTTGAAACAAAGCGTAAAAATATTCGGGAATTTTTGGTTTGAAGCTTGTGTAAAAAAGGCGGGAGCTTAAATTTACGTAAAATTGTACCGCAAAGCATAAAAGTCGACATTGACTTAAAAAAAGTGGGTATTTGTGTCAATCACCCAATAAAAATTGGAAATAAAATTGCTTCCTTAATTAACGCCATTAAATCCGCTGATTACAATCTCACCCCATAAAAACAGTTACAAAAAGTCAAACATACCAGAAAAAACCGATAATTGATTTGAATTACAAAATTACCCTTAAATGGGCAAAAATAAAGGAAAACAAAAAGAAATAAATTAATCACATCCCTTCATTTTTTAAGATCGAGTGGGTAAGATGAGTCCACATTGTCTCACTTAGGGATGGTTGTCACATTTGAACCAAATCCTATATGTATGTATGTATGTATGTATGTATATATATATATATATATATATAAAGAAAGAGAGACTATTCTCACAATAGTAACCAATGTTTTTCCCACCCATTTTTTATTTCTATAAAAAGTAATAAAAATTATTCTAAAAAGAGTAATAAAACTCTATGGAAGAAATAAGAAGTAATAAATTTATAGTCGATTTCATTATTTTTGATAGTCAACCTTTTTTCAATAAATTATTTTTTAAAGTTATATAAAAAATATAATTATTTAAATTAGATTTTCAAATTTGTGTGTATATTGCATACATTATTATATATATCATTTTTATTTTTTAAAATTTAATAATTTTCATTTTAAATCTATTTTTGATGTATAATATATCTAATTGATCATCTTTTTACGATCTTCGGTTTGACACATATTGCATATATACAATAAAAAATAGATGTAATAAAAACATATAAGATATACTCATTACTCTGTAATGTGCTTTAAAAATTATGCATTTGGGCTATTGGGCATCCATTTGTATATACATATATTTTGGCTATTTATAATATATGTATAGTTGTTAATTGAGTTTATCTCATTTCTTCCTAATTACATAGAATTTTGTTTAAGTTGATTAAATTCAATCAAAAAATACTAATTAAAGAAATTATCTCAAATTATGATCCAAATATTATACATATATATTTAATATATCCATACATAGAATTATATATATTTATGTAAGAACAAATTATTTTTTATATAGATGTATATTCATAATAGTTTCATGTATATGGGAATTTATTTTTTTATATCATTAACATACTTTTCATGTTAATAGTTTTTATTTTTATTTTTTTCAATGTATTTTATATTCAACCTTTAAAGTTGACATTTCCCCATATCAAACGACAAGTTGGAGATGGAAAAAATATTTCTATGTTGAAAGATCCATGGTTTCCTGGTGATTATCCTTTTGTCTCATCTTCTCATCTAGCTTTGGAAGGTACCTCTGTTAATAGCCTTATGAGGTCTGATGTGTTAGACTAAGATTTTGATATTATTAATGTGAAGCCCTAGATTTTTCAACCGTAGACGACTCGATCACGGGCATTACTTTTTCTTTTCCGATGCAATTTTTAATTATTCTGATAACTTATTCTTATATTTACTATTTATTTTGCGATTTGTATTATGTTAATGGATTTAACATCGGTTATCTATTTCATCTTTGAAAACTATCTACTACTAAGTTAGTATTTTAAAAATACAAAATCTTGTCTTGAAAGCTCATAGAGTACAAAATTTATATTTTCAAAAGAATAGTACTTTAGATTTATTCTATAAAGATCCAATTATTTTATTGAAAATAACCAAGTCTCGTTTTTATTTTGTGGTGTATGTTAATAACACCTATTTTCACTTCTTTAACGATAATCGATTTCATTCCACCTTTAACATGTTACATTGATCGATTGGATTTCTTTTCTTAACGACTAGCTATTAAGTTTATTATAGTAAAATATTTAATAATATATATTTTTTAGTTTTCGAAAATTGTATATATATATATATTTTATTAATTTTCGAAAAAAGAAATATTTATTGATATTTTTTTTTATTTTCAAAAATTGTTTATATATATATTTTTAAATTTTCGAAAATTGTATTTATATATCTCAAAATAATTTTATAATTTAATTATATGCTTGATTAACATCTTTTTTGTACTATTGATTTGAAAGTTTATTTGGTACCTTAGATTTTAAGCAATGATACTACATTTGTGAATTATTAGACACCTTATTAATCATCTTGTGTATTATTACATCATTAATTCAAACCTTATACACATTATCTTATACATTAATTCTTTAATATTAAATCTTCCAACATGTTGGAGTCTTCCCAACATCCCATGCAAACATTTTCCTCTATTCTTTCAACCACCATTCTCCCATGCAAACATTTCCCTCTATTCTTTCAACCTTCATTCTCCCATGTAAGACCACACTTTGACCAAGCCCATTGTCCCCCATGCAAACTACAATTCACAAGACTTGGAACAAAAACATTCCACTCATTTTTTTCATTCAACACATTAATCTCCCAAGCAAAACTCCTCTCCATTCTCTCTAAACATTCTTCTTACTTCTCTCTAATCTCTCTCTAAGATTTCTTCATATCTTCAAACATCATTTATTCCTATCTTCAAATCTTCAAACACCATTTTTTCATATCTTCAAATCTTCAAACACCATTTCTTCCTATCTTCAAATCTTCAAACACCATATCTTCAAATCTTCAAACACCAATCATTCACATCTTCAAATCTTCAAACACCATTTCTTCATATCTTTAAATCTTCAAACACCATTCCTTCATATCTTCAAACCTTCCAAGAACCATTTCTTCACATCTTCAAATCTTCAAACACAACTCCTTCACATCTTCAAATATACCTTCATATCTTCAAGAACACACTCTACATATCTTCAAACATCCTTCACAACTTCAATAACATCTTTTTCATATCATCAAACACTTCTTCTTTCTTCAAACAACTAAACAAAAAAACAAACATTCTTCCTACTTAAATCATAAATTCGAACCATCACTACCAAAGTAAGAAAATTTTCTTTTCTACCCATTTTTGATATCACCTAACTCATCTCTTTAACCTTCTAATTTAGGTTTGATTTTTGATTTTGAGGTATACTTAGAAGACCATTTGAAGTTATTAAGAGACTTGTCATCTTGAAGAAATTTGAAGAATTTGGACTATAAGGTAAGAAATGGGATTTTTGGTACCTTCTTCTTCTCCCCTATTAATTTCAAATTTTAACACCAAAATTATCATTTTGAGGTGATTAGGGGCTGACCTTGGAGCTTTGTTTAAGTGGTGATCAAGTCCTTAAGAGACCATCAATTTTTGACTACAACTTTCAACTACACAAGGTAAGTGTGGTACCTTTGGCCTATTCCTTCTCTTTTTCCCTCCTTGGTTCAAATCTTCATTTTTCTAACTCAAAACTCCTTGTATTATTGGACTTAGGGGCTGCCTTAAGTGAGGATTAAAATCCTCAAGGTCTTGTGACACCACTTTACACCAATCAACCGAACAAACAAGGTGGGTGGAAAAATCCTTTCAACTTCTAGGTGTTTTAATTCATAAAAATGCATGTAGTATTTTGTTATTGAGCATTTGAGATATATATTATGTAATGCATGCTATTTTCTTGTATCAAGTTGGAAAAATTTCTCAAGTGTTGCTCAAAATGCGATTTACCGAAAATTAGGACATACATGTACACTTTATTGTCATATTTGATAAATTCTTGTATGAGATGAATATGTATGTTTATGACTCTTGAAATCTATGTTTTGAATGACCTATAACCTGGACAAGTCGAGCATAATTGATTAAATTTCGATTTTTGGACTTAAAATGCAAAAATGGAAAGTTGGTGGACTTAAGTGCAAGAAAATAAAACTTAAGGGACCTCTCTGTAAATTTCGATTTTTGGGACTGTACTCAGGTTCAAAAATGATGTTTTGACATTTTAATAGTGTTTTGAGAGTTTTTAGATAAATAAAATCAACCCTTAAAAGCCCAAGGACTAGATTGTAAAATTTGAGAAGTTTAAGGGCTATTTTGCAAATTTCGAAACTGTACCAGACCCTAATTTTAAAATTTGAAATTTTAACTCTTAAGGGACTGGAAATAACATATTTTAAGTGTATTCCAAAAATCCAAGTGTTTAGAGCTTGGAAAGAATTTTATAAAACTTGAGGGACCAAATTGTAAAAGATTAAACTTGAGGACCCAAATGATATTTCCAGGACTTATACAGCCCATGTACCTGGAAATACTAATTTACCTATAACATAATTATATTTTGGACCCAAGGTTCAAATTTCATAACAATTGGACCCCTAAAAGCCTTAAAGGCAATTATTTCAAAATGGGACAAAAATGAGATTTTCAAAAGTTAAGGGACCTATACTTATGACGTTTTAAAACTGCTTTTGTCCCAATATCCCACTAACCTTAGTGACATTTTCCAACTGGAATCATATTAGAAGCCCTTCCGGTTTGTGAGTTCCGATTATTTTAAACTTAGGGCCCGAAATGACAATTTTAACAATTTTGGGGCCAATGTGAGAATTTTATAAAAACTCGACATCAAAACTTTAAAAACCTGAATCTCTGAACAATTTAGAGAATTTAGGAACTGACCTCATAATTTTTCAAGGTCGGGACATTTATTTATTTAACTTTTAACCCCAAAAGTATTGGTTTTGACAAAACGGGGCTAATTGTAAATTTTATTTTTATAAGGACCTAACTCAAATTATTTTCTTTTAAAGAAACAGCCCTGGACTCTCTTACTTTAATATTTAATTAAAATATTTTAATTTCTCAAAAACCCCTTGACTTATCGGATCGCTTTGGCCGATTAATACCGATCGCGGGCGACTTCCTCGTCTTGCGATTTGAATATATAACGGACTTATGTTCCACCTAATCGTTCAAGATATCGAAGATTGCTTATCCTCCCGATAATCGTCTTCATCCAAATAACTCCACCAACGCCATAATTACCTTACGCAAATTTTTCGAAAACTTTTCATGAATCGCTCAAATCAATAATACTCGATTGCCTGGTTGACTACATGAACTTGTGTTTACTTTCCCGCTGAGTCAAGTTGGTGTGTCGAGCTCACGATCGGAATGGATACGTCGGGGGATGGAACCGGCAGCTCGGCCGCTATTCCACTCTTCCGCCCCATCGTCCTAATCCCGCAACCGAGGGACGGAGTTTGTCCAAGGGAAGCGGGTCGTAGTACTTGAGGTATAATCATGATTATGACAAATCCGAGCCTTGCTAGCTCCACTGTGGATTTTGTCTTTGCACATGGAGCGATAAGGTGACAGGTCTTGGACCATCTTGCTCGGGAGTTACAAGGAAGAACGAAGGAATCGCTGTCCGATCCACACGATTAGGAGTTAATCGGACCCGTTTGGTTGGCGCTATAAATCCGTACGCAACCGCTACTTGTATTGCATAGGTTGGCGCTACAAACCGTCGCAACCGCTTACTTGTCTTGCATAGGATTGGCGTTACAAATCCGTACGCAATCCTCATGTTTGCTTGGACCATAGTGCACCTTGACCATGAATCAAGTTTTAATCGTATAAGTATATTACTTAATATATTTATCACGACGCTTGTGGATCGTGTTTGAAATCATGCATCATCTCTCACGCGTTTTTTCATACAACTAAATTTCTCGCATTAACTAATTATATCACCACACTTACACACGATCACCCCATCCACCGAGATTTACCTCATTCCCTCCTCGTTTTCTAACCTTTAGATGAAGAGTACGGCCCAAGACACCGAACTGCCGCAGATTGAATCCCTATCGGTGATGTGGAGTGACATTTCCTTTTACTTTTATTTGTTGTTGGACTCCTTCATTTTACTTGTTTGACCGTAAGTTAATTAAGATGATCTTTTGGGTTGTATTCGGATCTTGCCCTGGACCTTAAGATGTAATTTGTACTCGTGGTTATTTTAATTCCGCCGCGCATTAGACTCTATTTCACTTGGAGTTTTGTATCTTTGGTTTTGATTTGTTGATTTATTTCTTTTAAGTGATTGATCGTTGTCGCGTCACGTTTGGGGCGTGATGATTAAAGACTTGTTTAATTCTCGCGACCAACAGTTGATATCTATTCTCGGTGAGTATGGAGCATAAGGGTGATTATTGGATATGGACAAGTAATAAAAAGGGTGTGAACTCTCTGTTAAGTCGGGGTACCAAATACTTTGCAAAGATATTGAAGTCAATTTAGTTTTGGATATCTTTTCGACTAGAAGGAATTTTGGGCTATGAAAGTACCTCCTAAAGATAAAAATTTGATATGGTGCATTGGCGTGCTTGTCACAATGTGTTCCCTTCCTCAAGAGAGGTTAATTTCAAGAAGAGTTCAAGTGTCTGTTATGTCCA
Organism: Rehmannia glutinosa; assembly: GCA_016081115.2. NCBI lineage: Eukaryota > Viridiplantae > Streptophyta > Magnoliopsida > Lamiales > Orobanchaceae > Rehmannia > Rehmannia glutinosa. Next base: position 682,708 of record JABTTQ020001700.1, on the reverse strand, counting down.
TTTGTAAAATTTGGAGGTTGAAACCATTGCACGTGCTCTTTTTTTTGCCCCAATGCTAAGCAATGTTGGAATGCTATCTCTGCTTATTTTCTCTCGACCGACGTTTGGGTGGCTAACAATGTGGAAATGAAGGGCCATATCATTATGCTTTTATGGACTTTTTGGAAGAACAAGAATGAGATCGTTTGGCAGCAGCGAAGCCGTACCCCTGCTCAGATTATTCAGCTTGCCAACTCTCACTTATTTCAATAGAAGGCTGCTCAAACAACCCCCTTAGCAGATTGGTTTGTTCAACCTGGCGATGGTGCAATGAGATGGCAAACATGTACAAGTAGTGCTCAAATGTAATGTGGATGCAACTGTTTTTTTGATGTTTCTAAGGTTGGATATGGTTGTGTACTGAGGGATTGGACAGGAAATTTCATAGCAGCAAAGCATGCCTCTCGTACATGTCTGATACAAATTAAGGTAGTCGAAGCGTTGGGTGTCCGAGAAGCACTAAGCTGGCTGAAGGATCACTGGAAGGACGTATCTATTTGCCTCGAATCAGACTCGCTACTAGTGATTAAAGCATTGAGAGAAAAATTAGGGGATAACTCTTATTTTTCTGATATTATTAAGGAGTGCAGAAAGCTTCTTGACTGTCTACCTAAAGTGTCTTCGGTGTTTGTTAAGAGATCAGCGAACGTGGTTGGTCATGTGTTAGTTAGAACATCATATTCTGTGTCAGTGTCATAGAGTGGAGTCCATCCTCTCTTTATCGTAATGATTTGCGATTCGATCTGCTATATCTCACGCCCAAACGTGACGCGACGATTTATCAATCACTTAATCGAAATAAACCCAACATTCTAGAAAACGATGCAACAATCCCAAGTGAAACAAGGTCTAAAGCGGAATGAAAACTACAAGTACAACAAGATTACAATTACATCCCAACAACTTAATAGCTTACGGTCGAACTAGGAATAAAGTACACATCATATCACAACTTAAGTGTCAAATGGGTCCTACGCCCTTCAATTACATCCGAAATTTCAAAGGAAATAAAAGAGTCCAACATCGAAAAAATAAAAGAAAATAGTCCAAAGAACATAGATAACGATAGGAAATGAGTTCAACGGGCGGAGCTCGAGAGTTCAATCCAAGGCGGGTTCGAAACCTTCTTCGACAAAGTCATCTTCTAAGGTTAGAAAACAAGAGGGGTGAGACAATCTCGGTGGATGGGGTGATCGTGTGAGAGTGTGGCGATATAGATAGTTAATGCGAGAAAACGGTTGTATGAAAAACGCGTGAGGTATGATGCATGTTTTCACACATAGTCCACAAGCGTGTGATAAATATCTATAAAGTAATATACTTATACGATTTAAGAAAAAAGTTCATGGTCACGCAGACACTATGGTTCAAGCGAAAAGGATTGCATACAAATTTGTAATGACAATCCTATGCAAGACAAGTAGCGATTGCGTGCGGTTTGTAGCGCCAACCTATGCAATACAAGTAGCGGTTGCGTGCGGATTTGTAGCGCCAACCAAACGGGTCCGATTAACTCCTAATCGTGTGGATCGGGAAATGATTCCTTCGTTCTTCCTTGTAACTCCCCGAGTAAGATGGTCAAGACTGTCACCTTATCGCTCCGTAGTCAAAGACAAAATCCACATGGAGCTAGCAAGGCTCGGATCGACCATAATCATGATTATACCTCAAAATACTACGACCCGCTTCCTTTTGGACAAACTCCGTCCCTCGGTTGTGGGATTAGGATGATGGGGCCGGAGAGTGGAATAGCAGCCGAGCTACCGGTTCCATTCCCGACGTATCCATTCCGACGTGAGCTCGACACACCAAGTTGACTCAGCGAGAAATTAAATACACGTTCGGGTAGTCAACCAGGCGATCAGTATATTGATTCGGAAAAGCGATTCATGAAAAGTTTTTGAAAATTTGCGTAAGGTAATTATGGCGTTGGTGGAGTTATTTGGATGAAGATGATTATCGGGAGGATAAGCAATCTTCGATATCTTGAAAGATTAGGTGGAACATAAGTACCGTTATAGATTCAAATCACGGATTTAGGAAGTCGCCCGCGATCGGGTATTAATTGGTCAAAGCGGTCCGATAAGTCAAGGGATTTTTGAGAAATTAAAATATTTTAATTAAGAATTGAAGTCAGAGGGTCAATGGCTGTTTTAGTAAAAGAAAAATAATTTGAGTTAGGTCCTTGATAAAGAGAAAATTTTCAATTTAGCCCCGTTTTGTAAAAATCAATACTTTTGGGGTTAAAAATTGAATAAATAAATATCCTGACCTTGAAAAATTATGATGTCAGTTCCTAAACTCTCCAAATTGTTCAGAGATTCAGGTTTTTGAAGTTTTGAGGTCGAGTTTTTTTATAAGATTCTCATATTGGCCCCAAATTTGTTAAAATTGTCATTTCGGCTCTAAGTTTAAAATAATTGGAACTCACAAACCGGAAAGGCTTTTAATGTGATTCCAGTTGTAAAATGTCACTAAGGTCAGTGGGATATTGGGACAAAATCCATTTTTAAAAGAAGCAAGTATAGGTCCCTTAACTTTTGAAAATCTCATTTTTGTCCCATTTTGAAATAATTGCTTTTAAGGCTTTTTAGGGGTCCATTAATTGTTATGAAATTTGAACCTTGGGTCCAAGATATAATTATGTTATAGTTAAATTAATATTTCCAGGTGAATGGACTGCATAAGTCCTGGAAATTGTATTTTGGTCCTCAAGTTTAATCTTTTACAATTTGGTCCCTCAATTTTTATAAAATTACTTTCCAAGCTCTAAACACTTGGATTTTTGGAATACACTTAAAATATGTTATTTCCAGTCCCTTAAGAGTTAAAATTTCAAAATTTAAAATTAGGGTCTGGTACAGTTTCGAAATTTGCAAAATAGCCCTTAAACTTCTCAAATTTTACAATCTAGTCCTTGGGCTTTTAAGGGTTGATTTTATTTATCTAAAAACTCTTAAAACTTTAATAAAATGTCAAAACATAATTTTTGAACCTGAGTTCAGTCCCAAAAATCGAAAATTACATAGGGGTCCCTTAAGTTTAATTTTCTTGCAATTAAGTCCACCAACTTTCCATTTTTGCATTTTAAGTCCAAAAATTAAAATTTAATCAATTATGCTCGACTTGTCCAGGTTATAAATCATTCAAAACATAGATTTCAAGAGTCATACACATACATATCCTTCTCATACAAAATTTGATCAAGTATAACAAAAACAATATGCATGTATGCCCTATTTTTCGATAAATCACATTTTTGAGCAACACTTAAGAATTTTTCCAACTTGATACAAGAAAATACCATGCAATACATAATATATATCTCAAGTGCTCAATAACAAAATACTACATGCATATTTTTAATTTAAAACACCTAGAAGTTGAAAGGATTTTTCCACCTACCTTAAAGATCGGTTTGTTGGTGAAAATGGGATAAATCTCTCTCGATGAAGGAGTGACTTAGGTCAGCCCCTAAGTCAAGAAATATCAAAAAATATAGGAGTTATAAGAATGTGGTTAAAAATTTAGGGAAAAGAAGAAGATGGTGAGAAAATTGGAAATACTACACTTACCTGTGTAGTGAGTAAAATGTGACTAGTAATGGCTTCCAAGTATAAGGTTTTGGTCACCCTTAATGTCAACCTCCAAGGTCAGCCCCTAAAACTCCAAAAATGAAAATGGAGTGTCAAAATTTGGAAAATAGAAGAGAAGAAGAAAGTGTACTAAAAATTCCATTTCTTACCTTATAGTCCCAACTTCTTCACAATTTTTCTTCAAGATGACTAGTCTCTTAACTTCTTCAAAGGTCTTCTAGGTATACCTCAAATTCAAAAATCAAACTTAAATTAGAAGGTGAAAGAGGTGAGCTAGAAGGTATAAGAATAGATTGAAGAAGAAAATTTATTACCTTGTGTAGTGTATATGGTTCGAATTTTTGAAGAAAATGGGAGATCAATTCTTGAAGTTTTGGTTAAGTGTTAGTGAAGAAGATGAAGAATAGGTAGAGAGATGTAGGAAGATTTTTAGAGAGGTAAGAGGAATTACAAGACTTAGAAGAAATTTGGTGTTGGTGAAATGAAATGGGAAGAATAAAAATTTTGTTTTGTTTTGATTAAATGATAAGTTAGAGTAATAATTGAGGGAATTAGGGAAGAAAGTAATATTTAGGCAACTTTATTAGGGACAATTAGCCAAAATGCTAATCTTAGGGGAAATTTTTAAATTGGTCTTGTTTGACCAATTGGATGATTGATATGGTGGTATTAATTTAAGATGTAGGTTTGAATTAATGGTGTAAAAATACACAAGATGAATACACAAGGTGTACATGTACAAGAGTTGGGAGATATTTCTACACCAAAAATACACCAATGCCGTCCCCCTAAGGGTATTTTGGTAATTCCATATATTGTTTTTGTCCCAAAATTGATGATAATAGATGAATAAATATCAATCTCCAAAATAATTAGTGATTTCCTTGATCACTTATAAGTCTCATGATCCCCTTAATCCAAATCTAATTCTTAATTCTATAAATTATAAATCCCTAAAATAAATAGTCTCTTAAAATTCTAAGGTGACTAATAAATACACCAATAATAATAATGATGATCATCCAAGTGATCATAAATGCGAATTAAAATTAATAAATGATTATGATCACAAATAGAATTTAAAAGAATTAAATGCAAAATATATTTATCATTAATATCTACCACCAAAGTGACGCGGTAAAATAGTCAAAATAATACAAAGACGATACGAAACAAGTACATGATCGAATAAAAATCGGGGCTTCACATTCTCCCTCCTTAAAAGAATTTGGTCCCCAAATTCTCTCTAGAATAGCTCGGATTGATTCCTCATGTCTTCTTCCATCTCCCATGTTGCGTCTTCGTCTCGGTTGTGGTTCTCGCCATACAATTTTAACCATTGGAATCTCTCTATTACGCAACCGACGTATCTCGGCCGGTCAATGATTCTGATTGGTTCTTCATGTAAGATAAATTCTCCATTAGAGGAGGAGCATCACGAGTGATGATGTGCTCGAGATCCGGTTGATACTTTTTCAATCTCGATACATGGAATATATCGTGCATTCCCACATATTGTGCTTCGGTAACTCTAGTCGGTAGGCCAACTTTCCGATTCTCTCGCAAAATCTTGTAAGGTCCAATATATCTCGGGCTTAATTTACCTCCTTTCTTTGGGTTGATTAATCCTTTTCGTGGCAAGAGTCCGAGAAATACTTCATCTCCTGGCTTCAAATTCCAAGTCCTTTCTCCTCTTGTCCGCGTAACTCTTTTGGCGGCTCACGAGCCGCATGCGGATCCGTTCCTTGATCAACTTGACCTTCTCCATGGCTTCCTCGAACTACGTCGACCTTTGGAATCGAGGGTGACTTCCGTTCTCCTTCGAGTCCATTGGTCATCAATCTCCCGATGTAGAGGGATCTACACTTTCGTCCATACAAGGCTTCGTAGGTGCCATCCCAATCGTGGCCTGATAGGCATATTATAGGCGAACTCGGCCAATGGTAAGTGTGCATCCCAACTTCCTTGGAAATCCAATGTGCGGGCTCGCAACATGTCTTCCAGGGTTTGAATTGTTCGCTCGACCGTCGGTTTGGGATGTCTTCTTTGTCTTTGAAACTTAGCGAGGTACCCAATTCCTCATGTAAGCATTTCCAAATCTAGATACAAACCTCGGGTCTCTGTCGACACTATGTCGACCGGCACTCCATGCGGTCGAATGATCTCTCGGATGTAAATTTGCACAAGTTTCGCAAGTCGCGGTTTTCTTCATAGGTAAGAAGTGTGCGATTTCGTGAGTCGGTCTCGACTACCCATATAACATCATCGCCTCATCTAGTCCTCGGTAGATCCGTCACGAAGTCCATCGTTATGTGTTCCCATTTCCACTGGGAATTCTCAACGGTTGTAATAAACCGGATGGTCGTTGGTGTTCTCGCTTTTATTCGTTGACAAGTCAAACATCTCGCAACGAACTCGCTTACTTGGTTCTTCATGTTCACCCACCGTAAATGTCGTTTCAAGTCCTTATACATTTTGTTTCCTCCGGGTGTATAGTGTATTTCGAAGGTGTGCTTCGCTAGAATTCTCGCTCCTAATCGCTCGTCACTTGGTACACAAACTCGATTCCAAAATCGATGATCCCATCTTCATGTACCGAGAATTCGATCCTTCTCCTTTAAGTATCTTCTCTTTCGGTCTTTGAAGTTGCACATCCGTCTCTTGTCTTTGATTTGATCTCATTCAAGAGGTCGGGTTTAATGATATGTTAGCACATGAAATGTGAGCATTGGTCCTTGTCGGATTCCAAGTGCTCAATTCTTCTAATGATTTCCACTCTCGAATCATTATTCGCTAAACTCGCCTTTCGATCAAGGCGTCGCCACTACTACGTTAGCTTTCCCGAGGATGGTATTGAATATCAAAGTGATAGTCTTCTATTAACTACATCCATCTCCGTTGCCTCAAATTGATATCCTTCGAGAGAATAGATACTTTAGGCTCTTATGATCCAGTAAACCGTGAATGTTGCTCCGTATAGATAGTGTCTCCATTTCTTTAACGCGAACACTATCGCCGCCAGTTCCAAGTCATGCGTAGGGTAATTAGCCTCATACGACTTGAGTTTTCGTGATGCATAAGCAATGACTTTTCCTTCCTCGCAAGACCGCTCCTAGTCCCTCCTTTGATGCATCATTGTAGACGACAAAGTTTTCTGTTCCCTTTGGAAGGGCTAGGATGAGCCGTAGTAAGTCGTTCTTGACTCTTGGAAACTAGTCTCACACTTGTCATTCCACTCAAACTTGACTTGCTTCCTGGGGTTAGTCGAATGAGTGGTCCTATATCTTGGAGAAATTCGGATAAATCTTCGATAATATCCAAATCGACCTAAGAAACTTCTAATCTCCGTTCTGCACTGGGTTGTTTCCATTCAACCACCGCATCTCGTACCTTCAAGGATCTTGGCGATCCCGATGTCGGATACTATGTGTCCCAAGAATGCGACTTCACTAAGCCACACCGCACTTGCCGAATTTGGCATACAACTTGTGCTCTCGTGTCTGTCTCAAAACAATTTTCGGATGACGTTCATGCTCTTCTCTAGACTTAGAGTATACGAGTATGTCATCAATGAATATCACTACGAATTGATCCAAATAAGGTTGAAAAACTCGATGCATCGGATCCATAAACGCTGCTTTGGCAGTGCGTTTGTCGATCCGAAAGGCATCACTACAAACTCGTAGTGTCCATATCCGTCCAAATGCTTTGTTTTGGAAACGTCTTCTTCACGGATTTTTAGCTTATAATATCCCCGTTGTAAATCAAACTTGAGTACACCGTCGCTCCTTGAAGTTGTTCAAATAGTTCGTCTATCCTCGGGAGGGGATATTTGTTTTTAATGGTGACACTGTTGAGTCCGCGATAGTCTATACACACGCCTTTTAATGTGCCATCCTTTTTCTTGACAAATAAGATGGTGCTCCCCAGGAGACGTGCACTTGGTCGGATAAATCCCACATCCATCAACTTACGTAATTGAGTCTTCAACTCTTGTAACTCAACAGGAGCCATTCTATACGGCGTTCTGGCGATCGGAGCGGTTCCTGGTAATACCTCGATGGTGAACTCGACTTCCCTATCTGGAGGGACAGTGGTGAGTTCTTGTGGAAATACATCGGTATATTCCGATACTATAGGTACTTGATTAATTTGTGTCTCAACCTTAGGTTTGTTAATTACAAACGCCAAGTACCCTTGTGCCCCTCTAGTGATCGCCTTCCTCGCTTTCATTGCTGAAATGATTGGGGCAATCTTAACTCGTGCTCTTCCCGAAATTTCTACTTTGGGCTTACCGGGTTCACATAGCTTAATGGACTTGCGATGGCAGTCCATTTGTGCGTGGTGTGCAGACAACCAGTTCATCCCCAAAATTATGTCGTATTCGGATATAGGTAATAAAATCAAATCGGCCGGAAAATTTATCTCATCAATCTTAACTTCGCATGCATTATAGATAATATTTGTTATCTGGCTTGCGCCCATAGGAGTTGATACTTCTAGACCTATAGGCATATGTTCCATGCATGCATGCAGCTTGTGTACAAAATGTGGTGCAACAAATGAATGCGTTGATCCAGGGTCAAATAGTACTTTAGCGTAGTGGCTAGATACCAGAAGCGTACCTTCCACCACGTCTGTTTCCGAGCCTCATGTCCGCTAGTGCAAATGCTCGGCGGGCATCCTTGCCGATTACCCTGGCCGTTACTCGGCTTTTGTGGTTGCACTGTTTGGTCCGATCTTCGTATTTCAGCAATCCTTCACCGGTGGTGTGATCACTACCACAAACGTAAACACCTTCCCCTGTTTACGCCAACATCGTTGCGTATGCCCCGGTTTACGGCAATGTGTACACACTTGACCCGACTTTTTCAGATCGGTCCTTTTCCTTTATCCGTCTCATTAATCGGTCCTTCTAAAACTTAGCAGTCCGCTTAGATGGTTGTCCCACGCTTGTCCTATTGAGATCAAGCCATGGCCTACTCTGCTTTGAATCATCCCGATACGGTTCGATCCCAGGCTCGATGCGGAGAGCGCCTTTACCGCGGCCGAGTAGGTTGTCATTTCGATCAGAAGCTCTTTTGAAGTTCTAGCTTGATCCCCGTGTGAACTTATATAATTTGTCCTCTTCTCATCGATTGTCCCCGGAGCGTATTTGGACAATCGATGAAACTCGACTCAGATCGGGCTATAGACATGTTCCCCTGTCTCAACCTATAGAACTCATCCCAAATACAAGCCTCTTCACGACTTGGGAATATATTGCTCATTGAATTCAGCCAGAAATTTTCCCACGTCTTATCTACTTGATCCTGGTCCCATTTTCTCTCAACCGCTTTCGCCACCAATCTCTAGCGGCCGATTCTAGTCGAACACGACGAGCGTAACCTTTTGTTCCGCCCCGAGTATTGGAGAGCATTGAAGATATTCTCCATTTTCCCAATCCATTCTTCTCGCTTTAAGTCATCGGGCTCTCCTAAGAAAGCCGGTGGGTCAAATCGCAAGAATCGCTCCAGAGTGCGATCATTCGCCTCTTTAGTGGGCTCGAGAATACGCCGTTGAGGCTCTCGCTTGTTGCCTCATGAAGACCAAGATTATCTTGCGGGGCTATTGTAGTCAAGTTATCTCCTGCGATCGGCGGATGAGGTGGTGGTAGTAGTTGGGAGAGGGTACATGTTCCCTTGTGCGTCCTCATACCTTCGGGGAACACGGCGGGGTCTCCGCGCCCACGGTTTCGGCCATGTAATCGTAGTTTAGCTACAATTCGAAAAAGGAATGATTTCCATAAGTACTTGCATATAACAAGTTATATCACAACAACAATACACAAGACATAGAATAAGTAGAAAAAGTATATTCATTGATGTGAAATTTGAATACACCCGAATGAGTTCATACAACAGAATATAAAATCGAAGATAAACTAGAGTCGAGGATACAACTTGATTAAGGTACAAATCGAAAACAAAATACAACAGGATAGAAATAAGCATCGGCTAAAATCTAGCATAGAAGTTATCTACTCGGTGAGGTCGTCGTCATCATCACTAGCGGCCTCGTCCATAATCGGATCCTCGATCGGGGATCGAGGTACCGCCTCGGCGTTAGGCTAATCGGCTAAATTCGCCACTTTGCTCCAATCCGGAGCATCATCGAGTGGGCGGCTTCAAGCGCCTCGGGCTCTTCATCTTCCATTGGATCCTTATGGGGATCCTCTTCGGGATCTTCTTTAGGATCCTCTTCATTATCGGCCTCAAGTCGGGCATGGGTTCCGCCTCGGGTGGTGGCAACGGTGGCGCATTAGGCGCTAAGCGACCTCAAAGCAAAGATCCCGCCGAGTTAAGGCATGCGTGAGGTCCTCTATCACCTGCATTTATTTGATGATAGTATCTTGAGATGATCGATGGTGCCTCTCGACATGTATGCCTCCCTTTCCCATTTTCCGCGACCTTCCTCGGCGCGTTCCATCTTCGTGCGAGTAACTTCCAAGTGTTCCTGGATTGATCGGATTTGAACCTCGCGAGCACGGATGGTATCCTCGCGATCCTTAGCAAGGAGGGTAAGATCGTTCTTCTCCTCTTGGCTCTTTGCCGGAGGTGTGTCGATTCTTGGTTGTGGCGGCGTTCTTCCGCGCAATTAAAGATAGCTCGAAGGTATTCCTGGTGCCAGTGGTTCGTGTATGCCCGAAGTAATCACGTTCGGCGCGGGCCTCCAATAATTCCCACCGAGATAGGTGGCGTCGGCTCCATCCCGAACAAGCCAAACTAAGAAGGATTAGTCGAAGTAAGAAAAGATAGGGAAGAACAAGGAAAAAATGACTAAGGAAAGTCAGTCAAGAGACAACTAAGTCAAATCAAGTATGACTATGGATTCTCCAAGCATAAATTCGACTTAACATAAATATCAATAATACGGTTCTATGCCATTATTGAAATCAATTTCACATTTAATTGGTCGTCGTCGTCAGATTACCCAACACAATCAGATGGTCCTATCTTGGGTCACTCGGTGTAAGTTTCTATCTTACTAGCCGAGCTCGATACTACAAAATCGCCACGCCCCAAACGTGACGCGACGGCGATCAATCACTTAAACAAAATAAACCCAACATTCTAGAAAACGATGCAACAATCCCAAGTGAAACAAGGTCTAAAGCGTGAAAACTACAAGTACAACAAGATTACAATTACATCCCAACAACTTAATAGCTTACGGTCCGAACTAGGAATAAAGTACACATCATATCACAACTTAAGTGTCAAATGGGTCCTACGCCCTTCAATTACAAATCCGAATTTCAAAGGAAATAAAAGAGTCCAACATCGTAAAAATAAAAGAAAATAGTCCAGCAACATAGATAACGATAGGAAATGAGTTCAACGGGTGGAGCTCGAGAGTTCAATCCAAGACAGGTTCAGCTTCTTCGACAAAGTCATCTTCTAAGGTTAGAAAACGGGAGGGTGAGATAGAAATCTCGGTGGATGGGGTGATCGTGTGCAAGTGTGGCGATATATATAGTTAATGCGAGAAATTTAGTTGTATGAAAGCGCGTGAGAGATGATGCATGAATTCACACACACGATCCACAAGTGTCATGAAAAATATATTTATGTAATATACTTATACAGATTTAAGAAAACGATTCATGGTCACGCAGCACTATGGTTCAAGCAACATCGAGGATTGCGTCACGGTTGTAACGCCAATCCTATTCAAGACAAGTAGCGGTTGCGTCATTTAATTTGTAGCGCCAACCTATGCAATACAAGTAGCAAAGTAGCGATTCGTCACGGATTTGTAGCGCTAACCAAACGGGTCCGATTAACTTCGAATCGTGTGGATCGACAAAATGATTCCTTCGTTCTTCCTTGTAACTCCTCGAGTAAGATGGTCCAAGACCACCACCTTATCGCTCCGTAGGCAAAGTCAAAATCTACAGATGAGAGCTAGCAAGGCTCGGATCTGTCATAATCATGATTATACCTCAAGTACTACGACCCGCTTCCTTTGGACAAACTCCGTCCCTCGGATGCGGGATTAGGATGATGGGGCCGAGAGTGGAATAGCAATCGAGCTACCCTTCCCATTCCCGATGTATCCATTCTCGATTGTGAGCTCGACACACTAAGTTGACTCGAGCGGAAATTAAATACACGTTCGTAGTCAACCAGCAAATGAGTATATTGATTCTGGAAGCGATTCATGAAAAATTTCCGAAAATTTGCGTAAGGTAATTATGGCGTTGGTGGAGTTATTTGGATGAAGATGATTAGGTGGAACGTAAATACAAGATAGATTCAAATCGCAGATCGAGGAAGTCGCCCGCGATCGGCTATTAATCGGTCAAAGCGGTCCGATAAGTCAAGAGGTTTTGAGAAACTAAAATATTTTAATTAAGAATTGAAGTCAGAGGGTCCAGGGCTGTTTTAGTAAAAGAAAAATAATTTGAGTTAGGTCCTTGATAAAGAGAAAATTTTCAATTTAGCCCCGTTTTGTAAAAATCAATACTTTTGGGGTTAAAAATTGAATATATAAATATCCCGGCCTTGAAAAATTATGATGTCAGTTCCTAAACTCTCCAAATTGTTCAGAGATTCAGGTTTTTGAAGTTTTGAGGTCGAGTTTTTTTATAAGATTCTCATATTGGCCCCAAATTTGTTAAAATTGTCATTTCGGCTCTAAGTTTAAAATAATTGAAACTCACAAACCGGAAGGGCTTTTAATGTGATTCCAGTAGTAAAATGTCACTAAGGTCAGTGGGATATTGGGACAAAAGAAGTTTTTAAAAGAAGCAAGTATAGGTCCCTTAACTTTTGAAAATCTCATTTTTGTCCCATTTTGAAATAATTGCTTTTAAGGCTTTTAGGGGTCCAATTGTTATGAAATTTGAACCTTGGGTCCAAGATATAATTATGTTATAGTTAAATTAGTATTTCCAGGTGCATGGACTGCATAAGTCCTGGAAATTGTATTTTGGTTCTCAAGTTTAATCTTTTACAATTTGGTCCTCAATTTTTATAAAATTACTTTCCAAGCTCTAAACACTTGGATTTTTGGAATACACTTAAAATATGTTATTTCCAGTACCTTAAGAGTTAAAATTTCAAATTTTAAAATTAGGGTCTGGTACAGTTTCGAAATTTGCAAAATAGCCCTTAAACTTCTCAAATTTTACAATCTAGTCCTTGGGCTTTTAAGGGTTGATTTTATTTATCTAAAAACTCTTAAAACTTTAATAAAATGTCAAAACATAATTTTTGAACCTGAGTTCAGTCCCAAAAATCGAAAATTACAGAGGGGTCCCTTAAGTTTTATTTTCTTGCAATTAAGTCCACCAACTTTCCATTTTTGCATTTTAAGTCCAAAAATTAAAATTTAATCAATTATGCTCGACTTGTCCAGGTTATAAATCATTCAAAACATAGATTTCAAGAGTCATACACATACATATCCTTCTCATACAAAATTTCATCAAGTATAACAAAAAAAATGTGCATGTATGCCCTATTTTTCGATAAATCACATTTTTGAGCAACACTTGAGAATTTTTTCAACTTGATACAAGAATATAGCATGCAATACATAATATATATCTCAAGTGATCAATAACAAAATACTACATGCATATTTTCAATTTAAAACATCTAGAAGTTGAAAGGATTTTTCCACCCACCTTAAAGATCGGTTTGTTGGTGAAAATGGGATAAATCTCTCGATGAAGGAGTGACTTAGGTCAGCCCCTAAGTCAAGAAATATCAAAAAATTTAGGAGTTATAAGAATGTGGTTAAAAATTTAGGGAAAAGAAGAAGATGGTGAGAAAATTGGAAATACTACACTTACCTTGTGTAGTGAGTAAAATGTGACTAGTAATGGCTTCCAAGTATAAGGTTTTGGTCACCCTTAATGTCAACCTCCAAGGTCAGCCCCTAAAACTCCAAAAATGAAATTGGAGTGTCAAAATTTGGAAAATAGAAGAGAAGAAGAAAGTGTACTAAAATTCTATTTCTTACCTTATAGTCAACTTCTTCACAATTTTTCTTCAAGATGACTAGTCTCTTAACTTCTTCAAAGGTCTTCTAGGTATACCTCAAATTCAAAAATCAAACTTAAATTAGAAGGTGAAAGAGGTGAGCTAGAAGGTATAAGAATAGATTGAAGAAGAAAATTTCTTACCTTGTGTAGTGTATATGGTTCGAATTTTTGAAGAAAATGGGAGATGAATTCTTGAAGTTTTGGTTAAGTGTTAGTGAAGAAGATGAAGAATATGTAAAGAGATGTAGGAGGATTTTTAGAGAGGTAAGAGGAATTACAAGACTTAGAAGAAATTTGGTGTTGGTGAAATGAAATGGGAAGAATAAAAATTTTGTTTTGTTTTGATTAAATGATAAGTTAGAGTAATAATTGAGGGAATTAGGGAAGAAAGTAATATTTAGGCAACTTTATTAGGGACAATTAGCCAAAATGCTAATCTTAGGGGGGAATTTTTAAATTGGTCTTGTTTGACCAATTGGATGATTGAAATGGTGGGATTAATTTAAAATGTAGGTTTGAATTAATGGTGTAAAAATACACAAGATGAATACACAAGGTGTACATGTACAAGAGTTGGGAGATATTTCTACACCAAAAATACACCAATGCCGTCCCCTAAGGGTATTTTGGTAATTCCACATTTTGTTTTTGTCCCAAAATTGATGATAATAGATGAATAAATATCAATCTCCAAAATAATTAGTGATTTCCTTGATCACTTATAAGTCTCATGATCCCTTAATCTAAATCGAATTCTTAATTCTATAAATTATAAATCCCTAAAATAAATAGTCTCTTAAAATTCTAAGGTGACTAATAAATACACCAATAATAATAATGATGATCATCCAAGTGATCATAAATGTGAATTAAAATTAATAAATGATTATGATCACAAATAGAATTTAAAAGAATTAAATGCAAAATATATTTATCATTAATATCTACCACCAAAGTGACGCGTAAAAATAGTCAAAATAATACAAAGACAATACAAAACAAGTACACGATCGAATAAAAATCGGGGCTTCACAATATTAATGAAAGCTTTTTTCCTTTGATTTAAAAAAATATATATGCGTGTATTTATGAAAATATAATATGTTTTATTTTTTTGAAATATTGCATTTTCTCATAAAATTATGTTGCTAAATATAAACATGGTTTTTGTTTAATTCCTTTAATAATTCTAACAACTGTTCAACTTTCTAAACCCTAAGAGGCATTGAAATTTGAAATGATTTTATTATTGATTTCATTGAAAAATAATACATTAACTATTCCACATTAGCAATTAATCTTTCTTTTCAAACTTTTTCTTTCTTATAGATAAATATGTTAAATATTTAGACACAATTAACATCCAAAAATTTATTATTGACCTATTAAAAATGATTTTTTCATAGTTTATAATAATTTTTTTGTGTTGTTTAATTGTATGATTTATAATCAAATTAATTATCTTCATATTTTAATTATTTATTAAAATTCTAAATGTTTTGCAATCTCTAAAAATTATTTTTGTAAAAATATAGTTCGTGCATTGAATGATCGACCAAATATGAGTACCCGAATAAAATATTATAATTAGAAAATCCAAGTCATATAATACAATTCCCAGAACGAAATTTAAAAACCGACGTTAGCAACGTAAATAAATAAAATACATGATATAAACTTGTAAAAAATAAAAATATCCCCAAAAATAAAAATAATAACAATAATATTGCCAAAACTATGTTTTATTGGCTCGTATTTTCTTAATTAATATACTTAGTTCTCGTACACATACGAGCGACTTTGGAAAATTATTTTGCATCTGGATTTACTACTACAACCTTAAAAAATTTATGGCACATATTTTCATATTTATTGGGAATCTGAACATGACTAAAATGAAATGGTTGATGGAGGTGCATCTATGTGATTTTATGAAAAATCAGTTTTCAAAAATCGAACATAAATACATATGCTTGAATGATTTTTTTATTATTATGATGTATGATATTTTTCGTTTTTTACTTTATCAATAAAAATCCTTAAATAGTATTTCATGTCTATTGTTTGATGCTAAGGAATTTAATTCATTTGAAGTTGCACTATATTAATAATTATTTATCAAAAAAGGATTTATTATCATATTAATGATGATATTTGACTTATTAATAATCATAACTAGACTCATCTTCCAATCAAGAAAATTAATTGGTATTAAAATTAGTAAATTATTAGTAAATTGCACCTAAACTAGTGTAATCCTCTAATTAATAAATTGAGACATTAAGACTATAAATTTATATAAAATTTCATTTATTGTATAATGAATTTTTCCTAGAAGAGGAGAATATGCAAAAATTGGCTTCCAAAGCAAAATCGGAGAGGCATTTCACTATTTTGAATAGTTTTCTGAAAAATATATATGATTTAAATGTTTTGGATTGATGGAAAGTGGAGTTGGCAAAAGCTCAGGCCGGGCTCCATCGGGTCAATGCATAAAATTGGACCAGACCTATACATAAAATTGGGCCTATAAAAATATAGCCCAACCCAATCTTGGGCTGGTCGAGCCAGGCCAAAAATTATCAGCTCTAGTGGAAAGTCAATGCAATTAGATATCCGATCTTGAACATTATTGCTAGAGATATTTTGACAATTCATATTGTGATTTACATTTTGGCAAAATTATAATTTTAGTCCTCGTAATCTTTGGGGTGTTTGCACTTTTGGTCCTTGTTCAATCACGATTTACAAAAATATCTCGTAATTTGAAATTTTTTGCGATTTTGGTCCTCAAATCGCTATAAATTGAGAAATCAACCTAAAAAGTCCAATGAGGTGCATGTGACCTTATTTCCTAAACGACATGCTTATGTGGAAATGAGTTGGCCTAATTGAACTTTTTTGTTCGTGACGTGGCGCTTACATGTAATCTATGAATGTGCCACATCAATTAAAATATCATTTTCAAACTCTAAAGTAATATAAAATTATCATTTTATAATTCTTATTCAATTTTTATTTCCTTTTTCTTTTTGTTTATAATTAATTGTTTTTATTTCATCTTGCAATTCCACCCACCAGACACCACCACCAAAGCCCGACCTGCCACCACCCGTCGCTGCCACCACCACTGCCAACCTTCCACCTGGCACCATCCACTGTAAAATTTTGATTTGCTGTTAAGTTTGGGATTTTTACATAAATATTTTGCAGAATTTTTTACACCCCAAAATTAGGGTTTTGATACCAATTGAAAACAGATTAGTCTGATTTTCACGGTGACGAGTTCGACTAATTATATTCTCTTCGGTGGTGATGGTGGTGGCCGCAGAGGCGTGGTTGAGTGGCGGTGGCGGATGGCGTATCTCGTTCAAGGAGTAAACCAGACAAATATGGAGAAGAAAGAAAAATAAAAGAAAAAGGAAAAAACAAAGAAAAGTAAAAAAAAATAGTTAATCTAAGATTATTGTATTATACTATTATCAACACAAAATATTTTCAAGGTTTAAATGTTAAATTAAATTAAGAAGAAAAGAAACTGTAACTAAATTTCCTATTCAAACATTTTTAAATTGTCTATTTAATTATCCTAAAAAAGGGTTTTTTAATTAATTATATTTTTAAAGTAACATTAAAGATTATTCATGTTTTTTTCAAAACAAAAAAAGATTATTCATGTTCATTTATAAATACTTAATGATAATTATAAATTATTTATCAAAATCTAATGTTAAATTTTTAATCCCCAACTAATTATTGATTATATAATTAACTTAAAAGGAATTTATAGTGAATTAGTTTATCAAAATTATAAATTACGTGCAATAAAAGTCTAAAATAAGTTAAATGAAAAATATTTTTGTATTGATGAATTTTTGTAAATATATTAATTATTTTATTGACAAAATTTAAATTTGAAATTGAATTTATTAAATAATAATTGAGAAAAAGATGGCAAACACTACAAGAAAACAAGGAAATTCCAACGGAAAAATCATTGGAATTTGGCCAATTACATCGATTCCAACAAAAATTCGAACATAAAATTTATCGTTGGGAAAATAGCCGTTGAAGTGGCGAAATCCAATGAAAATTTCAATGGAAAAATATTTCAACGGAATTTCCAACGTTATTTATCCATTGGAATATATAACCGTTGGAAAAAAAACTTCAATATTTTTTCCAATACTAACTCCAACAGAGTTATACCATTGGAATATATTTAATCGTTGGAAAAAAACTCCAACATTATTCCAACGCACTTATACTATCGAATTTAGACAATTGGTAATTCCAATGATATATATATATATGTTGGAATATTCAATTAATTTATCTCATTATCTAATATCTTCAACTTCCCAAGAGGTCACCCATCATCAATTTGTTTGTCATAAGTCAAGCATATTTAACCATGTAGTTTTAATATGATTGACTCCAAAAGAGAATATATATTTTATTGATATGAATTATACTATCAAATCTTTTAACCCCTATTGAAATTTTCGAATGGTATTTTCCAACAACATGTTGTACTATTAGAATTTCCTTTGGAATTTTAGAAACTCCAACAGAAATTCCAACGATTAATTCCAATATTTGGTTGACCGTTGGAATTTTTGTTGGAATTTTCCAATAGTTAGTTGTGGTGTTGGAATTTTAAATTCCAATATTTTATACCAAAGATTTTTTTTTTTACCGTTGGAATTTTCATTGTAATTTTCCAATGGTATTATGTAGCATTGGAATTTTCGTTGGAATTTTAAAAATTTCAATAATTTTCTATTTTTTTGGAATTATTTTGTTGAAATTTGATTGTTTTCTTGTAGTAAAATTTGCAATTTTGGTCCTACAAAGAATAATATAAGGTCCATATAGTGGCCAAAAATATAGTCATGTGCGGTGCATGTGACTTTTTCCGGTTGATTTCTCAATTTCCGGCGATTTAAGGACCAAAATCACGAAAATTTTCAAGTAACATGATATTTTTGCAAATCGTGATTTGAACACGACCAAAAGTGCAAACACTCCAAAGTTACAAGACTAAAATTGCAATTTTGCCTTATATTTTTGTGTGATGGATTAAACAACTAAAGTGGGATTTTAATTAATAATTTCATGTTGATTATCTTTTCTTAGTCATTTTTTAAGTATGAATAATCTCTGATTCTTTTTTCCGGACCAAACTGGCCCATTAGAACCGAATATCCATACCAAATTGTCTCGATATTTGGTATGATACTGTACATATATCAATTAGCTACGATACAGTTCTAGACATAAATTTTTAAAATATTCGAACTTTAGTATGGTTGTGGATATTTTTGAATATCCAAACTGTTACATATCATGCATAACCCTAATTTTTTTAACCCTTGTTACCTTTTATAGGTATGATGTTGATTAATCTCTACTTTTCCTCCGCATATTGACTACAAGAGCATCTCCGCTCTAAACGAATCATCCACAATTAACATTGGACTTTTAAAGAGTCGAGATGCATTCACGAGCGTGATTTATCTATAATGAGTTGGTTTTAACTGATGGTTTCACGATTTTCGATAGCTAAGAACCAAAATCGTAACCAACCTACATGGTTCTAGTTCTGCCTTTGGAATTGAGTTCTGATCAATGGTTTCCCAAACTATTGACCAAAGTTTCGATTCCAATTTAGAATCATATTCGCTTCCATTTAGCCATCCCTAGTTATAATCAATGTAGAATAACAATCAGGCAAATATCGGCGGACCTATGTGTTATGGAAGGGGGCCCCTTTTTAATATATATTTTTTTCATTTTTCATATATAGAATTTGGTATAATTTCAATTTGGCCCCCTCATTTTTTTTTTTAAGAATGAAAAATTATGTCAATTTTGGATTGTAATCTATGTATTTTGGGATTCTTAATGATGAGTATTGACATTGTATTTAATGAAAATATATAATATATTTTGAATTTTATTATATAAAAAAATATTCGATCTTCCATTTTTGGCCCCCTCACTACCGACTTGTTCCGCCCCATGTGCGGTGTTTGTATGTGCATACCGTAATGACAAACATGCCCTTAAAATGAAGAATCATTAGCAATTGTTCTACAAAAATTCTTCAAATTTCAAAAATCATTAATGCAAAGTTGGAATCTTATGCATATGTTATAAATAATAATAAATATACTAACACCTCTATAAATTAATAACACTAGTTTGTCCACCCGTGCGATGCACGAATTATATATTAAATAAAAGTAATTTAAGTATTTTAGTTTTTTTAGTAGATTATAATAACATGCTATTGAAAAGTAATATTAATTATAATCAAGAAACTATAATTAAAAAACAATCTTACAATTGCCTCGAGAAAATATCAAAAGAATTTAATATGGTATTGATGTTAGGAAGAATTTCTTTCTAATATTTTCTTATACAATAAATAAATGACCATAGATATATAAGTGAATGTAAATGACAAAAATCGCGGCAAATGACAATGTTCAAATTCGTAATAATTGTGTTGCCTGAAAATATAAATTAACATTATTTTGGGATATAATTACAAATATATAGCAAAAATTAATATCCAAAAATTAAAGTATTGGACAAAATTATCACACCATTTGTTATATCCGACAAAGGATAATTTGTTGAAGGAAGTAACATGCTATTTCATAGAAGTATCAACATTAAACTGTCCACATGAACGACATTTGAGATGATAATTTACTGGGAAAATTGTATATAAATGAAAAAATTATAAAAATATATACTTAAAACTGAATTCAAATTTTTTTAATAACGACATAACTTTGGAAGACCAATTATATTGCATACTAAAAATGAATGCCCAAATACTGAAATGGAAAATAAAGCCCATTACAATTTTTAAGGTACAAACATTCACACAACCCAAATGCAATTGACCCAAAAAATAAGAAAATAAACCGACTCACACGCACACTCAGCAAACGAAAAAAAAACAGAAAATACAACCCTAAAAACCCAAACAAAACCCGAAACATCATTTTCATTTCTTCTCGTCCTTTTCCGCCGCTCCTATGGTTTTCAGCTATTCTTCTAAAATTCCAAAAACTTAAACCACACACAAACACACACATTCCTTGCTCAATTCTTGAGAGATGCTTCGTTTAGCCTGCATAAACAGAGATGATGTGGAATTATTTGTCTGAATAATCTTAATTTTTATTTTTCTTTATATTGTTTTCTTTTTATAAATCATCGTATAGATCATTTCTTTGCCTCCAATTAAACACGGAGTTGAGTTTCTTCCGATAGATCATAGATGTCTTCTTCGGTAACTGTTATTTTCGTTTTTATTTTTCATGTAAATTATCGATTATGTTTGTAGAACCCAAATCTATAATTTTTAAATGTATAATCTGGATCTATTGACCATATTAGGTTTTTCACAACATAAATGCATTTTTCATGATAGATTTTACTATTTTTTTCCGATGGGTGTATAATCGGATCTGTATAAACATACAGATCTGTATTTTTTCTAATATAAAATTTTCAATTTGTTCATTTTCATTTTTTTGGTTAAATAAGATTTATTAAAAACCTTTTCCAAAAATATGATGTATGAGTTTACAACACAAAAAAGATTTAAATGTAAAACTTTTTCCATCTGCTACGATTTTCTGTTCATTAATTGAGTTTTTCAGTGACACAAATAAAAATATATGGACTTTCGGATTTATAGAAAGAAAAAAATTCAGATCTATATTTTTCTAATATATAATATAGATTTCGTTTATATAATTTTCTCTATTTTTATTTAATAGAATGAATTAGAAACATTAAAATATGGTTTGTGACCTAAAAGATTTAAATTGTATATTTTTTACGTAAATAAATAGCATGCAATAGATTTTATGTTGCTTTAACAATATATATATAATAGATTTTATTAATTAGGAATACATTTATGTATCTGGATTTGCATTTTTATTATGCTACTACAGTAACAATATATATTTTTTCATAAAAAAATATCTATAAATTAACAGTTTAATTTATAATGCGTGAACATACCTCCATATCATTCCCAAACAGAACATATCTGAGTCATATCCAAAAAAAATTCCAAAAGATGGAACATTGTGGACACAGACCAATCTCAGTTTCATTGCTAGGACTGTACAAAGTAGCCATGGAGCAGGTTTCACGATTTGTAATTTGATCATTTGGTGCAGAAAATATGTTTTTATTTAGAGTGCAGTGAGCTGGAATGAGTTTTGGAATTGGGTTGAATGTTTTTGCTATTTATAATGGCAATTGCATCA
Organism: Rehmannia glutinosa; assembly: GCA_016081115.2. NCBI lineage: Eukaryota > Viridiplantae > Streptophyta > Magnoliopsida > Lamiales > Orobanchaceae > Rehmannia > Rehmannia glutinosa. The sequence continues at coordinate 660,734 of JABTTQ020001700.1, read as the reverse complement.
CATTCTAAATCTTGTAATCTGCAGGAATTATTTATGAGTTGCAACTATTTATTGTCAGGTTTTTATTATCAAATGCATCTATTTATGTTCTCAATGCAAAAATTTTGTTTCTGCTGCACATTCAAAATTTTAATTCTCTTCTCAAAAAAAAAAAATGAATTCTGCCTTTTAATCATGTAACAACCCCTGCAATTATGATTATTATTTTAAAAATATTTAAAGAATTTATTTATATACAATATTAAAAAATAATATAAACACATTCTTTTTTATTCTTTCGATGAGAATTGATTAATTATGACGGGCTTTGTTTTAATACATGAAGAAAATAATACTTATAGTTCATTGCAAATTCCCAGGCGCCAGCATTATTTAATCAGTATTTTGCAATGCTCGAGATTTTTCCATTTTTGGCTGCAGAATTTTTGGCGGAAGTTTCCATTTTTGGAGACTATCCTGCTTTTATATATTATATAGATTAGGAACCTAGGATTGCCAAATATATTAATTTAGCGATATATTAAATAATCGATAAATTAATAAGATATTAATTTATAGAATTATGATTTGTAGACAAGTTTTTTTTTGTTTGTATATGATTGCCATACTCATCTAAAAGCTCTTGAAGAATTGAAAAATATTGAATTAGTTTCTTTTTGCCACCAAATAATTTAACCATAGAATACGAGTATTATATAATTGAAGAGATGCTGAAACTGTAGAATTATTAATTGACAAGCAAACAATCGAGCGAACGTGTGAGCAAGGGGAGACTTACATATGCGGGAAGGGGGAAATCTCACCCCTTTAACGTTTCCTCTTTTCATTTTTTATATGTGAATTTTGGGCTAATACTATTCGACCGCAACTTTTTTTGTAAAGGCAAATTATGCTATTATAAGTTGTGATGATGTATTTTAGGGTAATTAATAGAGTCAAATTTCGGCTCTGGCCTGATCAAGTTAGCCCGACCTACGCCTTAATAGTTCCGGACTGGGCTCTGATTTTAGAGGCCCGAAATAAGCGGGTTTTTTGGCTCGGCCCGTTAGACCCAAAAAACTGGGCCTGCCCGGTTGGCCCGATTTTTCTAGTGCATTTTTAGGTGGGTTGGCTGGTGGGCTCAAGAAACGGCACTGACTTACGCTTGTTTGGCCCGACCCGACGATTTTTTTTGTTTGGCCCTAAGAGCCAAAGACGGGCCAACCTGGCCCATTTGACACCTCTAGTAATTAATGATGAGTATTGGCATTGTATTTTTTTTTGAGATAGTATTGGCATTGTATTTGATGCAAATACATAATTTATTTTGAATTTTCCCATTATATAAAATAAATATTTGACCTTACAACTATTGCCCCTCCCCTTCCCAATGTCGTATCTTGGTTATGTTCCTGCGTGTGAGTTGTGAAGTTGACGATAATACTTTCTCGTAGGCCCGGCCTACTCAAATTGGAGGCTCAATATTAATGACATTGAATGACTTTTATAGAGATAAAACCATACTAAAAGTTATTACTACTTTAAGGAAAGACATAATTGATATTCTAATTAAGTGACATCTTTCAATAAGAAACAAATAAGTTAGCCATTTGTTTGAAGTCTTATTAATTATAAACGTATTATATAGTAAGAAATTATTAATTTATATATTAAATAGGGCATTTATGAATTTTCGTATATGTATTAATTTATTTATCGAATAATTAATTTAGCACGTTCTAGTCGGGACCGAATAAAAATATTATTTGAACGAATTATTAATTAATTGAGTATTAAATTATTGAGTTTATACTGTATTTTTTTAATTTTTACTTTTTTATTAACATAACAATTAAAATTTTTTATTTTTATTTTACATTATATTAACCCTTATATGGGAGAGGCCAAGCTCCCGAATCGGAAAATAGCTGTAATTAACAGCCCTGGCGAAAATCTAGGAGAATAAATGTATTGATTATAATAAATCATGAAGTAAGATTTCAGGGATTTGTTTACCATATTGGACATAATTCTAATGGGACTCTACTATGACCTATACGATTTAATTTTCATTCATACATTTTGATATATTACTTAAAATATAGAAATCAAATTAATGGCGTAATTATGATACCAATAAATAGGTTTACTAAATAGCATAATGATAATCTTCTTACATAAATGAATTGTTTATGTAAAAATTAGGTGTTTTATATCATTATATTTTCAATTTATCCGTGAATTTTAACGATAATTTTTATTATATAAATAAAAACTTATCAATTTTTTTTGTTAATTATCCCCGATTATATTGTAAGGAATACACTAATTGTAGTATTACCGTAGATCTGTCTACAATACACATCTGACTGTATAATTGCGTGTCAATTTTTACATGTTTATAATAAATCTACGGATATACTCGAGGTATAGTATGAAATAAACTCATTTTTTAAACTATCAATTTATTTCCAAATCTAAAATATTATTTTGTACTATGCCAACAGGCAGCAGCCAGCCAGAGTTAAAATCCAAATTTGCTTTCATTTGACAGATCACAGTTTGATTTTTGGGCACTTCCTCCTGTGGCGCGCCCTACAAGACCCAACCAGTCAAAATTCCTTTATCTCCTCTAGGCCATCGTTCTTGCCCAAACTATAAATTAGTACCAAAATCATATAGCTATCTTGTTCAATCATACTCCTCTTGCTGCTGTTCTTCACGAAATTTACGAAATTTTCATTCTTTCTACTTCTCTTTCTCAGTTTTTATAGTTCTCTATTATTCCACTGGTATTAATGGCGGACGCTGACCTCAAAACCCACCAAAGGTGGTTGACGGCAACACACTGGTGGCTATGTGCCTGTCACGCGGCGGGGTCGACAGGATGTTCGGAGTGGTGGGTATCCCCGTCACTTCACTCGCCAACCGGGCGGTGGCCCTCGGCATCCGATTCATTGCTTTTCACAACGAGCAGTCCGCAGGCTACGCGGCCTCTGCCTACGGCTACCTCACGCGCCGCCCTGGCGTCCTGCTCACCGTGTCCGGCCCGGGCTGCGTCCACGGACTCGCCGGATTATCCAACGCCGCCGCCAACGGCTGGCCTATGGTCATGATCTCCGGCTCCTCCGACCAGAGCTTCACCGGTCGTGGTGACTTCCAGGAGCTTGATCAAATCGCCGCCGTTAAACCCTTCTCCAAATTCTCCGCCAAGGCTACTGACATAACTGAAATCCCCACTTCCGTTTTCAGCGTCATTGATTGGGCCGTGGCGGGTCGGCCCGGTGGGACGTATTTGGACATCCCGTCCGATGTGCTTCATCAGACCGTTGATGAATCCCAGGCCCAAAAATTGATAACCGAAGCCCTAGATTCTAGAAACAAAGATTTGATTGAGAACCCTAAAATTAATTATTCTGAAATTCAAAAGGCTGTGGAGTTATTGAGAACTGCACAAAGGCCTTTGATTGTTTTCGGAAAAGGGGCAGCTTATGCTAGAGCTGAAAATGAGTTAACCAAATTAGTTGAAAGTACTGGAATTCCATTTTTGCCAACTCCAATGGGTAAAGGTTTATTGCCAGATACACATGAGTTGGCTGCTACAGCAGCAAGATCTCTGGCAATAGGGAAATGTGATGTGGCGTTAGTCGTTGGCGCGAGGCTTAACTGGCTGTTGCATTTTGGGGAGGCCCCTAAGTGGTCGAACGACGTGAAATTTATACTTGTTGACATATCTAAGGAAGAGATTGAGTTGAGAGAGCCATTTTTGGGGATAGTGGGGGATGCTAAAGATGTTATAGGATTGATACACAAGGAGATTAAGGACGATCCGTTTTGTTTGGGAAAAACTCACCCATGGGTTGAGGCGATAAGGAATAAGACTAAGGATAATGTGGCGAAAATGGAGGTGCAGTTGGCGAAGGATGTGGTGCCGTTTAATTTTATGACGCCAATGAGGATTATTAGGGATGCGTTTTTATTGGTGGGTGGGCCGGCACCTATACTGGTTTCTGAGGGAGCTAATACGATGGATGTTGGGCGAGCGGTGCTGGTTCAGACAGAGCCGAGGACTAGGTTGGATGCCGGGACTTGGGGGACGATGGGGATTGGTCTTGGATATTGCATTGCTGCTGCTGTGGCATCACCTGATAGGCTAGTGGTGGCTGTTGAAGGGGACTCTGGATTTGGATTCAGTGCTATGGAAGTTGAGGTAATGTTTTTGCTGTTCTCAATGCTGAATGTGTTTCGAAATTGTTTTGTTTGAATTTGGCTGATGTATAACTGTGGTTTATGTTGTAATAATCTGTGAACATAAATATATGTGCTAACTAGATTTAAGTCATATTTTAAGTGTTGTTTTCTGATGTTTTACTGCCTACACATGCAATGCTGTTGTTTTGGTAGGGAAACAGAGAGGGCATACAGTCTGAAACAGATTTCAGCTCTTTTGTTCTTTGTTGAATCTGTACTTGCTCTTTCTTTGCGTTTGTGTTTCCTTGGGTTTATACTGGAGAGCTATATAAATTGTGGGGCCACTGAGGTTCAGGTTAATTACCAAAAAAAACCCAGAGATTTTTGGAAATTGCAAAAAACTTCCTTGAAGTTTGATTTCGTCTTACATTTTCCCCTTCATAAGTAAAACATATTTTAAAACTTCTCTGACATTTATAAAGTATTACGATTACCCTCTTAAATTTAAGATAGAATAGTTTCAAGTCTGAGGTTTTTTTCTGTAATTCTGAAGTATCTTTGGTTTTTATTTTTTTATTTTTTTTGTAATTAGCCCAATATTCAAGGGTGTTTTTGTAATTATCCCTAAATTTGTGTGAAGAATTATATAGCCGTCTTATGACGCTTATCATGTTTCTCAGTTATTGATCCTGGGGATGGAATATTGATGATAACTTGGTGAAATTCCATTTTATTCCTCCATGTTTTCTGCTGCAAACTTGTGGTAAAAAATTATATCCCCTTTTTTGTGTTGGGTAATTGTAAATTCGTCAGAAAGCCGGAGGCATAACTGCCATGTGCCATCTGATGCCACTAATTGTGTTTCCAAGTTATTTCATCAAAGTTGAGTCTGTGAAATAATTTGGACCAAATGCATTTGTTGTGTGTTTCCAAATTATTTCATCAAAGTTGAGTCTGTAAAATAATTTGGACAAAATGCATTTGTTGTCCTCCAATGTTCTATTTGCACTTATTAGGTGCTAAGTCTGTTCTTGGCTGAGGAAGTTTGTCCATTTCTAAAATCTCGTCATTGAAATTATGCTTAATAGTCATTGCTCTCTGGCAGCAAGGTCCCTTTTCCTTTGGATAAACTAAAACTGCAACACAGAAAATGGAACATAAGAGCTATATACAATGAGTATATTGCCTAATTTTAGATATTGCAAAGTTAAAAATGATCAACACTTTGCTCTGAAGTGCTTTCGACTTCAAGTATCATTAGTAGTTGATATCGATGTCTACTCTTGAAATATGAAAAAGTAAAAGGGTGCTAATTTAATTTTCTTTGCATGTATATCTTGAATTTTTGTTCATCTATATGTTTACCCCGTTGGTAGATCGCGTATGCCCAAAAAGTTTAAAGTGTTGGGTATTTGTATTTTTGGCCGCAACAGTATGGACCTGCAATCTTTCTTTGATTTATATTATTTAGGGTTAGTTATAAAAATTACCACTAAGTGTAGCCTAATTACAAAAATACCTAGTTATCTTTCAAAATTACAGATACACCCTTGATATTAGTTTCTATTTTACAGATTGCACCCTCAATAGGGGGTATTTTTAAAGTATATACAAACATCAAGGCGTGTTTGTAATACCTTAAGGGGATACTTGTAATTTTAAAAGATAACCGGTATGTTTTTGTGATTAAGTTAAACCTCAGGGGTTATGTTTGTAGTTTACCCTAATCTTTGTTTGGCTCTATATATCTGGACAACTTGGGTGATTCATTATGCCAGTACAGTAACTCACACAATGTGTGCTTTTATATTCTTTCGTAGACATTGGTTCGATATCAATTGCCCGTGGTGGTCATAGTCTTCAACAACGGTGGAGTTTACGGTGGTGATAGGAGAAATCCAGAAGAAATCACTGGGCCCTACAAAGACGATCCTGCACCTACATCTTTTGTTCCTGGTGCAGCTTATCACCTTCTCCTTGAAGCTTTTGGAGGAAAAGGCTATCTTGCTGCGACCCCCGACGAGCTAAAATCCGCGCTTGCAGAATCATTTTCTGCAAAGAAGCCCTCCGTCATAAATGTAACGATCGATCCATATGCTGGCGCGGAGAGTGGTCGAATGCAGCACAAAAACTGAGTTCGCTGATGTTTGAATATTGCAATGCTATTTGCAAATATGTATTTAATAGTTTTTTTTTTGAGGGAAGTATTTAATAGTTTGAATACTGGATTGACTGACACTTTTATCAGGTTTCAAGAGTTGGGGTGGGGAAAAGAGATTATGATACTAAACTGGCTTTTATCACATTTCTCTGGATTTTTTTGAAATCTATGTTTATATTTCGATGCCGGTGATTGTATAAACTGAAATTGAGAATGCTTTGAGAATGCTCCTAAGGGCGCGATGGGTTGACCTATCCGTTCCGTCTATTTTTTCTTTTGGTAGTGAATAGTGATGATAAGTTATTTTTGAAAAGTAGAACAAAACATGTTGACTGATTTGATGTGGATGGAAAAGGTGTTTTATTTGCGTATAAAAATGAAACCAGAAACACAATTAGATATCTAAACTACTGCAACAAACTCAGAGCTTGATTTTCCTTTTGGTCCTAAGCTCATTTATTGTGTTATGTTGCCACATAACGACGAATTGATACACTCGAGGTTTTTTGAAAATTGCAAAGAACACCATGAGTTTTGATTCCATCTTATAAATTCTCTATTCATAAGCAATAAATATCTCGAAACCGCCTTTATTTCAACAAATATTACGATTCTTTCTTAAATTTAAGATATAATAACACCTAAGGGGCTTTTTGTAAATTTGAAACATTTTTTTAATAAAAAATTAGCCCTTAGGGATCTTTTGTAATTATCCCTTTTCTTTATTTCTGTCTTTTAAATTATTCATACTAAATTTATCATATGTGGTTGATTTTTGATTGTAGCCTGAAATGGTGGTCACTTGAAATACTAGTTTTGCTGTCTGGTCTTTTACCATATCCAAAGCTTTGAAACATCAGTGCTATCAATATGGTACACAAAAATTACTCATTTTTGATACACTTGATAAAGAACATCATTTATATAAACCAGATATATGACCTTGATCTTGGAAATTCGGGTTTGAGAAAATGGGCGTCGTCCCGACTTTGACCAAATTTTTCGGTGGCTAAGAATTTAATTTTGGAGGAATTAAATTATATATTATTAATCTACGTTTTCGAGTAGATGTTCGTAGTATTTTTTATTTCTTAAACCGAATTTCGGTGAGTGAGAAATTAATACACGAAGGTAGCCACATAAATGGGCATTATGTAAAGATTATGTAAAGGGAAATGAAAGGCTTTTTTATCCCACAATGGAATACAAATCATAGTTTATTTACTGAAGGTGTTATTTGTTGTATAAACTATAACACAAGTGGATGATCACAAGTAGGCCACACGCGCCGGCACCCGCCCGGCTCGGCTCTGGGCCAGACGGCCCGACCCTATTGGGTCCAGTCCACTAAAGTTTTGCCACTCGAAAATGGGTTTGGCCCGGTTCGAGTGATCGATGACTATTGAAGCCCAATGAATCCGGGGCATTGTAGGTGTCCGATTCGTTGACCGTTGGAGTTAGTAACTCCTACAAAGAGTGATCATCCGAAAAGAGCCCACTACTTGTCATGGAGTATGGAGTGTAACATCCGGGATGTTACAATTGGATTAATGCCCACTACTTTTTGTTATCTCCTGCAGTGTTGGTCAGTATATATATTCATTGTTGTGCATTGCGTAAAAGCACAAAAAATTCATAGCATTTCATATACCTCAAAAGCGGGTTTCTCGCATTATACACATAGAGTCCAACAACCAGCCTTCAACATTTTCTAGTTTGAAGGAGCTTCGTGTTAGTAGTGCTACTACACAAGATGTAAGCCGTTCATCTTTGGAAGCAATACGTCGGACCGTGAGCACTAGCCGACGTAATTGCTTTTGGAAAGAGATTCTTCTCGACTCGGCTTTCTCGAAAGTTCTTTTGAAGAAGTTGTAATAGCTAGTATTTTTTTGTAATCTTTGTTTTACGTAATTTGCCATTTTGAAGGCATCCCGATTCTCAGAACATTGTAATCAACACTTGAATCTTATATGTCGAGATCATCCTAACAATTTCAACGTTGCACTTCACCGCTCTATACGGACTTGGAGCTACCGCAAGGCCTGTTTTTTTTTTTTTTTTTTTTCCTCCAAAATTTCAATCATCGAAACATTTAAGTCTAGAAAACTAATACGCGGTTCGTTTGTTCATGTACATCACAAGGGTTTCAAACGAATTAGGCGCCGAAATCCACAAAAGGGTCGAGTCGTAGTTTGGGCCGCCATGTTGCTTGTCGTCAAGAAATCTGTTAATGTAAGCATAGTTCTCTTCAAATTGCCGCCACATTTTGGGGCGTGCTTATAGCGACGAGAAGCCGATTGTGAAATACATCACCGCCATGACTCCTCTTATTTGTGTGTCCATCATAACAGATAGCCTAGAAGCGAAATCTCGGTTAGTATAGTCACGTACTAACGGACTCATTCTTTCGTGATCTTCTATCTTTTCGGTGTTTCAATTCATTAATGTTGCATTTGGATGGATGATCTTATTTTTCCAAATCCATAATAGTAAATCCATTGTCTTTGGTTGGATGCAACGCCTTTCAAATTCTCAAATTTTGTGCTAATTTTTGTGCGTAGTGGTGGATTTTAAATCCAAATTATTGGAGTCATTTGAACTTCTCCAAAATTCTCTCTTCATATCCAAATTCTCGCATCCAAATGCAACCTAAGTGAACGTCATGTGTATAAGATGATGTGGATATTGTACACATGACATTAAAACACAGTATGAAAAACCGTAAGGAATCGAAAGTTTGGACTGCAAATAGATAGGCCTTAAAACCAAATGAGATCTTCTATTCCAAAATAGTATTTCATCTCATATCCATTGAACAGATGATTGACACGTGTATAATAATTGTCATATTAATTTTCAATTATAAATTGTGGAATTTTGTAAGGCAAGTGATAATCATTAAAAGATCACGTGTCAATCATCCGTGCAATAGAATAAGAAATGAAACAACATCTTAATGTAGAAGATTGCATCCCAATTAAAACAAGAATCCAAAGTTACCACAATAACCAAAGAAATCTTGATCCAATGTTCAAACATGAAGTTGACATGATTCTTTGTTCCTATGCATCATGAATTGCAAGAGGTTGTGGATGTCAACATATTGTTAGATAAATGTTTTTATCGTGATTTTGATGATTTTGTTCAAATGTGTTTTTAAACCAAAACAATGTCCCTAAATGTTGTCTAAATACTTCCGATCGATTTAAAATGTTTTTACTATTTTTCGAGTATTTCTTGGAGTTTATTTTCGATAAAAAGTTGGACAACACATCTGCTTTCGAGGCTCGACTGTCGCCCTATAGGGAAACCCGTGCTGAGTTGAGTTTTGAAACGAAAAGGGACGTAGGAAAAATTAGGGAGGGCGAGCGGCCAGGTCGACCGGGTGGTCGACCCGTGCACTGGGAGCCCTCCTAAAGATGTCTTTGTCTTCTCTGTTTCGTATTTTGAACAACCCCAACTCGGTCAAGATCAAGGCGGCCGGTCGCACCCCCTCCAATTGGTCTCCCGTGTAAAAATCGCAAAAACCTATTTCAATCTTATCTCTACGCGACTGGTCGAACCCCCTGTTTTATCAAAGAAACTATCCATTGCATTTTCGGACAACTTTTCCCTAATTTGTGGGATTGATTTCTAACAGCTATATTGATGATTTTAAATGGTTTATTTTGCAGCAAATCACTCCCCAGGAGGAGCCTATGTCTGGTAATCAAAGCCAAGACCTCTCCTATAAATAGAGGCTTTAATCAAACAACAAGATACAACACATCACACAAGCAAAGAGCAAACAAGCAAACACTTTCATATATCTTGTTGTATTAGCCTTAGCACTTTCACTTGCACACATTTGAGGCCTAGGCTTTCGGTTCTTGATTACACTTATACTCATATTGTATCATTCATTATTGAGTTGTAATCTTGATTTTGGTTATCATTCAACACAAGACATCCTTGTGAGTATTCTTGTGGTAAGAATACACTTGGGTGATCTAGGTGATAGGTGTTTGGAGAGTGTGGTACTCTTCAAAGGTGGTGAAGGAAGATTGTGGTAATCTTCTTGAAGGTGTTGTAAGAGGGTTGTGGTAATCCTTAAGGTGTTGTATTAATTTTGGTAATTAATAAAATTTCTTTTTCTTTTTCGAAACCCATCCCGATATACTTGGGGTGATAGAACACGTAGTCCCTAGGTGGGATGAATCTATTTAAATCAACGTGTGTTGTTTATTTTCCGCATTTAGCTTTCATCTTTGCTTGATTATTCAAAAAGAGGGCAAAATCAAAACCGAGATAATCTATTTACACCCCTCTAGATTATCGTAGCCACTTGGACTTACAAGTGGTATCGAGCCAAACTCTTTGGCTAGCTCGTTCCCGAGTAAAGAGGAAAGATCCATGGCTACGAATGATGCTCATATCACCACCGGCGCCTCCACCAACAAGCCACCACTATTCGACACCAACAACTATGCATTTTAGAAAGACCGTATGGAGTGTTTCCTACAAGGGTACGGGTTTGACATTTGGAATGTGGTTGTTGAAGGAGTTGATCAACCAACCAAGAAATTGGAGGATGGCACCTCGACTCCTAAGCCTTTCAAGGAGTTCGATGAAAACGACAAAAAGGCTTTCTCTAAACAATAATGCCTTAAATATTTTGCATTGTTCTCTTACCGCCACCGAGTACAATCACATAAGAGGCATAAGGTCGGCACATGAGGTTTGGGAAAAATTGGAGACCATATATGAAGGGACAAAGAAGGTCAAGCAAGCAAGAAAGACCATGCTTGTTAAAGATTTCAAAACTTTAACATGTATGATGGTGAAAGCATTTCTAAGATGGTGGAAAGGCTTGACAACATTGTCAATCCTCTTGTGGCCCTCGGTAAAGTCATTTCCGAAGAAGACAAGGTGACTAAGGTATTCAATGCTCTTCCTCATCGTCCGAAAAGGTGACGGCTATCACGCATCACAAAATCTTGAGACACTCAAATTTGACGAGCTCATCGGGAATCTCCTCATCTATGAAGTCTATCTCAAGGAGAGGAAAAATTCCAAACCAACCATCAATCAATCGGGTATGCAAAATATTCCTAAAGGTCTTGCTTTTTCTTCTAATAATGCATACTATGATAATGATGATGATGATGAGCAAACGGCCGCACTTGTTCGAAAATTTGCAAAATTTTGTGAATAAAAATAAGGCAAGAAAACCGAGAGATAATGCTTGCTTTAAATGCGGAAAACCTGGGCACTTCATTGCCGATTGCCCAAAACTCGATGAGGAGGAACAAAAAAAAGAAGCATTTTTCGAAAAAGAAGGCTCTAAATGCGGAGGTCAAAACTTGGGATGAATTACTTGAAACAACCGACGAGGAAGGAGAAACCGAACATGGTCTTATGGCCATAGATGATGAAAATAATGAGGTACGCTCTAACTCTTCTACCTCCTCCTTAGTTGATGAATTGCAATGTGATTTTGATGAATTGCAAATTGAATTTTAAAATTTAATTGTTAAATACAAGACCTTGAAAAAGGAGCATAAAGAGCTTAAAATTGAAAAGGATAAATTATTTACTTCTTACGAATCTCTTGATAAAGCTCATACTATTACTCTTACCCAAGTTCATACTCTTGAAACCGAAAAGAAATTGCTCACAAAAGATCTTGAATGTTTCAAAAATGATGTGCATCGTTTTAACATAAGCACGGATAAAGTTACAAAAATTTTAGATGCACAAAGAGGTGAGCATTCCAAATTGGGACTTGGTTATAAACCATTTCAAAGTGTTTTTAAGAAAAATAATCAAGGTCCGACTTTTGTACGTGTTAGTAACTCTAATACTCCTACTTGTTTTTATTGTGGCAAAGTTGGACATTATGCTAATAATTGAAAATTGAGAAATAGCTCTAGTCATGTTTGGAGACCCAAAGGTCTCAAGACTAACCCCCATGGACCCCAAAAATATAGGGTACCTAAAAGAAATTCTTTTGTAGGTAATAGGGGCTATAACAACAATGAAAGATTCAAAATGGCTCGTGGACAGTGGATGTTCACGCCATATGACCGGGAGGAGAGAACGTTTTACCAACATCAAGCTCCAAGAAGAGGGTATGGTCATGTCCGACAATGGCAAAGGAAGAATTCTTGGAAATGGAGAAATTGGTAACTCTTCTTTCTCTCTTAGTAATGTTCTTTTAGTAGAAGGGCTAAAGTTTAATTTGATAAGTGTTAGCCAACTTTGTGATTCAAATTATGATGTTTCTTTCAATAAAGAAAAAGCCTTATACTTAAAAATGGAAAAATTATTTGTGAAGCAAATAGAAAAGGCAATCTTTACAAAATTTGTACAAGTGATTTGGTTAGTCAAAATATTTCTTGTTTAGTCAATAATGATTTAACTAGTTTATGGCATAGGCGACTTGGACATGTTGGATACAGAATTTGAAAAATATTTACAAAAACCAACATGTGAAAGGACTACCCAAATTGAATTTTGAAAATCTTGGCTTATGTGACACTTGTCAAAAGAACAAATTAGTTAAAAGTAGTTTTAAGCCCTAAAATGAAATTTCCACAACCAAACCCCTACAATTGCTTCACCTTGATTTGTATGAGGATATTGGTACGGCAAGTCTAAGTGGAAAACATTACACTTTCGTTATTGTCGATGATTTTTCTAGATATACTTGGGCTCTCTTTCTTACCAATAAAAGCGATGCCGTTAATGAGTTTGTTAAGTTGTGTAGATTTATTGAGAATGAAAAAGAAGATACTATTAAGTCTATTCAAGTGATCGAGGTGGAGAATTTGATGGTGAATTTAGAGTCTTTTGTGAAACTAAGGGATATGGTCATAATTTTTCGGCTCCAAGGACACCTCAACAAAATGGAGTAGCCGAAAGAAAAATCGGACACTACAAGAGATGAGTCACCCATGCTCAATGAATTTTCACTTCCAAAATATTTTTGGGCCGAAGCCGTAAGTACCGCTTGCTATGTCATTAATCGAGTTTACATTCGTCCGAAAATGAATAAAACTTCATATGAGCTTTGGAAAGGAAGAACTCCAAATATTAGCTATTTCAAGATATTATTTGGTTGTAAGTGCTTTATTTTGAATACCAAGGATCAATTGGACAAACTTGATCCTAAGGCCGATGAAGGATATTTATGGGATATTCAACAAAGAGCAAAACATATCGGGTTTACAATAAGACTAGTGGAGTTGTTGAAGAATCTATCCATGTCAAATTCAATAAAGCTTCGGGCTTGAAAAGAATACCCAATGATGAAAGTGATGAAGAGGATATTATTGAACCCATTGTTCAAAATGATGCTCAAAATGATCAACCTACTACATCAAATGATCAACCATCCACTTCAAGTGTTCCTCAAGAAGACAAAGGTGATACTTCGGATCTTCCCGTGGCATTGAAATTTAAAGGAGATCACCCAAAAGTTCTTATTATTGGTGATCGCATTGATAAAGTGATGACCAAGAAAATTTGCCGAAAAAGCTCTTATATCTCAAAAAGGGCCTAAAAATGCTAAGGAGGCTATTGAGGATGAGGATTGGTTTTGGAGATGCAAGAGGAATTGAATCAATTTGAAAGAAATGATGTATGGGAATTGGTACCTTGTCCTCCTTCTCAAACTATTATTGGTACAAAATGGGTATTCCTAATAAGCTTTGTTGATCAAGGCAATATTGTTCGAAACAAGGCAAGGTTAGTAGCTCAAGGGTATTGTCAAGAAGAAGGTATCGATTATGATGAAACTTTTGCACTCGTAGCACATTTAGAAGCTATTCATATTTTACTTGCCTACTCTTGTTTTAAAAATTTCAAACTCTACCAAATGGATGTTAAATCCGCTTTATTAAATGGTTTTATTCAAGAAGAAGTCTATGTAAAACAACCTCCGGGTTTGAAAATTTTTCTAGGCCTAATGACATTTATAAACTTAAAAAGGCCTTGTATGGTTTAAACCAAGCACCCCGTGCATGGTATGATAGACTTAGCTCTTTTCTTTTGCAAAATGGTTTTATAAGAGGTAAAGTTGATACTACTCTCTTTGTTTTTGAAAAAGTGCAAGATTGTTTACTTGTGCAAATTTATGTTGATGATATTATATTTGGTGCTACTAATGAATCATTGTGCAAGAAATTTTCTAAGTTAATGCAAGGAGAATTCGAGATGAGTATGATGGGGAGCTCAACTTCTTTCTTGGGCTTCAAATTAAACAATGCCAAGAAGGTATATACATTTCGCAATCAAAATATACAAAGGAACTTTTGAAAAAGTTCGGCTTTGAAGAAGGAAGAACCGTGTCTACTCCTATGGCAACCAATGTCAAAATTGACAAAGATGAAAAAGACAAGTCCGTGGATGAATCAAAGTATCGAGTATGATTGGTAGTTTACTTTTTTAACCGCTAGTAGACCGGACATTCTTCATACCGTATGCATATGTGCTCATTTTCAAAGCAATCCCAAAGAATCTCATATGAGTGCCATTAAAAAGATTTTTTCGATATTTGAAAGGCACTATTCAATATGGTCTATTCTATCCAAAGAATGAAAAAATTTTTCTCTTAAAGGTTATAGTGATTCGGATTATGCGGAAATTGTAGGTCCTAAGAGGGTGTGAGTGTAAGGTTTAGAAGGGGGGTTGAATAAACCTTACCAACTTTTCTTTTTAGTCCTTTTAAATATTCGAGTTAATACTTCACCTAAGTCCTTGATGGACAACTAAGTTAGTTAATCGCCAGAGTTAGTCACTCAAATGCACTGACTCGAGCCGTGATAGAATAACTCGAGATGTTTTGACTAAAGACTTAACTCATTGTGATTAGTTTTCAGATAGAAGACTTAACACCCTTGAATTTGGTTAAGTTCGTTTTAATACTTGGTTTTAGCACACACATTGATTATCAATTGGATAGCAAGTTTATCAAATGAGATATAAAAATAAGATGCGAAATTAAAGTGTCTTTGAATTATAAATGACACAATAAGTTTTTATAGAGGCTCGAAGATGGGGTAATTATTCTACTCCTCTCTTCTCCAACTCCTGGAGGAATCCACTAAGTATTGATCAATATACATAGTGGTTAATAGTCCGAATACAAGTCTTGATCACACAAATGACTTGATCCTTTGGGACTCGATCCGAGATGCCTTGGTCACTCACCGGCTTCTCGTGCGACTCGCCTTCTTCACAGGGTAGCCGCTTGCTACTACAACCCACTTGCTCAAGCTTCTTGGATTTGATCACGAAGCCCTCTAATAACTTGAGACTGGTTCGACCTTGAACCTTCCTACAATCCTCCGTGGAATGTAGACCCCTTGATTCTTCAAAAGTTTCCTCTTCAACCGATTGAAGTTATCTTTCCTTCACAAGGTGAGTGTTGGATTGATTTCCTTCGTAATGTAGGCTTGAGGATTGATCTTGAATGACTTGAGAATGTTTTAGGTTACAGATTCAAATATTTGTTTGAATGTTCGTAGTTCAGGTTGTGAAGGTAACCCTTCTCAAATAAACTCCTCGGCCTTTTATAGTGTTCTTTTGAAAATTTGCCCGTTGAAGAGATAGGCTTATTTTCAAAAGACACTTGTGGTCGTTGGCTTGTCTTGTTGCGATCCTTGAATTTACGTTTCCTCGTATGAACGATTCTTGACTTTTCGAGTTCGACATGGTGCGGTGCTTCCCATTGGTTTATTCCTTTTGCACGCTTCAAACCGAGCACTTCAAGAAAGGTAGTATGGAGGTATTACTTGTTTAAGTAATTCTCTTGATTTACGTGCAACAAATGATCTCTTTCGATTATCTCGACTTGACCGCATTTCCTTGCCTTCCCAGGTGACTTAGAGTCGCCTTCCAATCATCGGGATGACTTTCCACTTCAACTCGAGACTTGGCTATCTTGAGTTGACTTGAGTGATACTTTACTCACCGCATCTTCATCGAGTTCCCGTCTTCTCTTCTTTGCCATACTTAGTCGCTTTGCAAGAGTTTTCCTTCCTCGGTCTCCGCTTGTCTTCTTGCATGCTTAGGCATAGCCGACTTAACTCACTGATCAGCCCTATCTATTACAATGCGCATTACAAGAAAAATGGGGTGCCAACATCATATTCTAAGTTTTACATGGCATTAATCAAAATCTACGAAATAATTTCCCAACAATTTCCCCCTTTTTGATGATGCCAAAACTTAAAACATCCATACAATTATTTAACAAAGAAAAGATACATACGACAAATGTAGAACCACGAATGTATGTTTAGAATCGATCTTTTATTGATCATAACATCATTGTTCTTTACATAGTCACATGAGTGTATCGAGCTTAAGTCCAAAAACAATGTATCGAGCTTAAACGGGACTTAGATAACCATGTTGTTCTATATCTACTCACGTCTTTAAATTGCATAATATTATTCAATATACGAAAGACTTACATAAAGTGTATTTACATAGTAAAATAAATGAAGGGGTGGACATCAACACTTCATCTCCTTCACGCTCCTTCTTTTATCTTCTTCACTCTGTCATCTTCCGACCTTTTCCTTTTCTTCTCATCTTCAAATGCTTCTTTTTCTCATACGTCTTCCTCCGGCGACTTCATCTCTTCTTAGTCTTTCTTGTCTTTCCTCCCATAGCTGAGTTTGTCTTTTATTTTCTTCTTCAATTCTCTTCACATACTCAAAGATTGTTCTTTGCCACTTGCAGATTGGCTACTTCGTCAAATCCACCCAATAGATCACTCTTTTCTTGCCTGGATCTATGTACTCAATGTTTTTGGGGCGAGTTCTGTGTCCAAACCTCTTCCTCCACCATCGCTTCTTCCTCTCGCCTCCGGGCGTGTATTGTCTTGGGACCTTCTTTTTCCCACCGAGTGACTAGCAGAGTGACCAGCAGAGCGATCGCACGGTTTGTCAGTTTGCTGTCGCCTTCTTCACATAGTGTGAGACCTTTTTCCCAAGACAAATCCCAAGCTTGAGCCATGGACATGTTTGCGAAGTAACCTTCGGGATGCGAGCGTCTTAAATTCATCAACGATCTTGGCTCGATTCCCGCATCCGAAATGGCATAGGTGTCTCATGTCTATTGGAATGCCTCCATGTTGTTTCGAAATATCCATAACTCGAGCATTCATTCTTCCTTCCACTTCCTCCATCCCAGCTTCAATCGTGTTTCTCTTTTCAACCATTGGTACAACAAAGTGTTGGAGTGGCGAGTCACCGGGAGTTTGCCGATAATATCGGTTGTGACAAGACCTTGTTGGGGGTTTTAGCAATCATCAAGGTCACATCTTTCGAGCCTTCCCCTCAACAGACTTCCCTTTCTTCTTTTCTTATTATCGCCTCACTGTTTTCCCTTCACAATCGCTTCCTCCTTCTCACGCCGTATCCCTTCGCTTTTTAGGTATTCCTCTTCCCCCTTTTTGGCATCATCAAAGGAGAGAGGAGGATTGACTTATTACATAGGCTCCCGAAACAAGCTAGCAAGCAAGAAGTCGAAATCTGGCGATAGTTGAGTTCTCGTCAATCATTGCGAGTAAGCCGCACGAAACTCGGAGCGAGTGGCGTTGGATTCACTGCTACCAACTTTATCTCGGCCATGAGGAGACCGAATTTTCGATCCATATTCTCTTCCACACGCATGAGCTCGTTTTTATTATGTTCACGCAATGCTTTTATCTCGTAGTATGAGATTCATGCATTTGTTCAATGTGCTCTTGCAATTTTGTCTTTGCATCGATTCTCACCGCCCGATCAACAACTTGTTGAACAATGTTCTCAAATATCGAGCTTGTTCCACACGCATTATTTATCTTTGTTGCCACCACTCCCGGATCCTAACTATGATGCCTCTCAAATCGCGGTGAGGTTGGCGTCCCCGTTGTCCACCTCATGTCCAGAGGCCTGGTGCCTCTCCATCCGTTCAATCTCAACAAATAGGGCTTTGAACACCTCCCGAACTTCAAATTTGCTTCCTCTGTTTCAAATTGACGGCCAAGCAGAGTCAAAGTCATAGTTAGCCGAACAATGGTGTCGATAGAATGACAGATCGGTGCGTGGAAGCGCGCGATCTTTGTCGATTCTTCGGAGGTCAAGTACCTCCAGAGAGAGGGAAATGATTCTATGAAAGGATCATCACTTGCAAATCGGAGTTTGTTCAATTATAAGCGGTGCTCGTAAAGTTCCTTGTGGAGTCGGACTTACTGCGGGGGAGCCCGAGCAAAGGACTCTGTTTCACCGGGGTCTATTGTGAACTCGACCCGACTTTTGCGAGCCTCACTGCCTCAACACTTTGTCGGTCTCGATTGGTTTTTCCAAATGAGTTGACCGTCCTCGGCCTTATCAAAAGCGTCATCGGACGATGATGAGATTTCCATGGGTGGTGAACATCAAAGGTGAATGTTTGGCGAGTAGTCTTGAGGTCGACTTACTCGTGGTTGGAACATCCTCGCCTAAGTCTTTGGGATCGATCCACGGGGATGACTCAACTTCATTGTCTTCATCCGATCCTGGAAAGTTACATCAGATTATCCTGGGAATCGTGAAGAGCACTTATCTCCTTTTCTCGATGGATCAATGATAGCAGGAGGGATGTTCTGCAGTGCTTCGCTTTCTCTACCCCGAAGTCTCAACCTCCCGTTGGCCTTCATTACCTCCCCGCAGTCTCAATCTGCGCAGCGCATGGCCTTGGTCATCCCTTTCGACGGTGTCTGCTTGTCTTGGGGTCTTTCGAGGTGGCATCCATTGGAGTTTCAACTCCATGGATTGCACTTTCATCGCCAGTGTTAACTCCTGGGCGCTTCCTTCCTGCCTCGATTGCAGCGGCCAGCGTCATTAGCCTGCAGAGCATTGGCACTTCAACCGAGATAGTCACAATCGTCTCGAGCTTCACAAGACAACATGCTATGTATTTTGTAATTGTTCCTTCTCCACTTCGCCTCCTAAATTCATTGTGGAGTCACCGCAACATCCTCCGACCTTGCTGCAGTGGAGGAGTTTCCCACTCGGTGGCATACCACCGAGTGACTTGGAGTGCGGTCACTCGTCTCCGGACTCGGTTGTTCCCACCGAGTATTCAGCCGTTAGGGAAGGTGGTAAGATACCTTCATTAGGGGTTGGCTTGACTGGGGTCCCCACACTCCCATTTTCATCGCCATTTCCCTTTGTACCTTCCTCTCGAATGAGCTGGGAAGTGGTGGCAACGACAATAGTGGCAATATGCTTTTGCACCACTCCCATTGGGTCTATCTCCACTGTGATTTGGAGGACTCTCCTGGTCCCTCCATCATTCTTTTCTCATGAAGGATTCTAGACTCTTGCATTGCTTGTTGCATTTGCAACTCTTCTCGGGAAGCAACAAGGTCCGCATCCTCATCACTTTCGATAGGACATCGAGGTGAGGGTGTGTATGATCGGTGGTGCCAAAGTGAGAGGGCGGATGATGGCCTTCTCACGTGCCTCTCGCGTCCTCGCCTACTTTAGCCCGTTCATTCTCTTTTCGAATCTGCAGATATTGATGCAATTATCCTCATCAAGGGCTTGCATCCAAGTGTCCAACTCAAGAAACCTGAAAAGTTCTTCTTTCTCAAAGAATGAACTCGGATTTTCAAACTGTACTGGATAGGCTCAGCTTCCATTTTCTCCACTCCCATGACGATTTTGGATGTCCGGATACAATGGAGACTACATGATTACATCGTCTTCTTCATTCTCTTTCGCGCCCTCGTTTCCGGATTAGGGGTAGCATTCTTCACTACTCGACATCCTCGGCCTCTCACGGTGGAGAAACAATCATGTCAACAGTGATCCGGTTGTCTCAAATGCCATTCCTTGTTCCTCACCGCTTGCTTTTACGGTGGGTCTTGAGTTGCCTCTCCGCCTGATCGGCCGACGCCTCAAAGACAGACTTGGTCAAGTTTCATCAATCACTTCGAGACTCTACTTCTCCAGTAGTCTCTGGTATCATTTCGAAAGAGGTGACTCACTCACTGTCTTCTCAAGCTCGGAGAGCTTGGAAAGTCTTCTTCTTCTCTTTGTTTTTACCAAAGGGATATCCGCTCCACTTCCTCCGGTTCATTGAAGGTGAATGCCTTCGCAGATGTCTTAGAGGTAGCCGCCTTCCTTGTTGTGGTAGTCCTCTTCTTCTTGATCACCGGAGAAGGGATTAATGGTTCCTTCTCCACTGCGGCTGCGAGGGGCAGGAGCGATTTCTCTTTCTTTCTTTGCGGGAGCATCGGTTTCTTAGTAGGCTGCAGGAGCGGCCTTTTTCTTTGGAGGAGAGGAAACAATCAGTATCTTCGAGGGTCACCGATTCTCCTCACTCGTATTAGCTCTCTTCTCAGGCGCTGCAGAGGTTTGATCTCAACATCCTCTTGTTTATATGGAACGCCTTTCCATGTCGAAGAGGGACTCCTTTGACCTCCATTAGCCGCCAATCACCAGGCCATATCCTATGGAACCTCCGAACGTTCCATCCTCCTTGAATGATTTGTTCCCAACGTTCGCGCAGTCCGTTGTAGACAAAATCAACCTGATTCACTTTCTCGTTCTTTAATGATCGCAGCCATTACGATCAAATTTGCTTTTGACACCGGTCAAACTGCCAAATTTGATATCTATGCATTTGGCAACAATGTCCAAGAATTTGTGGTAGTCCTCCTTCAAAAGAGCCTCTTATTAGTTGTGTAGACTACTTTCTCAAAGATAGTCGGACTTGGCTACTTCCTTCCAAGCAAAAGAGTCGTCAACATCGCTTTCATTGATTTCCAACATTCCTTCCGCCGAATAACAAGCGTGTTCTCCAAATCCTTGGCGATAATGATGGACTCCTTTCCATGAACAGAGGACTTGATGCCCTCATCGTGAACCTCGGCGTTCACATAGAATCGCCCGTGCGACCTCTTCCACATAGGTCATCGGAAACTCCAACGTCAAAAACAATTTCAGCCCATACGTTTCCAATTTCTCAAGAATCTTCTTCACTAGGGTGTCGTCGGACCCCTATTTCACCATACCATCGAAATCCACAAAAGAGACCCGGTGTGGATTTGCTTTCCTAGCTTGACAAAATCATGAGTGGATGCCATTTCTCAATATTTTACCGAACAAAACTTTAGAAAATGATCCGAGGATTGAAAGGGTTTTGAGAGAAAATTTTGCTTTTGCTTTCGAGAGAGAGATGAATAGTTTTTGGTAAAGTGTAAGAGAAATAAACGAAAATGGTTTAAGTATGGTTCATGAAAGGACGTGCGGGTGGTTTTTGAAATGTGATCAAAATCAACGGCTTAGATCTTGCATGCCAATTTGCATTTAATGTCTCGTATTTAATGCGACAAAGATTTATATCCAATCATACGCTTGGTGTACAACTTTTGCCTGTCGTACACGTCATAATTATCTTGATTAGGAAATTTATTGTTTAGATTTTGATGAATGCCATGTAAAACTTAGAATAGGAAGTTGGCACCCCAATTATTGTTGTAAATCGCTTTGTAATAAATAGGGTCGGTCAAGCCGAGTTAAGTCGGTATGCCCAAACATGCAAGAAGACAACTGGATACTAGAAGGAAGACTCATTGCGAGACACAGTAGTATGGCAAAGAAGAGTAGACGGAAACTCTCTTCAGAGTAGGAGCAACAGATACAATCGAGTGGAGTATCGGTCAAGTCAACTCAAGAAAAGCCAAGTCTCAAGTTGAAGTGACAAAGAGTCATCCAATGATTGGAAGTCGACTCTAAGTCACCTGGGAAAAAGCAAGGAAATGCGGTCAAGTCGAGATAATCAAAAAGATCCGTTGCATAGAAATCAAGAGAATTACCTAAACAAGTAATATCTCCATGCTACCTTTCTCGAAGTGCTCACCCCGTCGGAGCGTGCAAAAGGAATAAACCAATGGGAAGCACTACACCATGTCGAACTCGACAAAGTGAAGAATAATTCATACGAGGAAATGGCAATTCCAAGGATCAGAATAAGACAAGCCAACGACCACAAGTGACTTTCAAAAATAAGCCTATCTCTTCAACGAGCGATTTTTGAAAGATCACTATAAAAGGCCGAGGAATGACTCAGAGAGTTGACTAGAACCAAAAACATTCAAGCAATTATTAGAACTCAGAATTTGAAATATTCTCAAATTATTAAACGCAAAATCCTCAAGCCTACACTACGAAGAACATCAATCCAACACTCACCCGTGAAGGAAAGATAACTTCAATCGGTTGAAAAGGAAATTCAAGAATCAAGGGGTCTACATTCCACGAAGGAGTGTAGGAAGGTTCAAGTCGAACCAAGTCTTTAGCTTTTGGAGGGCTTCGTGATCAAATCCAAAGAGCTTGAGCAAGTGGGTCAGTAGTAGCAAGCGCAAAATTTGCCTGTGAAGAAGGCGAGTCGTCGAGAAGCCAACCGAGTGATCAAGGCGTCTCCGCGATCGAGTCCCAAAGGATCAAGTCACCGTGTGATCAAGATTTGTATCCGGGACTGTTACCACTTTGTATACGATCAATACCTAGTGGATTCCTCCGGAGTTGGAGAAGAGAGGAGAGAAGAATTACCCCATCTTCGAACCTCTATAAAAATCTTATTGTGTCTTTTACATTTCATCACTTTAATTGTTGCATCATATTTGTTTAATTCTCACGACATATTTGCTATCTATTAGATAATCTCTAAGTACTAAATCAAGCTCTAAAACTCTACTTAACCAAACTTAAGGGTGTTAAGTCTTCCAAAAAACAAACCACGCTTGAGTTAATTTAGACTTAACAACTGAGTTATTCCATCGACAGCTCGGTTGAGTCTGCTGAGAGACTAACTCTCGATTAACTAAATTGGTTGTCCACCAAGGACACAACTCGTAGTATCAACTCGAACTTTTAAAAGGACTAAATCAAAAATTTGGTAAGGTTTAAAAGGACACACGGTGCTTCTCGTGCGACTCGGCTTCTTCACAGGGCGGTGCTTTGCTACTACTGACCCACTTGCTCAAGCTTCTTGGATTTGATCACGAAGCCCTCCAATAACTTGAGACTGGTTCGACCTTGAACCTTCCTACAATCCTCCGTGGAATGTAGACCCTTGATTCTTCAAAAGTTTCCTCTTCAACCGACCGATCAAGTTATCTTTCCTTCACAGTGAGTGTTGGATTGATTTCCTTCGTAATGTAGGCTTGAGGATTGATCTTGAATGACTTGAGAATGTTTTAGCCTTTTAGGTTACAAATTCAAATATTTGCTTGAATGTTCGTAGTTCGGGTTGTCAAGGTAACCCTTCTCAAATAAACTCATCATCCTTTTATAGTGTTCTTTTGAAAATTTGCCCGTTGAAGAGATAGGCTTATTTTCAAAAGACACTTGTGGTCGTTGGCTTGTCTTGTTGCGATCCTTGAATTTATGTTTCCTCGTATGGGCGATTCTTGACTTTTTCGTAGTTCGACATGGTGCGAGCTTCCCATTGGTTTATTCCTTTTGCACGCGCTCAAACCGAGCACTTCAAGAAAGGTAGTATAGAGGTATTACTTGTTTAAGTAATTCTCTTGATTTACGTGCAACGGATCTCTTTCGATTATCTCGACTTGATCGCATTTCCTTGCATTCCCCGTGACTTAGAGTCGCTTCCAATCATTGGATGACTCTTCTGTCACTTCAACTTGAGACTTGGCTATCTTGAGTTGACTTGATCGATACTTTACTTACTCACCGCATCTCGCTTGCATCTTGATCGAGTTCCCATCTTCTATTCTTTGCCATACTCACCGCTTTGCAATGAGTTTTCCTTCCGTTCTCCGCTTGTCTTCTTGCATGCTTAGGCATAGTGACTTAACTCACTCGATCAAATTTTATCTATTACAATGCGGTTTACAAGAAAAATGGGGTGCCAACATCCTATTCTAAGTTTTACATGGCATTCATCAAAATCTACAAAATAATTTCCCAACGAAATATTGATGATAGAAAAGTACTTCCTGATCATGTTAATTTTTAGGCGATTGCCTAGTTTCTTGGTTTTCAAAGAAGCAAAATTGTGTTTCACTTTCAACTACCAAGACGAATATATTTCCGCAGACTTTTTGTTGTACTCAACTTCTTTGGATGAAGCAAACTTTAGCGGATTACAAATGCTCTTTTGAAAACGTTCTTATCTTTTGTGACAATATATCCGCTATAAACATTGCTCAAAACCCAGTTCATCATAACCGTACTAAACTTATTGAGATTCGACATCATTTTCTAAGGGATTGTGTTTCTAAACGAAAAATTGAGATATCTTTTGTACCATCTCAAGATCAATTGGCTCAAAACCCGGTTCATCATACGAGCTCGAATTCGCATAATGCATATTGAATGAGGTTTACGTTTGCATTTTGCATGTTTTTAAAACTTAGGCGAAAAATCGGATTTTTGGTTGAAAATTCGATTTGAATAAAACGACAAGACAGTGGGGTGATGAGGTTGAGGGCAATCGGTCGCCCTCAACCACGACCGTCGCCGCTTTAGCTATTTTTTTGGATTAAAACCGCTTACGTCTCGTGCCTTAGTCATTTTAACCTATTTTTGCCATTTTTCGTCCCTTTGCCAAATTCACACAAATTTCACTCAAAATTTGTTTTCATGCATTCTATTCATATCTTGGACCTAATATAACATGTTTATCATCATCATCGTTCATCTTTACCGATTGAATGGTAAGAATTTTTCTCTTTTGCTCAATTGGGTTGAACCTCGAGTTTGTGGCCTTCTTGTATATTTCTTGATAAAATTATCTTATGATCTTGATGAGCTTAGTTGTTATGTTGTATTGTATGATGTTTGGTATGATTTGGTGATGAAAATTTTTGGGGTAAGTTCAAGAATGGCCTCTTTTGATGTTTCGATTACAACTATAGCCTTCCATATAAAAAGAGTTCAAATATTCACCAAGTTCCCATTATACCCTTTATAACAAATAAGGAAACATGATTAAATTCGTTCCGGATATCACGAATATGAACACTTTCGGTTTTTGTCACTGTTTCATTCGTGGCATTGTTACACCTACTTAGATCCAGTCTCCATTCGGAGGTTTAAAAATGATCATGTCGTTTCAAATAGATAAACTTAACATGTTATAGAATTAAAAGATGTTCGATTCTCGTGTTATCGAGTTCCAAACTAAGGTTTACAGTAAAAATGGAAATAGTCCATTACGACCATATCGGGCCCAACATGCTTCCGTAAAATTAATAAATCCCTTAAAATTCATAACTCTTTTGGCCAAACAAAGACTGGTTAAGTGGTTCGCAACGCCACCGAAAAATTCACGCCCCCAGATCATTTGACAAACAACTCCTCACTGCTCAACCTCACCCTCAAGGAAGATGATCTCGCAAGTTATCCGACTCCTTCGTAAACCGCTCAAAGACAACCTTGGTTCGTTTCCTACTCCAAGGCGTAAAAGTAATTCTTCAAAGGGATGAGTCAATAGTACATTATGAACACATGTTGAGCAAACAACCTTTATTTTATTAAAAACTTAAAGAAAATTTATTACATCAAAGAATCTCCTTTTGGGAGGAGAAAACTTGTTTAACCTCTCATATAGGCTATCACACTCTTGTACATAAAATTAAACTAAAAACACTCTCTCAAATTCTAAACACTCAAAATATTACGGAAGAAATTTTATTGTAGAAGACTAAGGAAAATGTTCGATGCCTCTAGCCTTTCCTCGAAACTCTTGTTTATATAGAGGAATGGGTCCTCTATTTCTTGGATTCTTCATCCACTTGCCGAAAGTTAGTGGATGCTTTCCTATCTTCACATGGCTTGGGACCTACCTTGCCCTGCAGTATCCAAGGCAATTTGATAAGGCTCCAAAGCCAACTCGACTCTTCTTTTTCCGTCATTTAGCTAGATGGAATCTTATGACGTCATTGCTTACGCATTGACTTGAATTATCAAGATCTTGATGAGTTGGATGCCAATTACTAGATCGACCCACCTTTTCTCTTTTTCTTTGAGTGGGTTATCCTCAATCACATGTCTCCTTTAACTTTGTCGGGAATCTACTTTTTTGGTGGTCCCGAAACTTTAGATACTTATGTGACTTTTCTTCTCCGTCACGGGTCTTCTCCAATCAATTTTTGGCCGAAATCCTTTGCCAAATTCCGATTCCTTCTAGTTTTGACATTCGGACAGACCAAGTTCCCAATGGCCTATGTGAGCCATATTGCAATATTTCCGGTGAGTTTCTTTACTCCCTAAGCAACTTGTTTTCCCAAAAAGATTTCTTTTCTTTTTCGAATAGGTATTCGAATCTTGTAGTTTTTCTGTCATAGTATTTAACAGAATGATCCGCTTCACCGAATTTTGATAAAATTTGAACGGAAACTTGACTTTGTCCATCTCGGTGAGACAAACCCACAATCCCCATGCCCTTCTTGTAGTAATATGATATTTGGTGAAGGTCATGGCCAATTGTACTTCTTCCTCGAACTAGCCTCCTTGATATTTTTGAAGGCTCTTTCATCCGGTCACCGGCCTTTGATGTAATGGAAGGCTTCATGTCCACCTTTTCGCATTTGGCTCACATTCTTGCACTTATGAAATATAGCTCCAATGTATCCCCTCGTTTGAGGCATTGTCATTGTTGGACCAAAGACTCGTACAATCGCTCCTGGATCCACTTTGGCAATTTTGTGATCTCCTAAGGCCGTGAAGTAGTATAGATCGAGACCAAAGCCCCAAACTCGTACCACCTCTTCACTTCTTCGGGCTGGAGTTTGGTAACATCCAAAACCCTTGGATATTTTCGGAAAATATCAATCTTTATTTTCTCTAGAGATATCCCTTGCTGTGTAATTTTCCCACCCGCCCGGTATTCCCGCCAAGAAGAAGAAACTTTAATCTCGTTAATATCAACATTAGAAGTGCCTATCATAGGCTAAGATTGATCTCTTCGCCTTTACCCCGGACGTCTTTGGTTGATGTGATAACTCGGGTTTGACTCCGAGTATCGCTTTTCCTTGGGCCAACATTTCGCCAACTTAAGACTTCTCGCTAGAGGTCCGGAATCCTCTGCTACAGTTGGGAGCCCCGCGCTCTAAACGCTTCGTTTGCTTATTAGCGGCCGGAGGAGTGGCCTTGAAATGCCGTCCTCAATCGGGAGTGAGACCGGACACATACTGCGTATACGATCGGTTACTTTGTCCCGATCATTCCTTTGTAGTTTCCTTGTACCAAATCGGCATTGATGACCAGGGTATCAAATTCTCGAGTAGCATTTCCACCGGTCCCCAAGATGTCTTGAGGCGGTGAGGATGGAATCAACTTCAATTCCCTCCATCTCTTGTTAGAAAATCTGCAAGAACATTTTCATTAGATTTTATAATGACAATATCATAATCATAATATTGACATTCACTTGCCATCTAAGTATCCTAGCTTTTTCTCGGTTTTGATTCAATTTTGTTTTTCGAAAAAAGCTTTAACACTTGAATTGTCAATTTTTAAGATAAACTTTTTAGCTAGTAGAAATAAAGGCCATTTTTTAAAAGCCTTTTTTAGTGCAAAGAATTCTTTCTCGTTGATATGCCACCGAAGTTGCTTCACTGCCTCAGTAAATAGACCGCTTGCAATATCTGCATGGCACTTCTCCGTTTGGTGTAGCTTTAGTAAGAATCGCCGCTTCACCAATAATCACTGCATCCGTAAAGAACCAGTTCATCTCCATCCTGTGGAATTGCAAGTTCCATAAGCTCTTTTTCTTTAAGCCGCTTAATTCCTTCTTGATGTTTATTCTCCCATTTGAATCTCGCATCTTTTTTTAAGCAATGGGCTAAACACCTTCCTCGTAATGTGCTAGATTGTTTATGAACATTCTAGCAAAATTGACAACTCCAAGAAAACTCTAAGTCGCTTTCTTGTCTTTTCAATGTAACTCGAAATCCTGTATCGTTTCTACAATATGACTTTGTAGGATGATTCCAGATTCATCGATCTCAATTCCTAGGAATTCAATCTGTCTTGTTGCAATCATTGCCTTCTTCTCCAAAAGCACTAATCCTTCTTGTGACAAACATCCGAAAATATTTCCAAATGTTTGAGATGCTCTTTTTCATGTTCTTTGATGCTATCGTAATGTCATCGATATACATGAACATGAAACTGAAATAATCTTTGAAGAGATTATCCATCTTTCTTTGATATATCTGGGGTGCGTTAGCCAATCCCATAGGCATCACGTTCCAAATATAATGACCTTGTGGTGTAGAGAAAGCTGTGAACTTCTTGCTTTCTTCATCCATCTTAACTGGTAAAATCCGGACTTGCAATCAAACTTTGAGAATATCTTAGCACCTTTGATACGCTTAACCAAATGTTCTCTCGCTTGGGATATAGTATCCGTCGAACTCCAAAATGTTATTAATTCCATTGTAATTAATAACAAGTCTTGGCTTTCCTCTTTTGATTTCTCCATGGCTTCGACTAAGAACCCTGGATCGTTGTATGGAGAAACTCCTGGTCAAATTAACTTAAGGTCAAGATGTTCCTTATGTATCTTCTCGCATATCCTCACGATCCTCCTGGTTCGGGATTGGTTTGGATCTTACGAACTCGTCGCCTTTCCAGGTTTAACCTTTAAGGATGCTTTGAGCTCATTCTTGTCCCACCATGCCAAATGATCTTCATTGTAATTGTTAGGATCTTCTTCTTGATATCCTCGAGTGATATTTGTTCCTCTAGGGTGACGTCACTCTGCGGACTCTCCATTAGACTCATCCATAATTCCGCAATGGCTTTTGGAGTAACTCATGTAACTCATTCTTCTCCTTGTATTCTAAATGAATACAAGTTATTATCCCATATCTTCCGATCCTTCGAATGGAACCAAATTGTCTATAGGATAATAAAACTTCACCAAATTTCCTTAAATCCGCCATTTTTGGATTGCAAAGTTTGGCTTCATCACCACGATTGCTGCGAAAATTAATAGACATTTTTCTCAAAATGCTTCCATGATCATTGACAATAATCTTATGATCACATAATGTTGTGAAAATAAGTCTTCTTGTCTCATTTTCTGTGTAAATCGCTTGAATGTTTGTAGGAAATTATTTCCTAGCAAAACATCTCGCACTGTATCATGGAAATAGATTGGTGGCGTCTTCACCTTGTACCATGGTACCGCCACGCCTCGGATCATGATTTACGCTTGTTTAATTCCCCTGTTAAGGATAATAATCCTTTTAGAGAAATCTCTTCCTCGCAATAATCGGTAAATCTTCTCCAATTTCTTTAGGAAAAACATCCGCTGCGGACATATTCCTAAGACTTTGAATCAATATAGGCGTAAATACTCGGCCTTGTATTCAACATATAACATTCCGATAGAAATGTATATGGAGAATGGACTAGTGGTCATCCGATTCTCAGATCTTTTATCAACCATTGCGAACTCCATTCCTTCTTGTAATCTTTCCCAAGGTTTATGATCCTCGAGAAATTCAATTCCCAAAGATTAATTATTCGGGGATTTTCCCCGCAACTCCCGTGATAGTAAGCTCAATTTCTCCTATCTCCAGGCTTCCTTGATACCTTCCAACTATTGGTTGTTGGAGATAATATAGAACATCACAAGGAAAAATATTATCCTTTTGAGTGATGTCGAATATTACTTCAACTTCTCGCCATCCTTCGGACATTTCAGCTCTCTTTTCTTTGTTTTGAAAACATCTCGGGATACATTGAACTGTACTTGGTCTCCTTTCTTCCCAACGGCCGCTACTCGTCATTCTCGTCTCTATTGGAAAGACATCCTTCAGGCTCAACTTTGACACTTCGACTTTTGTTGAAGATCTGGTTGATCTTGTATTTTCATATCGATCTCCTTGATGGTTGGAGACTCAATAATTGGCTTTGGTAAAACCACCCTAGCAAAGTCCTCAAAGATTCTTGGGACTTCAATAAATTCCTTTCTCAAGAATACTTCTAAATGATGTGTATTCGAGAGAGCATATGATATCTTGTATGTGATCGAGTAGGTCTGTTCCTTATTTCATCAATTCGACTCTTTTGAAATCTTGATGAAGAGTTAGGACTCTATTGAAATCTCGATCTCCCAAATTGTATGCAATTCTAGGATAGACATTAAATGCTAATTTCCCGGATACAAATTTCTTATTACCGCTCCAAGGCAAGAATCCTTGAGATTTGAGATCCGCTTATCAAAGATAACCAAATTGAGCGAATCTATCCCTTCTTTGAATGTTGCTTTAATAATAATTCTTATGGCTCGATATGAATCCATGAGAGTGTATTTGCAACTTCTCTTTAACTTTGCTTTTAATCTCCTGGATTTCTCTAATAGGGACCAATCGCATCTCGATCGGTTCCCGATAAAATCCATCGGAATGGCAAATTCTCCTATTGTTACCCCCCGTGATAATTTGGTGTTTTCTATTACGAAAACCAATCTTATCCAAAGACTTTTCCATCGCTCCAATTGTAAATCCATCATAGATTTGAAGCTTTGGATCTTCCTTCATAATTTTCATAAGAGTCTTATGAGACACCATAGTGTGAGAGAGAATCCACGACATATCCTCCCCGACCGTCTGTTGAAGAATTTCTTCTTTACTCGATTAAATCGATTCACTTCCATCATCTAATAGATCTCTTCTTCATAGATGCTTTCATCCGAGGGAATATCCTCAAATTGATACACCGTAATAAATCCCGATAATAGACAACTTCTTCGATTTACGGTGTGGCCTCGAACCGTCGACTCCTCATTTTTGATTGTCCGGGCAATCCGCTGAGATATGCCCTCTTGCTCGCATGTCCAAAGCAATTACGATCTTTGAAACTTTCATTTGCTCGGTGTGAGCACGCCCGAAAGTTCTCCTTCCTGGATTTCTCTTTGTACTTGCTTGATTAGAACTCGATGATGAGGCTCTACTCCTCGCTTGGTCTTTGGTCTCGCCCGATTTATAACTTCGGGCTTTTTGTTTTGACGAACCTTCTAGGTCTCCATGAAGACCGCTTCTTTTGTTGTTGCTTCCCACGGTATGGATGGTTTGTGTCCTTCTTCTTCTTGTGCGCTTGGTTGACCTCCCACAATAGTTGGGATGTCATTATCCACGCAACATAGAGGAACCGCTTTGTTAATTCCTCTTAATTTCTTGTAATTCCCATCTGAGTACATTTTGGTAGCACCATTCAAATAACTTGGCCTTTAGGAAAGACATTTTTCCGCCACGCTTCTACTTCACTCCATCCTTGTATTCCCGATAAGCATTTCTCTCCAGGGACTCGGAATCTTGGCAAAGAATAATAGTCTGCAACTTCCTTTTCTTCAATCTTAGATTTCCACCGGTATTTGGTGAACAACTTGATATACTCGTCAATATGATAAATATCATATAACTCAAGGCTATATTGGGCTTGTTTATATCTCTTTCTTTTTTCATCCTCTAATCCCTCGAAATAACCCGTGCCAATGAACTGGATTTTGAATAGTTTTTCCATACCATCGACAATTCCTTTAAGTGATTCCCCTTATGTGACCGAACCTTTCGTACTAGCATCGGTCATATCCCAGGCAATCTTCACCGATCCTTCAAGACTCATTTCAAGGAGTAAAATGAATGAGTCCTTTGTAAGATCGAGGGTTCTCTTGAAATTCTCATAGTCAAGCCCATTCATCAATGAGAACTTCTCTATTTTTAAAATCGGTATATCCAGTTTAACATCAACCCATATGGATGTATTGGGCGAGGTGCGATCTTCCATAAGGCGTCTCATAAAACATTCGGCCTTCCAAGAGGGTTGTCTAGTTCCCGCAAGTGGGTTTCGACCTCCTGTCCCGAAAGTGGATCACTCCCGGTCGTGAAATCCCCGGCGTGTGGCATCCTCTCGTCCCGAGCTCCATGATTCGAACCCGTACTTTCTTCGACGGTAGGATTAATCGGTGGCGGTGGTGATGGAATTTCTCTACCTTGTGGGTCATAGGTAACCAAAGCCGATCCATCACCTACGTTCATCTTTAAATCTACAATACCCAATCCCGCAAGGATTCTCACAGTCGTGTAGAAATTTAAAATTCATCTTTTCCATATCCATCTTTTTAATTTTTGATGGATTTTCCTTTGATTACAACAATGAGCTTCTCCTCATCTCGTCATCTTTCATATAACTTCGGTTGGTTTCATTTTTGGTGTAAATAGGGCATCGTTCAAATCTATACGCTTCTTTCCTCTCGGAAGAACTTGGCATGTCCTCCAGATTCTTGACTCATTTCTCGAATATCATGAAGGAGTTCAAGAGTTTCCTTCGATATTTCACCATCGTCTCCATCTGGTTCTGGATCTCGATGAACTTGTCTTTAGTAGATGAATATGGCGGTTGCCATAATTTTGCACCGTCTTTTGGACTTCTCTAAGATCTTGAAAAACTTAGATTTGTCTAGAAGTATCTCGTTCCACTCGGTACTCCATCAAGAATCATTGTTCTAGTGGGAATTTTCATGAACTGTTTCTTGAAGGTTCATCAAGTGAACATATAGTGTCGGTTAAGCATCCAGAATCGCTATAATATTTTGCTCATATTTTGCATTGCCTCAAGGTTTACCCATCGGCTCCTGCCGTTCTTTTTTTTCTTCATGTTGGTATTCCCAATATGAAACCTGGTCAAGGTGTTCTTATGCATACATCGTCAATATTTGACGATATGTCCTGTAAAGGTACATCTCGGACATCGGTCCGGATCCATAATCTCGGAGTAATTTCTCCTCACCAATTGTTAATTACATAAATATAATAAATTTAACTAAAAGTTCTTAATAAACCTAGGCTCGATACCATTTTTACGGCCCCTAAAACCTTTATAAACCTTTAGTTTACCTTCAACCTTGTATAAGGGTATTTTGGAGTTTTATCAAATAAAAAGGCTATTTTTGAACATCTTGAATAACTAAGGCCATTGTTGTACATGTGCTTTAAAGTTAGGCCATTTTCAATCTTTTCCCAAAAATTTTGGCTTGATTCACTTACAAGGGCTCTATACAACTTTATTTAATTTTTACGCCCACAAAGTGTTCGATGAAATGTCACAATGAAAATTTCAACTTCTACATGATTCTCTTGCTTTCAAAAGTATTAAATACTTATTGAGATTATGTCTTGGCAAACAAAACGAGCTTATGGATTTGTTCATGATACATTTCTCCCACGTTTTGGATTTTAAGCCTTCTTCTTTCAATGGTTGATAAATCGTATTCTGGTGCACTTTGATATACTTGTATAATGTTTTTATCATCCTAACATTCTTTTTGATGATTCCAAAGGGGAGAAACATGAAATTGACTTGTTAGCTCAAAGAAGTTAATAAAAGCTCGCAATAAAAGCTATAAGCTATGGCTTGCTAAAGCCCAGTATACCTAGTCCATGGCTTGTATTATGGACTTAATTGCAATAGATTATAAGTATTTTGACAGGGGAGCTTATTAGCTCATGATGATTATGTGTATCCCGTAAAAGCTTGTTATAGCTTATGCTTATGCAATATTTCTTGTTGATGTGCTTATCAATAGGGGAGCTTTTTATAAAATGTTTTTAAACGGATAGTTCACTCGTAAACCGTAAATTATTTTGTTTTCATAATCGTCCTTGTGAAAATTGTTTTGGTTTGTAATCATCAAAAAGGGGAGTTTGTTAGATAAATATTTTTATCATGATTTTGACGATTTTGTTCAAATGTGTTTTTAAACCAAAACAATGTCCCTAAATGTTGTCTAAATACTTCCGATTGATTTAAAATGTTTTTACTATTTTTCGAGTATTTCTTGGAGTTTATTTTTGATAAAAGTTGGACAACACATCTGTTTCAGCTCGACCGGTCGCCCCTATAGGGCAACCCGTACTGAGTTGAGTTTTGAAACAGAAAAAGGGACATAGGAAAGATTTGGGAGGGCGACCGGTCGATCGTCGACCCCGGGCGACCGATACCTGGGAGCCCTCCTGAAGATGTTGTCTTCTCGTTTCAGATTTTGAACAACCCCAACCGGTCAAGATCAAGGGCGACTGGTCGTACCCCCTCCGACCGGTCCCCCGTGTAAAAATCGCAAAAACCTATTTCAATCTTATCTCTGCGACCGGTCGAACCCCCCTGTTTTATCAAAGAAACTATCCGTTGCATGTTCGACAGACTTTTTCCCTAATTTGTGGGATTGATTTCTAACAAACTATATTGATGATTTTAAATGGTTTCTTTTGCAAAGAAATCACTCCCCCGAGGAGGAGCCTATGTCCGGAAATCAAAGCCAAGACCTCTCCTATAAATAGAGGCTTCATTCAAACAACAAGATACAACACATCACACAAGCAAAGAGCAAACAAGCAAACACTTTTATATATCTTGTTGTATTAGCCTTAGCACTTTCACTTGCACGCATTTGAGGTCTAGGCTTTCAATTCTTGATTACACTTGTACTCATATTGTATCATTCATTATTGAGTTGTAGTCTTGATTTTGGTCATCATTCAACACAAGACATCCGTGTGAGTATTCTTGTGGTAAGAATACACTTGGGTGATCTAGGTGATAGGTGTTTGGAGAGTGTGGTACTCTTCAAGGTGGTGAAGGAAGATTGTGGTAATCTTCTTGAAGGTGTTGTAAGAGGGTTGCGGTAATCCTCAAGGTGTTGTATTAATTTTGGTAATTAATAAAATTTCTTTTTCTTTTTCAAACCCATCCCTGATATACTTGGGGTGGTAGAGCACGTAGTCCCTAGGTGGGGTGAAGCTCTTTAAATCAACGTGTGTTGTTTATTTTCCGCATTTAGCTTTCATCTTTGCTTGATTATTCGAAAAGAGGGCAAAATCAAAAAACCGAGATAATCTATTCACCCCCAGATTATCGTAGCCACTGGACTTACACATATTGGTGCTTATGTAAACTTAAGGGCATTTTATATAGTTGGAATTCCATTGTTGTTCTCCTTGGCTTCATTCTCGCACTTCAAAGCAAAAAGATTCTGGATTGGAGGAGAGATTGGTTCAAAGATAACAATCTCAACATTACAAACGTTGAAACTAAAGAAATATCTTACTATCAAAAGTATAGTATTTTGTTTTTGAAAGAAAAATATAACTTTCTTTTAGGTACATGGGAAATTTGATAAAATACCCCTTTTTCTAGGGGTAGTTTTGATTTTTCCCCCTTGTAATTAAAATTAGATTTTGCCCCTTTTGTTCTCCTAGAAAGACCAAAATACCCCTTTTACTTAAAAAAAACAAAAAAAGAGGACACCCATCTGCTACACCTATCGACAAGTGGGCAAGGAGGTGGGTAGATGCGTGGGCAGTGTTGTGGGCAAGCTTGTTGTTTACTCAGACAAGTGGGCAGGGAGGTGGGCATATGGGTGGGCGGTGTTGTGGGCAAGCTTATTTCCTCAGACAAGTGGGCATGGAGGTGGGCAGATGGGTGGGCGGTATTGTGGGCAAGCTTATTTACTCAGACAAGTGGGGCATGGAGGTAGGTGGTGTTGTGGGCAAGCTTATTTACTGAAAATGTACATACCACAATTACTGAAAATGTACATACGAAACATGAAAAAACTGTACATTCTACAAAATATCTTCAAACTCATACTAAATCACCACGTAATATTGTCTTCTTTAAAAAGTTCAGCACAAATTCGAAGTCGATAATCATGACAACGGTTAGTTTTCAATTTGTCATTCGTGCATCCTGTCACTAATGTCTCCATGTATTTAGCGTACCACAATCTGCAATCACCGAAATTTTGCTTGTTGTGGAGAGTGCTCGTGGTGATTAATCGTCCAAGCATCCTTCCGTGGCTCGATGTATTTAGCAGCCACAACAACCAATGGTTTCCACTCACATGAGCAATTCTATAAATCTTTTCAATGTCACCGACGATAGATGGAACCTTCATGTGGTAGCCGACCGGTGACATAATCCATTAATGCCTCGATTTCCCATTAGGACAATTTAACCATGCTTTCCTTTGATTTTGACCATTTTTTTGGCCATTTCTTCGTCAAATTATTCTGTAAAAGTAAACTCATATTAGTTACAAAAGACAAAAAAGCAAATATTCAAAAACTTTAACTATTGCATCTCATACCCAAAACAGGAAGTCAAATATGGTCCAGTTGCGCAAGAAACTGTCAAGCCATTTTTTGGCCTTATAAACTACCAACTGCAATAGTTTGTCCACTTGCTGCAATGTTAAAAGGATTAGTTCAATTATAGAATTAACTAATTTGGTATAAAAATTATAGATAGTAAATGGTTTAAATACCACATCATCAAGCCATCCTCTCGGATCTCGAATATTGTTGAACCACGATGCTTCAACTGGGAAGCTGGGTTCAACAGAGCAAGGAACAGTGACATCATTATTTTCCTTATTTATTTGCCACAACTTCTCAAACTCATCAATTATTGCCGGTGGAAAATAACTCATTGGATCATGCATGTTCTTCGGTTTCTTCCCAAGATGGTGACTTGGGTCAGTGAATGGCGACTGTAGAGAAGGTTCCGGCTTCCTAGTCCTCTTGCTCCTACTTTTTTTATACATAATTTTGATAGTCATTGGAGCTTTTACTTTGTCACTAACAGTAACAGAGGGTCAATCCTTCTAAAAAAATTATCAAAAATAGTGGAAGTAGAAGGAATAATTGACTTAGGACCAAAAGAAAGTCATGTAATCAACGAGAACTCGTTTGCTCCAAACTCAACCTCTTTGTTGTTGATATGGAATATTATCTTGTCGGTTGACTTGGATGTATCTTGCCTAAAAAGCAAATGTAGATAAAGTTGGCCTTGGAACTTAATATTTGCCACATCAAAAAAATGACCAAAACATGATTCTTTGAATCTATTGATGTTGTGATCACTGAGACACGCTCTAATTTTTTCCAATGTACTTGTCAAATTGCAACGAGCACTTAGCTTTGCTTGGAAATGATCATTCTTGTGGGGAACAAATGCCATTTTATCAACCTAAAAATAAAATATAGATTTGTTAGTAATTGTAAAAAAGAAAATAAGAAATGAGAGTAAATTATGAAGTGGGTATACAAGTGGTCAAACATATGGGCTAAATAGAAACGAACATGAAAGTAAATTATGAAGTGGACATAGATGTAATGTGAGTACAACTATGGCAAACATGTGGGCAAATTAGAAAATCACACATGAATAAATTATAAAGTAGGCATACATGTGGGCTAATTAGAAAATAACACATGAATAAATTATGAAGTAGGCATACCTGTGGGAAAACATGTGGGCAAACTAGAAAATAACACATGAATAAATTATTAAGTAGGCATACATGTGGGCTAATAAATATGAAATTGATATATGGGTTCTCACAAATGGAATTGAGGTAAAACTACAAATGAATGCTTTGAGTGTCATTGAAGCTCCTACTGGGAATGAAGAAGGCGATGCTCTTGAATTTGAACAAGTGCGGTGGAACAACTCAGATATGGGTGAGCTTGAGTTTTATTGTGTTATTATATTTTACAATTTAACATATTGTCACAATTGTTGTGAATATCATGCTTACCGATTCAATATCTTCATTTTTCATGCCTTCTGGGTAATGTTTTAATTCTTAATAAATGCATTGTAGTTCAATATGGGAAAATAGTTGAGTTTGTTACATGGGATTCTTTACAGTCCTTTCCCACCATTCCCTTTTTCTCTTTTTTTGTTGGGATTTGGTCCAAAGATCTTTGCTGCAGGGCATTAAAATAGGCGCGAGGCGCAACCCGCGATTCGAACTCGTGAGTGTTGGATTGCATAGTTAAAAGGATAGCTTAAATGATTTAATTTGGACTACCTATACCAACGGATGCATCTTCTTTTTGGTGCCCATTACATAGAAACTCGAGGTTAAGCGTGTTTGGCCTGTAGAGTAGACATGGGATGGGTGACCCCTGGGAAATTTTCCCGGGGTGCGCGTGAGCGAGGACTAAGCGCGCTAGAAAATACTCGTGTTGGTTTGTGGGGACATCGTCAATCCAATCCGAAAGCGCTTGAGGTCCAACAAACTGGTATCAAAGCAGGCCACGAGTTCCAATTCCCTTAGAAACTCGAAAGTGTAGGTTCTTTGGGTGGACCAGAATCAAGGGTAGGTTGCCAGTGTCCTAATCGAGGTAAACAAACTGAATCAAGGTGTAGGTTCTTTGGGTGGACCAAAACCGGGGTAAGTTGTCGTGGCCAAAACTAAGGTAAACAGATTGAATCAAGGTGTAGGCGCTAGGTGGCCGAAACCGAGAGGATTGCGTGACGCGACGCTGAACGAAGAAGTTGGCATTAGAACGGCGAGGAAGTTTGGCGAGCATCGGAGGTTGCTTAGACTAGAGCCGAGATCTTTGGCAGTCTTTGGGACGGGGAGCAATCCCCATCCCCGTCCTGCGGTCGCGGAATCCCCCCCCGTCCCATGAGACAAACGGGAAAAAACTCCCCCCATCCCCGTCCCCGCGGGGATTCCCGCCCCGCGTTTTATTATTTTTTTGTAAAAAATTGATTTTTTTTTAAAAAAAAAGATTTTTTAATATTTAAAAATATATATAAATTATATAAAAAACTGAAAAAACACTTATTCTACAGAAAAAATTAAAAAAAATAAAGATTTTTTGATTTTATATATTTAATGTAGATATATTTATAATATATTATATATTTTTAAAATATTATATTATATACTTAATATTCGGTTCCCCGCGGGGAACGGGGCGGGGATCCCAGCGGGGCGGGGAATATGATCCCCGCCGCCTCCCCCCGCCAACGGGAGAAAAATCCCCGTCCCCGTCCCCATGGGGAAATTTTCTAGGGATTCCCGCCTGCTCGAGCGGTTCCCCGAGGGAACGGGGAATCCCCGCCCACTACCATCTCTAGCCGGGAGGGGATTGATTGATTTGGTCCAAGATCTCCTTCGCAATGGGCTTTATAATAGGGCGCGCCCGCGATTTGAACTCATGAGTCTTTGGATTGCATAATTAAAAGGATAGCTTAAAGGATTTGATTT
Organism: Rehmannia glutinosa; assembly: GCA_016081115.2. Taxonomy (NCBI): domain Eukaryota; kingdom Viridiplantae; phylum Streptophyta; class Magnoliopsida; order Lamiales; family Orobanchaceae; genus Rehmannia; species Rehmannia glutinosa. Next base: position 621,334 of record JABTTQ020001700.1, on the reverse strand, counting down.
GGACTACCTATACCAACAGATACATGGGAGACTCGTGTTGGTTTGTGGGGGGATCGTCAATCCAAAGAAAGCGCTTGAGGTCCAACATTTTTCCTCTATTTTAACAAGTTCGTACACATTCCTTTATAATCTTGTATAAAATTACATAAAAAAAAACCAAACAAAATTCATATTTAACATGAAAAAAACCCAAACCGTAGTTTTTACACACCAACTTTACAAAAACTACACACAATCACTATATATACACACACTATACAATTGATTGATTGGATTTGGTCCAAGATCCTTGCTGTCGCAATGGGCTTTATAATAGCGCGAGGCGCGACCCGTGATTAGAACTCGTGAGTGTTGGATTGCATAATTAAAAGGATAGCTTAAAGGATTTGATATCGACTACCTATACCAATGCATACGGGAGACTCGTGTTGGTTTGTGGGGACACGTCAATCCAAGAAAGCGCTTGAGGTCCAACAATTGGTATCGTGAGCAGTCACGAGTTTGAATTCCCTTAAAACTCGAAAGTGGTAGGTTCTTTGGGTGGACCGAACTAAAGGGTAGGTTGCCAGGTGTCCTGAATCGAGGTAAACAAAATGGAATCAAGGTGTAGGTTGTTTGGGTGGACCAACCGAAGGGTAAGTTGTCGTGTGGCCAAAACCGAGGTAAACAGATTGGGCCGAAGGTGTATGTTGCTAGGTGGCGGAATCGAGAGAATTGTGTGACGCGACGCTTGAATCAAGAAGTTGGCGTTAGAACGAGGAAGTTTGGCGAGCATCGGAGGTTGCTAAGACTAGAGATCTTTGAGATGTCTTTGGGGGATGGGGCGGGCGGGGACGGGGAGCAATCCCCATACCCATCCCTGTCCCGCGGTCGCGAGAATCCCCGTCCCCGTCCTCATGAGAGAAACGGGAAAAAACTCCCCATCCCCGTCCCCTCATGGGGATTCCCGCCCCCATTATTATTTTTTTTTGTAAAAACTAATTTTGTTTAGAAAAAAAGAATTTTTAATATTTAAAAATATATATAAATTATATAAAAACTGAAAAAACACTTATTCTACGAAAAAATTAAAAAAAAAAAGATTTTTTGATTTTATATATTTAATGTAGATATATTTATAATATATTATATATTTTTAAAATATTATATTATATACTTAATATTCGGTTCCCCGGGGAACGGGGCGATCCCACAGTGGTGGGAATATGATCCCCGCCCCCACCCCGTCCCCCGCCAACGGGAGAAAAAAATTCCGTCCCCGTCCCCACGGGGAAATTTTCGGGGATTCCCGCCTGCCGGGGCGGTTCCCACGGGAACGGGAATCCCGCCCACCGCCATCTCTAGCCGGGAGGGGGATTGATTGATTTGGTCCAAGATCCTTGCGCATGCAATGGGCTTTATAATAGGCGCGGGCGCGCCCGCGATTTGAACTCGTCGGTCTTTGGATTGCATAATTAAAAGATAGCTTAAAGGATTTGATTTGGACTACCTATACCAACATACGGAGACTCGTGTTGGTTTGTGGGGATAGTCGTCAATCCAAAGAAAGCGCTTAAGGTCCAACATTTTTCCTCTATTTTAACAAGTTCGTACACATTCCTTTATAATCTTGTACAAAATTACATAAAAACAACCAAACAAAATTAAATATTTAACATGAAAAAAAAACCAAACCGTAGTTTTTACACACCAACTTTACAAAAACTACACACAATCACTATATATACACACACTATACCAATGATTGATTGGATTTGGTCCAAGATATCCTTGCCTGCAATGGGCTTTATAATAGGCGCGGCGCGCCCCCGTGATTTGAACTCGTGAGTGCTTGATTGCATAATTAAAAGGATAACTTAAAGGATTTGATTTGGACTACCTATACCAACAGCATACGGGAGACTCGTGTTGGTTTGTGGGGACGATCGTCAATCCAAGAAAGCGCTTGAGGTCCAACAACTGGTATCGAGCGAGTCACGAGTTCGAATTCCCTTAGAAACCGAAAGTGTAGGTTGCTAGGTGTCCTGAATCGAGGTAAACAAACGAATCAAGGTATAGGTTCTTTGGGTGGACCAGAACCGGCGGTAAGTTGTCGTGGCCAAAAATCGAGGTAAACAGATTGAATCCGAAGGTTTAGGTTGCTAGGTGGCCGGAAATGAGAGGATTGCGCGACGCAACGCTTGAATCAAGAAGTTGGCGTTAGAACGAGGGGAAGTTTGGCGAGCATCGGAGGTTGCTAAGCACTAGAGCCGAGATGCTTTGGTGTCTTTGGGACGGGGCGGGCGGGGACGGGGAGCAATCCCCATCCCCGTCCCCGCGGTCGCGAGAATCCCCGTCCCTCGTCCCCACAGAGACAAATGGGGAAAAAACTCCCCCCATCCCATCCCCATGGGGATTCCCGCCCGCGTTTTTATTATTTTTTTTTGTAAAAACTGATTTAATTAGAAAAAAAGATTTTTAATATTTAAAAATATATATAAATTATATAAAAAAACTGAAAAAACACTTATTCTCCAAAAAAATTAAAACAAAATAAATATTTTTTGATTTTATATATTTAATGTAGATATATTTATAATATACTATATATTTTTAAATATTATATTATATACTTAATATTCGGTTCCCGCCAGCGGGGGGAATATGATCCCCGTCCCCGCCAACGGGGAGAAAAAAATCCCCCCGTCCCCGTCCCCACGGGGAAATATTCGGGATACCCCGCCTGTCGGGCGGTTCCCCATGGGGAACGGAATCCCCGCCCACCGCCATCTCTAGCCGGGAGGGGATTGATTGGATTTGGTCTAGTATCCTTGCCTACAATGGGCTTTATAATAGGCGCGGCGCGGCCGTGATTTGAACTCGTGAGTGTTGGATTGCATAATTAAAAGGATAGCTTAAAGGATTTAATTTGGACTACCTATACCAAATGCATACGGGAGACTCGTGTTGGTTTGTAGGGACAGTCGTCAATCCAGTAAAGCGCTTGAGGTCCAACATTTTTCCTCCATTTTAACAAGTTCTGGTACACATTCCTTTATAATCTTGTACAAAATTACATAAAAAAAAACCAAACAAAATTCAATATTTAACATGAAAAAACCCAAACCGTAGTTTTTGCACACCAACTTTACAAAAACTACACACAATCACTATATATACACACACTAAACATACATTATGGAGGAAGATAAACCGTAGATGAACTGAGGTGCTCGAGAAGGGAGGCTTGCGACGGCGGTGACGGTGGGAACCGAGGACTACAATAGCGGTGATGGCGGTGGGCGAAAGCGGTCGGCGGAAGGCGGGCGATGGACGACGTGGATCGTGAATAAGGGGGGATGCTTTATTTTAAATTTTTGAAACCAAAAGTCACGTTTCCGCTTTTCTTCAGCCTTTTCAGTTTTTCCATTTTCTCTTTATTTTTTTTAAGTAAAAGGGGTATTTTGGTCTTTTTAGTAGAGGAGAAGGGGCAAAAATTTGATTTTAATAATAAGGGGGCAAAAATCAAAACTACCCATAGGAGAATGGGTATTTTATCAAATTTCCCTAAGTACATCAATAGACATTACAAAATCTAAAGAAAAATTGCTGAATTTGTTTTTTGGGAAGGAAAATTGATGAAACTTTAAAATGAGACTGAATTGTAAAACTAGCTATGATCAATGCCGCAATTCCGTTATAAGAGCAATGTGAAGCTCAATGTTGTTCTCTTCAAAAAAGAAGAAGAAGAAGAAGAAGAAGCTCAATGTTATTTATATATTACCTAATTATATTATTTCTATTTGCATATGCAATGATATACAATGTTTATTAATATATGATATATAAATTTAATTTGTATTATAATTAAGTTCGAATCCGTACACGATTTCGAATTGAAATATGAATACGAATCAATATCCAAATCAGATTTACTTGAATTTCACGTCGAATTAGGATTTTCGAATAGAATTTGAAAAAAATTCAATTTGTTACTCAATTCAATATTCACATACGAAATTGAGTTGATTCAAAATTCAATTTGAGTCAAATTGAATTTCGGATTTGTTCGAAAAATGAACACCCATAGATGACGGGCATGGGTATCACTTCCACCCCATAGGTACCCATCCCGTCCCCCACCTAATATTAATTAATATATACTTTACATATATAATATATATGATAATGTAATTCTTATGAACTTAATATTATATCTAACATATTATATATTGAGATAATAATTTTTGTTAATATGCATTAATAAAATAAAGTACAAGATTCAAAAATTATAAATAGGCTTATAAATGTATTACAAGATTATAGTAATTTATTTTTCTTATATTTTGTTCATTTTTATTAGAATTCTTGTGCATTTTATGACATAATAATAAATCTTCATCTTACACGATCGACCCGTATAAATTTTAAAAAAACTTTTAGTTTTCTAAACAAAATTTCAGATTTTTAAAACTTCGTTTAAATTTAAAAACAACTTTTTGAAAATAATTTTGAGTCTTTTTTATTTAGAATTTTAAAATATTTTAGATCAATTTTAAATGTTTAAAAAAATATATTTAATTTTAATATTTATTTTTTAACAATTTTCGTTGTAAATTCGATTTTTCTACTATTTTAAGTTTTTTAAAAAATGTATTATAGTTTTTATATTTTAATTATTAGATTTTAAAATAAATTTAATCACATGAATAAATTTCAAATTGTGAAAAATAAAAACTCTTTTTTTAAGAGTTAAAATAAGTTACCGGACCAATTTTGTCAACTAGGTAAAGTTACAGGACCATTTTTGCTCATAACGGGTCCAAATCAGCCTCATAACGGGCCATGTGCCAATCACGTGACCTTTTATGGCCGGAATTTGTAGTTCCGGTTAATTGAAGACCAAAATTGCAACAATTTTAAGTTATAGGACTAAATTTACAAAACACAAACCGGACACGTAAAAATCGCAACTGGTAAAAATTACTGCACCATTTTTGTATTTTTTTCCCTATATTCCACAATTTACCTCGTCCATGAAGTAGTGGCCATATGGGATGAGATTTTTTTTTTCTTTTTTAATCATCATAACCTTCATTATTCTTCCCACCTACTCTGTCATTGACTACCGTGTGGAGCCCCTCTATGCAGGAAAAAAAACCAAAGCATGAAAGACTTTGACCATAGACTTTCATCTTAGGTCTAAGAAAAAAAGAAACACAAGTATCAGCCATTTATCATCCTTGATCTGCAACTAAAAGATTTTCATCTTCTTCACAAATTATCTCCAAATTGAAATTTTTGGATGTGAGGCCCCGGATTTTAACAACGTGAGATACGGTGTTATGTAGTGATTATTTATTCGGCTACGTATCACAAACCTATTATTAATGAAACACGACTCTATTTTTATTTATTTCTTCCAACGTCAATTACGCATTTTGCATTTTTGGAGCTTAGCAATTTTATATTGACCTCTAGATTAATGCTTGATCGAATATTCGACTTTAAAATATTAGACCCTCGAATATTTAGGAAAGACATTTCGATCCTTATCCAAATATTTCATCTTATTCTATAATTCATCCCAACCAACTTCCAATTTATTTTTCGATTACACATTTCTTATTTCACATCTTTATTTTAAATTTCTAAATATTTAATTTTGGATATATATACATTTTATTTTTTTTCCCTCAATTTTATAAAGAAAAGAAACCAAATATTTTTTTTTTCTTTTTCCCTAATTTTCGAAATTACCACTTTAAATGGGGAAAATAACTCAATTTTTCTTCTATCACTATTTTATCATTTTGTATCTCCCAACTAAATTATTATTGGACAAAAAAATAAATAAAATTTTGATAATTTTATTTCTATTTTATTTTATGTCTTCCAAGCCTACAACTAAAAATCTTCCTACAAATCCCACTAACCCCTTAGTCAAACAAATGAATTTTAAATTTCCCTCTAAAACCTAGCTTTTGGCTTCATGTCCCTAATAAAGAAAGCTAGTTATTTTTTTTACCCTAAACCCCTAATTATTCTCATTAACTATCATTAATCTCCCAAGCAAAAAAAAAAAAAAAAAAAAAATCTTCTCCCTTCTCTCTAAACATTCTCCTACTTCTCTCTACAAATTTCTTCATATCTTCAAACCTTCTTCGTGATCTTCAAACAATCTTCATATCTTCAAACACACATTCTTCAAATCTTCAAACAATCTTCATATCTTCAAAACACACATTTTTCAAATCTTCAAACAATCTTTATATCTTCAAAACACACATTCTTCATGTCACACCCCAAACGGGACGCGACGATGATCCACAACTTAAATACAAGTAAACCAACCATTCTAGACGAATATCATCAAAACCCAATGGAACAGTAGTCTAAATAGCAAATGAAATAAAGAAACATGTTACAACTTATAGTCCATAATATCCATAATTCAAATTACATCACCGATATGATCTAAAGATAACAACTTAAAAGTCAAAGGGTCCTACGCCCTTCGCTTACAAACCTAATGAAAAGAAATACAAGAGTCCAACAACAAACACAAGAAAAGAGTCCAACAACAACAACAACAACAAGTAGTAAGTCCAACAAAGAAATAATAGTAACAAGTCCTATGACATCAACAACAAAAGATAGTAAATCCAACAAGCGGAGTACAATGGCTCAATCCGTAGTTTAGCATCTCTTCAACGAAGTCCTCATCTAAGGTTAGAAAACAGTGGGGATGAGACAGAAATCTCGAAATGGATGGGGTGATCGTAAAGCAAGTGTGGCAATATACATAGTTAATGCGAGAAAACAGATTATATGAAAACGCGTGAGTATGATGCAAGAATTCACACACATCAAGCGTCGTCTTAGATATATTTAAGTAATATACTTATACATTCAAGAAAATAGTTCATGGTCACACAAATACTATGTTATTCAATAAAAAACATGTAGGATTGCGTGCGGAAATGTAACGCCAATCCCATATAGACAAATAATGGTTGCGTCACGGTTTGTAGCGCCAACCAATGCAAAACAAGTGGCGCTTGCATACGGATTTGTAGCGGCAACCAAACAGTCCGATAACTCGAGAATCGTGTGGATCGATGCTGATTTCTTCGTTCTTCCTTGTAACTCCCGTGCAAGATGGTCCAAGACCGACACCTTATCGCTCCGTAGGCAAAGACAAAATCCACAAAGGAGTTTGCAAGGCTCGATCTGTAATAATCATGATTATACCTCAAGTACTACGACCCGCTTCCTCGGACACTCCATCCCCGATTGGGGATTAGGGCGATGGGGCCGAAAGAGTGGAATAGCAAATGAGCCGCCCGATTCCATCCCCCGACGTATCCATTCCGACGTGAGCTCGACACACCAAGTTGACTCGAGGCAGAAAGTAAATACAAGACAGCAAATAACCAGGCAATGAGTATTATTGATTCGAGAAAATTTTTGAAAATTCACGAGTAGCAATATGGCGTTGGTGGAGTTATTTGGATGAAGACGATTATCGGATGGATAAGAAATCTTCAATATCTTGAAAGATTAGGTGGAACATAAGTCCTGTTATAGATTCAAAATCGCAAGACGAGGAAGTTGCCCGCGATCGGGTATTAATCGGTCGAATCGGTCCGATAAGTCAAGGATTTTGAGAAAATAAGATACTTTAATTAAATCTTCAAGTCGGAGGGTCCAGGGCTATTTTAGTAAAAGGGAAAATAATTTAAGTTAAGTCCTTTATAAAAGAAAATTTACAATTTAGCCCATTTTGTAAAAACCAAAACTTTTGGGGTTAAAAATTAAATAAAAAATATCCCGACCTTGAACAATTATTAGGTCAGTTCCTAAATTCTCCAAATTGTCCAGAGATTCGGGTTTTTAAAGTTTTGAGGTCGAGTGTTTTTAAAATTCTCACATTGGCCCCAAATTTATAAAAATTGCTAATTCGGATCTTAAGTTTAAAATAATCTAACTCACAAACCTAAGGAAGCTTTTAATGTGATTCCAGTTGGAAAATGTCACTAAGGTTAGTAGGATATTGGGTCCAAAATATAATTAAGTTATAATTAAATTAGTATTTCCAGTGCATGGGTTGCATAAGTCCTGGAAATTTGATTTGGGTGCTCAAGTTTAATCTTTTACACTTTAGTCCCTCAATTTTAGAAAAAATACTTTCCAAGCCCTAAACACTTGGATTTTTGGAATACATTTAAAATATGTCATTTCCAGTAGCTTAAGAGTGAAAATTTCAAATTTTAAAATTAAGGTCTGGTACAGTTTTGAAATTTACAAAGTAGCCCTTAAACTTTTCAAATTTTACAATCTAGTCTTTGGGCTTTTAAAGGTTGATTTTATTTATCCTAAAACTCTTAAAACTTTATTAAAATTTCCAAAGGTCATTTTTGAACCTGAGTACAGTCCCAAAATTCAAAATTTGCAGAGGGGTCCCTTAAGTTTTATTTTCTTGCAATTTAGTCCACCAACTTTCCATTTTTGCATTTTAAGTCCAAAAATTGAAATTTAATCAATTATGCTCGACTCTCACAGGTTATAAGTCATCCAAAATATGGATTTCAAAGATCATACACATGCATGTCCAATTCATACAAGAATTCATCAAATAGAACATTAAATTGTACATGCATGCACCTAAATTTCAATAAATAGCAATTTTGAGCAACTCTTGAGAATTTTCATGATTTGATACATAAAATTACATGCAATACATAGATTATATATCTCAAGGGCTCATGATCAAAATTCTACATGCATTAATAAAAACAACTAAAAGTTGGAAAGTATTTTTCCACCCACCTTAAATTGGAAAATTGTGAAATGAAAGGATAAATTTCACAATTTTTGGATGAGGTCACTTAGGTCAGCCCCTAAGTCAAGAAATATCAAAATTTTGGAGTTAGAAAAATGAGAGAAAAATTAAGGAGAAAAAGAAGGAGATAAGGAAATTGGAAAGACTACACTTTTACCTCATGTAGTAGGTGATTTGAAACTAGTTGAAGCTTCAAATTTGGAAATTTTGGTTCAACTCCAAAATCTCCTAAGGTCAGCTCCTATTTCTCAAAAATGAAAAAGGGTGTCAAAATTTGAAAAAATAAATGGGAAGAAGAAGAAAAAAATCCACTAGAGTCCATTATCTTACCATATAGTCGAAATCTTCAAAATTTCTTCAAGTCTTGAAATCTTCTTCAAGGTGATGTCAAGCTCTAGTCTTCAAAGTCTTCTAAATGTACCTCCAAAATTAAAATTCAAGCTTATATTAAAAAGAGAAGGTGAGGAGTAGTAAGAATTTAAGTTGAAATGAGGAGTGAAATTTCTTACCTTGAAATAGGGGTGTTCAAATTTTGGTGTTTAAGTGGTAAGATTGTTTGTTTTGGTTTAGATGTTTGAAGAAAAAAGGTATGTTTGATGTTAGGTAGAAGATGTTCTTGAAGATATGAATATGGGTTTGAAGATATGAATGACTTGTGTTTGAATATTTGAAGATGTGAAGAAGTGGTACTTGAAGATGTGAAGAACTTATGTTGAAGATTTAAAGATGTGAAGAGTTGGTGTTTGAAGGTTTAAAGATGTGAATGATTTTGTGTTTGAAGATTTGAAGATATGAATGAATTTTAGAGAGAGGTTAGAGAGAATGAGGAGAATTAGCTTGAGAAATTAAAATGTGGGATGAAAATGAACAAATTTTGTTCATTTTCTTTAATGTGGCCGTCCACATTAGATGAGAGGAGAGAGGGATTTTTTTATTTTAAATTTTGTGTCTTGCAAATTGTCTCTTGCATGGAGACAATTAGACTAGTCAAAGTATGGGCAAGGTATGGAAAGAGAAGGAATGTTGGGAAGACTCAACATGTTGGGAAAAATAGTATTAAAGAATTGATGTGTATAATGTTTGAATTAATGGTATAATTATACACAAGATGACTAATATAAGGTGTAAGTGTACAAGAGTTGGATGATATTTCTACTCCAAAAATCATCACCATGGCCGTCCACTATAGGGGTATTATGGTAATTCCATATATTTTTTTTTGTCCCAAATTTGATGATAATAGATGAATAATATCAATCTCCAAAATAATTAGTGATTTCCTTGATCACTTATAAGTCTCATGATCATTTAATCTAAATTAAAATCCTAATTCTATAAGGTAAAAGTCTCTAAAATAAATAGTCTCCTAAAATTCTAAGGTGACTAATAAATACACAAATAGTAATAATGATCAATCAAGTGATCATAAGTGCAAAATAGAATTAATAAAGATCATGATCACAAGTAATGAAATAAAATGAAATAAAATACAAAATATATATATTAACGATAATTACCCGTCAAAGTGACGCGGTAAAATAGTCGATCAAATACATATACGACAATAAGAGTCAATTATATGTTCGAAAAATCGGGCTTCACATCCTCCCCTTCCTTAAAAGAATTTGGTCCCAAATTCTCTTGAATAGTTCTAGATATTGATTCATCATGTCTTCCTCCATCTCCCATGTTGCGTCTTCATCTCGGTTGTGGTTCTTCCACACAACTTTAACCATCGGAATTTCTCTCTTACGCAATCGTCGTATCTGGCGATCAATGATCCGATCATACTCTCGGTGTAGGATAGATTTCCCATTAGAGCGGAGTATCACGAGTGATGATATGTTTGGGATCCGGTTGATACTTCTTCAATCTTGATACGTGGAATACATCATGCATTCCCGCATATGGTCTTGGTAACTCGAGTCGGTAGGCTAACTTCCCGATCCTTTGTAAAATCTTGTAAGGTCCAACATATCTCGGACTCAACTTACCTCCTTTCTTCGGATTGATCAGTCCTTTCCGTGGTGAGAGTCCGAGAAATACTTTATTTGCGACTTCAAATTCCAAATCCTTTCGTCTCTTGTGTTCGTAACTCTTTTGGCGGCTCTCAGGCGTGCAAATCCGCTCCTTGATCGCTTGACCTTCTATGGCCTCTGAACTAAGTCGACCTTTGGGATCGAGGCGACTTTCGTTTCTCTTTCGAGTCCATTGGTCATCAATCTCCCAGGTGGAGTGGGGATCTACATTTTCGCCATATAATGCCTCGTAGGTGCCATCCCAATCGTGGCCTCGATAATCATTATTGTAGGCGAACTCGGCTAATGGTAAGTGTGAATCCCAACTTTCTTGGAAATCCAATGTGCGCAGCTCGCATCATATCTTCAAGGGTTTGAATTGTTCGCTCGGATCGGCCCATCGGTTTGTGGATGTCTTTCTTTGTCTTTGAAACTTAGCGAGGTACCCAATTCCTCGTGCAAGCACTTCCAAAATTTGGAGACGAACCTCGGTCTCTGTCGGATACTATGTCGATCGGGTACTCCATGTAGTCTAATGATTTCTGGATGTAAATCATGCAAGTTTCTGCAAGCTATCGCTTTTCTTGATGGGTAAAAAGTGTGCATTTCGTGAGTCGGTCTACAACTACCCAAATAGCATCATGGCCTCCTCTGGTCCTTGGTAGATCCGTCACGAAGTCCCTCGTTATGTGTTCCCATTTCCACTCGGAATTCTCAAAGCTTGTAGTAAACCGATGGTCGTTGGTGTTCTCCGCTTTTACTCGTTGACAACTTAAACATCTCGCAACGAACTCTCGCTTACCTGGTTCTTCATGTTTACCCACCAATAACTCGTTTCAAATCTTTATATATCTTGTTTCCTCCCGGATGTATAGTGTATTTCGAACGGTGTGGCTATGCTATGATTCTATTCCTAATCTGCTCGTCATTAAGACACACACTCGATTCCGGAATCGATAACCCCATCTTCGTATGTACGAGAATTCTGATCTCTCTCTTTAAGTATCTTCTCCTTCAGTTTTTGAAGATGTGCATCTTTCCTTGTGATTCTTTGATCTCATTCAGAGATCGTGCTTAACCGAAATGTTAACGCATGAAATCGAGTATTGGTTCTCGTCGATTCCAATTGCTCAACTCTTCTAATGATTCCCACTCTCGAATCATAAGCATGGCTAAGCTCGCCTTTCGCTTAGAGCGTCTCTACGATGTTAGCTTTCCCGGGATGGTATTGAATATCAAAGTGATAGTCCTCAATCAACTCTATCCATCTCCGTTGTCTCGTTGAGGTCTTTCTGGGAGAATAGATACTTCAAGCTCTTATGATCCGTGAAAATCGTGAATGTTGCTCCGTAGAGATAGTGTCTCCATTTCTTCAACGCGACACTATCGCCGCCAATTCCAAGTCATACGTTGGATAATTGGCTTCATACGGCTTGAGCTTTCGTGATGCGTAAGCGATAACTTTTCCTTCCCGCATGAGCACTCTCCTAGTCCTTCTTTTGATTCATCACTATAGATGACAAAGTTTTCGCCCTTTGGAAGGGCTAAGATCGAATCGTAGTAAGTCGTTTCTTCACTCTTGAAACTCGCCGCATTTGTCATTCCACTCAAACTTGACTTGCTTCTAGGTTAGTCGAGTGAGTGGTCCGACTATCTTGGAGAAATCCCGTATAAATCTTCGATAATATCCAAATAGTCCCAAGAAACTCCCGATTTCGTTACATGCATCAAAGTTGTTTCCATTCAACCACCGTATGTACCTTTGAAGGATCTACTCGCAATCCTAGTGATGGATACTATGTGTCCCAAGAACGCGACTTCACTAAGCCAAAATTCGCACTTGCTGAATTTGGCATACAGCTTATGCTCTCGTAGTGTCTCCAAAACGATTTTCAGATGATGTTCATGCTCTTCTCTAGACTTAGAGTATACGAGTATGTCATCAATGAATATCACTACGAATTGATCCAAATAAGGTTGAAAGACTGATGCATCGAGTCCATAAATGCTCGCCGGTGCATTTGTCGACCGAAAGGCATCACTACAAACTCGTAGTTTCCATATCGGGTTTGAAATGCGCTTTGAAATGTCTTCTTCGCGGATCTTCATTGGTAATATCCTTGTTGTAAATCAAACTTGAGTACACCGTCGCTCCCTGAAGTTGATCAAATAGTTAAATCCTATCCTTGGGAGGGGATATTTGTTCTTAATGGTCATGCTATTAAGACCACAATAATCTATACATAGTCTTAAGGTGCCATCTTTCTTTTGACGAACAACACAGGTGCTCCCCACGACGCACTCGCTGGATAAATCCCACATCCATCGGTTTTTAATTAATTGCGTCTTCAACTCTTGTAACTCAAGAGGAGCCATTCTATACAGATGTTCTAGCGATCAGGGCGGTCCCGGTAATACCGATGGTGAACTCGACTTCCTATCCTGGAGGGGCAGTGGGTGAGTTCTTGTGGAAATACATCCGTATATTCCGATACTATAGGTACTTGGTTAATTTGTGTCTCAACCGGGTTTGTTAATTACAAACGCCAAGTACCCCGAGCCCTCTAGTGATCGCCTTCCTCGCTTTCATTGCTGAAATGATTGGGGCAATCTTAACTCGTGCCCTTCCCGAAATTTCCACTTCGGGTTTTCGGTTCACATAGCTTAATGGACTTGTTATGGCAGTCCATTTGTGCATGGTGTGCAGATAACCAGTTCATTCTCAATATCACGTCGTATTCGGATATAGGTAATAAGATCAAATCGGCAGGAAAATTTATCTCATCAATCTTAACTTTGCATGCATTATAGATAATATATGTTATCTGACTTGCGCCCATAGGAGTTGACACTTCTAGACATATAGGCATATGTTCCATGCATGCATGCGCTTTTGTACAAAATGTGGTGCAACAAATGAATGCATTGATCCGGGGTCGAACAATATTTTAGGTAGTGGTTAGATACTAGAAGCGTACCTTCCACCACGTCTGTTGCCTCCGGAGCCTCCTGTCCTGGCTAGTGCAAATGCTCGAGCGGGCATCCTCGCCCGATTACCCTTGCCATTTCCGACTTCTCGCGTTGCGTCCTGCTTGGTTCGGCCATCGTATTTCGGGCAATCTTGCAAATGGTTCTAATTACTACCACAACGCAAACACCTTCCTTGTTTACGCCAACATCATTGGAAGTATGTCCCTGGTTTTTTGGCAATGTGCACACACTTGACCCAATTTTCCTTGTACTTGTCCTTTTCCCCTTATCGGTCTTATTAACTCGATCCCTTCAAACTTAGCAGTCGTACTTTAGATGGTTGTCCCACAATTTCTCTTGAGATCGCTTTGATGGCCTACTCTGTTGAATCATGCCCAATACGGTTTAGTCCCGACTGACGCGGTGAGCCGCTTTACCGCTGCAGAGTAGGTTGTCGATTCAACAAATAATAGTTGTTTCAAGTTCCGCTTTCAATCCTCGAGTGAACTTGTAAAGCTTATCCTCTTCGGTCTTGATTATCCCAGAGCATACTTGGACAATCGATGGAATTCGGACTCATATTGAGCTACGCCATGTTCCCCCCTCAATCTATGGAATTCATCCCGCGCCTCTTTTCACAACCTTTGTGGAATGTCTTTGTCATTGAACTCGCCAAGAAATTTCCCCATGTTCGCTACTTTTCGGCCCTATTCCCACCTTCTTTAAACCGCCCTCCACTGCTCTCAAATGATTCCGCATTTAAATACGGCGAGGGTGACTTTCTCTCATCCGAGTATTGGAGAGCATTGAAGATATTTTCCAGCTTTTTCTATCCATTCTTCTCGCTTTTCAAATCATCCGCTCTCCTAAGAAGGTGGTGGGTCGAACTCAGAAATCGCTCCAACGTGCGATTGTTCGCCTCTCGCGGGTTTGGGAGCACAGGTTGAGGCTCGCATGTTGCCTCATGAAAACCAAGATTTGTTGTAGGTCCTGCGGCGGTCAAGTTGTCTCTCGCAGCAGTGGATGAGGCGTGTGGGTAATCGGGGGTACCCGCCCCTGGGTACATCGTCATCCCCTCGGGAACGCGCGAGGTCTCCCACGCCTACAATGTTCGGCCATTCTATATCTTGAAGTGTTAGTTGCGATCCACAAGTAAATGATACAAGAATTATGCGTGAAGCAAGTTATATCGTAGGAAGGTAACAACAAACACAAGACACGTAATAAATGGCGGAAGGCATATCCATTAATTTAAAACTTCAATACACCCATAGTACAGAATAGTAACACTACCAAAGATACATCTCAACCAAAATACAACAGAATCTAATACAATAGAAAGTAAGGTACAACACTGAATAAGCGTTTACAACAACGAAAGTACAAACTGACAATCAAGCTAACTAATCGGTGAGATCGCCATCATCGCTACTCGCAACTATGTCCATAATCGGGGCCTGGTTGGGCCGAGGTGGAGCCTCGACCTTAAAGTGAATCAACGAAATCCAACCATCAAGCCAATCCCCGAGCATCATCAAGTGGAGCGCCTCAGTGCCTCAAAGCTCTCCGATCTCGATCGATCCTCCTCACGATCCTCCTCGGCGTCGAGGGCACGGCTCCACCTCGGTGGTGGCAATGGCTATGCATTAGCCGTCGTGAGCATCCTCCAGGCCGCGGCGTCTCTCCGAGATAGGGCATGTGTAAGGTCCTCTATCACCGTCTATCCGCTTGATGAGGGTCTCTCCAAGCGCCAACGGTGTCGCAAGATAGGCGGGCGTCAATCTCCCATTTCTCGGCCGTCACTTGCCCTCTTTATCTTCTCTCGCATGTTATCCAGCGCTTCTTGGATATTTTGTATCCGGTCCTCTCGCTACATATGGTGTTGTCGCGTCCTTGATGATAGTGGTCAACTCGCTCTTTTCATCTTGGCTCCTTGCCAAGTCTTGTGTCGTCCCTATTACGCCGGCGCTTCTCGGATAGCTCGAGGTTGCTCGATCACTCTCCGGTGCTGAATCATCGCGTGCCGGTAGTACTCCCGCCAACACGGGCATGAAAACGCCCCACCAAGAAGGTGGCGCCGCTCCATCCTCGATCAAACAAAACTAAGGCGGATCAGCCAAAGGTAGAGGAAAGATAAGAAGAGAATAAGGAAAGAATGAATAAAGAAACTCATCGAGAATCTACTAAGTCAAGACAAGTATGACTATGGAACCTCAAATATGCGTTCTCACTTACTTCAAACATCAATAAGACGGTTCTATGCCAATTTGAAATCGATTTCACACTTAATTGGTCAAGTCGCGATTACCCAAAACACGATCGAGGGTCCTATCCTGGGTCGCTCGGTGTAAGTTTCCATCTTACTCACCTGGCTCGATACCACTCTAACTCACATCACGCCCAAATGGGACGCGCGATGATCCCAACTTAAATACAAGTAAACCAACCATTCTAGACGAATATCATCAAAACCCAATGGAACAGAGTCTAAATAGCAGGAAATAAAGAAACATGTTACAACTTATAGTCCATAATATCCGAGACCAAATTACATCCCCGATATGATCTAAAGATAACAACTTAAAAGTCAAAGGGTCCTACGCCTTCGCCACAAACCGAATGAAAAGAAATACAAGAGTCCAACAACAAACACAAGAAAAGAGTCCAACAACAACAACAAGAAGTAGTAAGTCCAACAAAGAAATAATAGTAACAAGTCCTAAGCGACATCAACAACAAAAAGATAGTAAATCCAACAAGCGGAGTACAAGGGCTCAATCCGTAGTCGGTTTTGCATCTTCAACGAAGTCCTCATCTAAGGTTAGAAAACAGGGGGATGAGACATAAATCTCGATGGGATGGGGTGATCGTGTGCAAGTGTGGCGATATACATAGTTAATGCGAGAAAACAGCTTATATGGAAATGCGTGAGTATGATGCATGAATTCACACACGATCCACAAGCGTCGTGATAGATATATTTAAGTAATATACTTATACGCTTCAAGAAAACAGCTTCATGGTCACACAGTACTATGTGATTCAAATAAAATGGTAGGATTGCGTATGCAAATGTAACGCCAATCCCATGCAGAAAATAATGGTTGCGACGGATTTGTAGCGCCAACCAATGCAAAACAAGTAATGGTTGCATACGGATTTGTAGCGCCAACCAAATGGGTCCGATAACTCCTAATCGTGTGGATCGGGAAACGATTCCTTCGCTCTTCTTTGTAACTCCCGAGGCAAGATGGTCCAAGACCGACACCTTATCGCTCCGTAGGCAAAGACAAAATCCACATGCCGAGTTTGCAAGGCCTGATCTGTCATAATCATAATTATACCTCAAGTACTACGACCCGCTTCCCTTGGACACTCCGTCCCTCGCCATGGATTAGGGCGATGGGGCCTAAGAGTGGAATAGCAAAATGAGCTTCCTTCTATCCCCGACGTATCTATTCGACGTGAGCTCAACACACCAAGTTGACTCAGCAGAAAGTAAATACAAGACAGTGCAATGAGTATTATTGATTCAAGGAAGAATTCAGTCGAAATTTTTTTGAAAATTCACGCAGTAGCAATATGGCGTTGGTGGAGTTATTTGGATGAAGACGATTATCGGAAGGATAATCAATCTTCAATATCTTGAAAGATTAGGTGGAACATAAGTCCTGTTATAGATTCAAAATCGCAAGACGATGAAGTCGCCCCGCGATCGGGTATTAATCGGTCGAATCGGTCCGATAAGTCAAGGGTTTTTGAGAAAATAAGATACTTTAATTAAATCTCCAAGTCAGATGGTCTAGGGCTATTTTAGTTAAAGGTAAAATAATTTGAGTTAGGTCCTTTATAAAAGAAAATTTACAATTTAGCCCCGTTTTGTAAAAACCAAAACTTTTGGGGTTACAAATTAAATAAATAAATATCCCGACCTTGAAAAATTATGAGGTCAGTTCCTAAATTCTCCAAATTGTCCAGAGATACAGGTTTTTAAAGTTTGAGGTCTAGTTTTTATAAAATTCTCACATTGGTCCCAAATTTGTAAAATTGCCAATTCGACCTTAAGTTTAAAATAATCGGAACTCACAAACCGGAAGGGCTTTTAATGTGATTACAGTTGTAAAATGTCACTAAGGTTAGTAGGATATTGGGACAAATGAAGTTTTTAAAAGAAATAAGTGTAGGTCCTTTAACGTTGAAAATATCATTTTTGTCCCATTTTGAAATAATTGCCATTAAGGCTTTTAGGGGTCCAATTGTTATGAAATTTGAACCTTGGGTCCAAAATACAATTAAGTTATACTTAAATTAGTATTTCCAGGTGCATGGGCTGCATAAGTCCTGGAAATTTCATTTGGGTCCTCAATTTAATCTTTTACACTTTAGTCCCTCAATTTTAGAAAAAGTATTTTCCAAGCCCTAAACACTTGGATTTTTGGAATACATTTAAAATATGTCATTCCCAGTACCTTAAGAGTGAAAATTTCAAATTTTAAAATTAAGGTCTTGTACAGTTTTGAAATTTACAAAGTATCCCTTAAACTTTTCAAATTTTACAATCTAGTCCTTGGGCTTTTAAAGGTTGATTTTATTTATCCTAAAACTCTTAAAACTTTATTAAAATGTCCAAAGGTTATTTTTGAACCTGAGGACAGTCCCAAAATTCGAAATTTGCAAAGGGGTCCCTTAAGTTTTATTTTCTTGCAATTTAGTCCACCAACTTTCCATTTTTGCATTTTAAGTCCAAATATTTAAATTTAATCAATTATGCTCGACTTGTCCAGGTTATAAGTCATCCAAAATGTGGATTTCAAAGATCACATGTCCAATTCATACAAGAATTCATCAAATAGAACATTAAATTGTACATGCATGCACCTAAATTTCAATAAATAGAAATTTTGAGCAACTCTTGAGAATTTTCTTGATTTGATACATAAAATTGACATGCAATACATAGATTATATATCTCAAGGGCTCATGATCAAAATTATACATGCATTTTAATAAAAACACCTAAAAGTTGGAAAGTATTTTTCCACCCACCTTAAATTGGAAAATTGTGAAATAATAGGATAAATTTCACAATTTTTGGATGAGGTAGGGATGGCATGGCGAGGGGCGGGTATAGGACATACCATCCCCATCCCCGAATCCCATTTCAAATACCATCCCCATACCATTCCCCATTTTGGGCATCCGTACGGGGGATGGGAATTCTCTATTCGGAACTGGGTCCCCGTGGGAATCGGGGTCCCCATTTTGTATTTATTAATAAAAAAATATTTTTTTACATAAAATAATTAATAATTAAAATAGATGAAATATCATGAATCACTAGCTAATCTTATAATAACTCCATAATATAAAATTATTTAACAAATTGAGTTAAATACAACAATTTTTAAAATACAAAGTCTTGTAATTTTAAAATTAAAAATTATTACAATATAAAACACATAATTTTTAGGATTTAATTTTACAATTTAATAAAATAAAAATATATAAACATAAATCCTTCTCACTAACAACTATTTTTAGTAGACTATTAATAATATATATAATATATATATATTTCGGTGAACGACGGGAATCCCGTTTCATCTAATTGGGGATGGGACGGGGGATATAAATACCATCCCCGTCCCATCCCCTTTGAAAAATCGGGGAATCCCCATCCCCGCTCCCATCCCCTAATTAATCGGGATTCCCCATCCCAAATTATTCGGTACCAACGGGGATGGTTCTCCATGGGATTTTGCCATCCCTAGGATGAGGTCACTTAGGTCAGCCCCTAAGTCAAGAAATATCAAAAATTTGGAGTTAGAAAAATAAGAGAAAAATTAAGGATAAAAAGAAGGAGATAAGAAATTGGAAAGACTACACTTTACCTTGTGTAGTAGGTGATTTGAAACTAGTTGAAGCTTCAAATTTAGAAATTTTAGTTCAATTCCAAAATCTCCTAAGGTCAGCCCCTATTTCTCAAAAATGAAAAAGGGTGTCAAAATTTGAAAAAAATAGGAAGAAGAAAAAAATACACTAGAGTCCATTATCTTACCTTATAGTCGAAATCTTCAAAAATTTTCAAGTCTTGAAATCTTCTTCAAGGTGATGTCAAGCTCTAGTCTTCAAAGTCTTCTAAATGTACCTCCAAAATTAAAATTCAAGGTTATATTAAAAGAGAAGGTGAGGAGTAGTAAGAATTTAAGTTGAATTGGGGAGTGAAATTTCTTACCTTGAAATAGGGGTGTTCGAAATTTTGGTGTTTAAGTGGTAAGATTGTTTGTTTTGGTTTAGATGTTTGAAGAAAGAAGGTATGTTTGATGTTAGGAAGAAGATGTTCTTGAAGATATGAATATGGGTTTGAAGATATGAAGGACTTGTGCTTGAATATTTGAAGATGTGAAGAAGTGGTACTTGAAGATGTGAAGAACTTATGTTGAAGATTTGAAGATGTGAAGAGTTGATGTTTGAAGGTTTGAAGATGTGAATGATTTTGTGTTTGAAGATTTGAAGATATAAATGAATTTTAGAGAGAGGTTAGAGAGAAGGAGGATAATTAGCTTGAGAGATTAAAATGTGGGATGAAAATGAACAAATTTTGTTCATTTTCTTCAATGTCAGCCGTCCACATTAGATGAGAGGGAGAGAGGGATTTTTTTTTTTTAAATTTTGTGTCTTGCAAATTGTCTCTTGCATGGAGACAATTAGACTAGTCAAAGTATGGGCAAGGTATGGAAAGAGAAGGAATGTTGGGAAGACTCCAACATGTTGGGAAAAATAGTATTAAAGAATTGATGTATGAGATGATGTGTATAATGTTTGAATTAATTGTATAATTATACACAAGATGACTAATATAAGGTGTAAGTGTACAAGAGTTGGATGATATTTCTACTCCAAAAATCATCATCATGGTCGTCCACTATAGGGATATTATGGTAATTCCATATATTTTGTTTTTTTTTGTCCCAAATTTGATGATAATAGATGAATAATATCAATCTCCAAAATAATTAGTGATTTCCTTGATCACTTATAAGTCTCATGATCACTTAATCTAAATCAAAATCTTTCTATAAGGTAAAAGTCTCTAAAATAAATAGTCTCTTAAAATTCTAAGGTGACTAATAAATACACAAATAGTAATAATGATCAATCAAATGATCATAAGTGCAAAATAGAATTAATAAAGATCATAATCACAAGTAATTAAATAAAATGAAATAAAATACAATATATATATATATATATATATATATATTAATGATAATTACCCGTCAAACCGACGCGGTAAAATAGTCAATCAAATACATAGACGACAATAAGAGTCAATTATATGTTCGGAAAAATCGGGGCTTCACACATCAAATCTTCAAACAATCTTCATATCTTCAAAACACACATTCTTCAAATCTTCAAACAATCTTCACATGTTCAAAACACACATTCTTCAAATCTTCAAACAATCTTCACATGTTCAAAACACACATTCTTCAAATCTTCAAACAATCTTCATATG